>JANAVB010009594.1:0-407500 GCA_029216955.1 Iris pallida
GTTTAAGGAATAACTAGGGTTATACTAGCAAAGTCACAAAGTCATAAGTCGTGACTTAGAAAATAGTTTAACTTAACTAAAATCACCCAAAAATTATATTATGACTAAAGTACCACTAATAAATAATAAAAATAATAAATTTTCAAAAATACCCCAATTTCAGAAAACTGGGTGTTACAAGATGGCTTGTTCATGGCCTTCTTTGTTCTTTTGGACAAGTAAAGCACCCAATGAATGGTCTATAGCACGGACGTACATTAAGAATGGTATGCCAGAGATTGGTGACACCAAGACTGGTAGGTTCATGAGATATCGCTTTATGTCATCAAATGCTCGTTGACATTCTTCGGTCCAAATGAAAGATACACCTTTCTTTATTAGTTGAGTAAATGGTCTGCAGTGTCCAGACAGATTCGAAATGAATCTCCTGATGTACGCAAGTCGACCATGGAATCCTCGTAGCTCTTTTAGGTTGCGTGGAGGATGCATCTCTTGAATGGCTTTGATCTTCTCGGGATCCACGTGTATACCCTTAGAGGTAATGACAAAGCCGAGAAATTTGCCACTAGAGACACCCAAGAATGACTTGGTAGGATTCATTTTAAGTTGATGTTGGCGCATGAGATTGAAGATAGTTCTAAGGTCTTGGATGTGATCTTCCTTTAGACGACTTTTGACAGCGATATCGTAACATAGCATTCGACAGTCTTGCGCAGATGATCTCGAAAGATGGTACTCATTGCTCGTTGGTATGTTGTACCAGCGTTCTTGAGACCAAATGGCATGACAGTATAGCAATAGACTCCACGAGGAGTGCGAAAAGAAGTATGCTTTTCGTCTTCAGGATTCATCCGAATTTGATTATATCCGGAGAATCTGTCCATGAAAGATATTCTTTCGAACCCACAGGTGTTGTCGATCATGACGTCCGTGATAGGAAGAGGAAATTCATCTTTTGGACATGCTTTATTAAGATCCCGGAAATCGATACAGACTCGAACTTTATCGATTTTCTTTAGAACTGGGACAACATTAGCTACCTAATCAGGATGCTGTTCTTCTCGAATAAAGCCACAAGCGATGAGCTTTTTGACTTCATCGTCGATTG
This sequence comes from Iris pallida, assembly GCA_029216955.1. NCBI lineage: Eukaryota > Viridiplantae > Streptophyta > Magnoliopsida > Asparagales > Iridaceae > Iris > Iris pallida. The sequence goes on from JANAVB010009594.1 coordinate 1,109, forward strand.
CGTCCATCATTTCTGGCTTGAAATGCCGTTGTTGCTGTTTGACCGGTTTTGCATTCGGCAGGATGTTCAATTTGTGAGTAGCAACCTTAGGATCTAGTCCTGGCATGTCTTCATAACTCCAGGCAAAGACATCAATGTATTCTTTAATCAGAAGAATTAGTTCCTGCTTATCTGTCTCTGGGAGATTCTTGCTGATGAATATTGGACGAGGTGACCCGCTCTCTCCTACGTCAACTTGAACTAATTGATCTTCGGTAGGAGGTTCCCTTTGTTCGAATCGAAGTTCCCATTGGGTATCCATTCGTTGAGCCCAAGGATCTGTTTCAGGACTTTTTTCGATATCCTCATCATAGCCTTCTGGAAGTTCTACGGAGACCATGTTAGAAGATACAGTCAATCGATGGACTTAAATGATACTGGTGTCAGAATCCCATGATCTGGAATCAGAAGAGTTAGAACGCTCCTCACTATCGGATTCAGAGCCTACCAGGGATAATACTAGAGGAGAAGCATATCCAAGACCTTTTTTGGTCCTGCTGTAGTACATCTCTGACTTTCCTTTTGGAACAGTCGTACGGAGAGGAGTTTTTCTACCCTTACCGTAGTTGAGGCCACTCTTGAAGTCGTAACACATCTTTCGGATGATATCTTTTGATTGTTGACTGTAACGACGGAGTTGAAGATGCCCTGTGTCGTTAACTTTGCTATCATCCGTATAACTGAATTGTTGTTCCGGTCCTTTACTAAAAAGTATTGGACTTTCGCCTTTCTTATGAGCGGGAACAATACGATAGGAATCTTTTGGGTGTTCAAGTGAGACTTCTGTTTGAAGAGATTGTACAACTCCTATTGTAAATGACTGATAGCTATCTAACATATCCAAATAGCATTTAGCATGATAAATGACATCAGTATACTGGAAAGTAGATGCTTTTTCATTGATTTGTACATTGGTATTTACAATAGGACCTTTAGCCTTAGCAGGCTTGGTCAGATTGATTACAAAAGGGGAAGAAGAAGAACGTGGAGGAGGATTGGCTTTGTTACGATGAAGGTCGATAACAAGCGGCTCAGAGGAGGTGAGCTCCCTTTTCTCCTTGTTTTGAGATAGATCTATAACAAGTGGCTCAGAAGAAGTGAGTTGCCTTTTTTCTTTGTTACGACGGAGGTCAATAACAAGTGGCTCAGAGAAGGTGAGCTCCCTTTGATCTTGATCATCAATTGATTGCTTCTTGACTGGCAAGTGAATAGCCTGTGGCTTGGAGGATTGAGGACGAGAAACACGCCCTTTGACAGGAATGATGAGGGTATCATTGGGCACTGTTTCTTGCTCTTCTTCAGTATCCAAAGACAGGACAACTTTTATGAATTCATCCTTGTACATACGAGCATCATTGCAGTATGCTTTAATGCCTTTGAAAGGATAGAGATCAACAATCTCCTTTTGTACCTCTCCATTGTCATCGACATATTTAAAACATTGATAGAGAGTCGAAGGGACAATGTTATGCTCGTACAAAAATGGTCTTCCCAGCAAAGCATTGTAGGAACAACCATGATTGTCAATGATGTAAAAGGTAACCTTTGTGCGAAGATTATCTATTTGGAGTTTTAGGCGAATCTTGCCCAGAGGCTCACTTTTTCCCTGATTGAACCCAAGGATGGTGGTGATTGTACTGGAGAGGCTATGCACTGGGATTTTTAGCGCATCCAACATTGTCTTCGGCATAATGTTCAGAGCGAAGCCTGGATCTATCAGAATACGATCGACCTTCATCGAGTCGACGTATCCTGTATAGTAGAAAGGACGATCGTGCCTGTTGTCTTCCATCAACATGTCATCTTGTGTGAAATTTATCTTTGGAATTAACTCCAACACACTATGACAATGGAGGCAAGAAACTGGTTCTGCTTCCGGCTTCTTAAGAAGAGCTAGACAGGTTTCAGCTTGCATGAGAGCCTCACTCAGAGTTTTTCGAGTCTCTTTGGAGAGGCGTAAGAGTTCGAAGATTGACAGCCGGGCCGGTGTATTGGCCAACTGAGCCAGGATGTCGAAGTTATAAGGCTTTTCAAGTCCGGAAGGAGCTGACTTCTTCAAAGGTTTGTCGAAGCGGACTTGCTGTTTGCCTTTGTCGGCGACCGTCGGCTTGGGAGGAATAGTCACTACAACCGGTGATGATGCAGTATGAATATCTTCAGTAGAAGTAGGCTGCACTGGAGCAGGCTCAGAAGAAGAAGCAGGATTCTCTTGAGCTTCGGGGTAATCCTTTAGATAAGCTTTCCCCGATCTGGTGCCCAGCAGGATTTCTTTATCAACTATGGGGTCAAAAGACACCATATTGCAAATCTTTGTCTTGCCTTTGGAACGGTCTTTCTTCTTTGAGGAAGAGGGAACTTCGAACTCTGAAGCAAGATCCGGATGAATCCACATAATCTCGTCGTTGTCAAGTGACAAGGGGACGAGACTTTCACTTCGTGGAAGAGGGAGATTCTCGATCTCGAGAGTAGCTTTAGGGATAGGAATGACACCGTGCTGTATCATCTGAGACGGAAAGTTATCGAACTGAACTGATACCATATTTGCGGTAACAGTCTTCTCGTCTTGCTGTAAAGTGACAACACCAGCGTTGACCAGCTCCTGAATTTTGCCTTTAAGCACATAACATGCTCGAGTGGGATATCCGATAAACCTGTGATAGACGCAAGTACTTAGGATGATCAGTCTTACCGACTTCATCGGGCTTTTTGGGATCTGGAAGTTGGATTTTATTGCTTTTGATCAAGCAATCAAAGATACTAGCAATGTCATTCTCGTCAAAAGAATACTCCACTTTCGGACGAGGTTCTCTTGGTGGAGGTGCTGAAGGAGTGGGAGTAGACATAGGAGGAGCTACGTTGACCGCCAGAGATTCTTTATTCTTGTTCAAGTTAATGTTCAAAGTTTATTTTCTCTTGCGGTTGTTCTGACGATTGCCACCACCTGATTTCTGGTGTTCGTCCCGGTCGGGGTTAGACATTTGTACCCCTAGCTGCTTGAATTTGTCGGCGCTAACTTCAGCTGCTTTAGCGTTGACATTGAAAGATGGCTAGTCTTGGAATTAAGTAGACCCCGTCCACATGCTGATGATAGGCAACAGATTTGCCTTGCAGGTGTCTATGGTGACAGCGGCCGGAGTTCCAGGAGGCATTTTCAAAGCTTTCCGGCAGAATCTTTCAATGAAACTCTCAGCAGTTTTATTGTGTCTTTGTTTGATCTTATTTAGGGCTGACATAGTCATGTCATTGATCTCCTTATAAAATCGTTCCAGGAAGATTTGCTTTAGGCCAGAGAAGGAAGTGATACAACCATCGGGTAAGCTTCTATACCAATCATATGCTACGTCGGCTAAACAGCCGACGAATACTCTGGTAAGAAGAGCGTCATTTGGTTGAAGTTTGACAGTCATAACCTCAAAGTGGTTAATGAACTGACTGGAAGAAGTGCTGCCATCAAATAGCAAAATTGTCGGGATCTTGTACTTCAGAGGAAATGGAACTTCCTTCCATTCAACTGGATAGGGTTGCTTGATCCATAACCTTTGTAAGTTGTCCTTCTCCTTGAAAGCTTCGAACTAAGTGCACAGCAGCTTGACAGCTTCATTGGCATCTTCTACTGATGTAGAAGGAGCAGGTTGAATCACAGTGTTGGGAGGAGGAACAGCAGGATAAGCACTACCCCCAGCACCTGATTGACTAGGTGTAGGTTGGATCTGTACAGGAGGTACTTGAGTAGATGCTACCCCTAGTCCAGCATTAACAGGCACCGACGATGCTATGATTTCAGGATTTGTAGGTGGTACGATGGGTGGTACTGTATGCTGGGCCCCAATGATTGAATGTATACTTGCGACCATTTCGGCCATGGTCTTCAGCTTATCTTCTAGTACAGCTATTCTTTGTTCTTGGCTGGCTAAACTAGAAGCATCTGGGTCTTCATTGACAACATAAGCTGTCACTTCTCTGGGTACAGGGGAGGACACTGTCTGTTCTGAGCTTTTGCTGTATGTATCGTAGTCGTAGAAGGAATCATCTCCTGAGTGAAAAAAAAGAAGATGACCAGAGGGATCTTGAAGATTCCTTTGACCGATTGTGTTTGCGACTTCAGAAACGGGTATGTTAGAATACTCCTTCAGAAGATTCTTGGAGTAGATCCAAATACCGCTGGCTTGGCCTGCGAGGTTTCCCGTGCTTGGAGCACTTCCTACCCCCAATGTCTCTGGAAGTCATGTTGACGGAAGCGTACAAAACTTCGTCTTCATCTTCCGACATAGGTTCAGAGTTAGGAAAGTTCAGACGATCGAAGACAGATCGTCTTGTTGTCTGACAACAACACTTGATGACCACTTTGTGATTGCAGTGATACCCAAGTGGTTGCACTGGAGATGTTGGGATGTTGGCCCATTTTTGCTTGAGGTGTTCTCGGAGATCAGGAACAGCAACGGGACGAGCAGAAGTTCGAGGGACATGTTCTTTGATAATATTCGGAACATAGTTCCGGTTCTTAAAATATTGTCCCCTGAGTGTACAGGAAAATGCTCATTTCATTGGCATAGGTGTCCGGATTCTTGATCCTGGAAGTTTGCTTCTGACGTTGGTTGGTCTTCGGCATTGGCTGTTTGCGTTTTACCAAAGTTGGCCTGTTGATATAAGTTCTTAGATCAGCAAACTCACCCCAGGGGTTTCTGTTTGAGACACCAGCAATTTTCCCTGTCTTGAACGGGAGATCCGAAGAGTTGGGAGATCTTAGAACTCTGCTACTGGAGTAGGCAGAATACCTCTCTGATCAGTATACTTCCCCTTGGCAAGGAGAGAAGAAGAATCCTTGTGAGAAAGAGTTCTTGTACTGACTGGTGCCGGAGCACATTCAGTTTGATCTTCAACGGTAAAAACCGAAGAAGACTGAGAAAAGACCAAAGGGCCTTTTCCTTTGTTTTGGAAAGAAGGGTTAGCTAAAGAGCGTTTCCCTCTGTTGTCTTCCAACTCATGGGACAAAGAAGTTTGAGAAAAGACCAAAGGGCATTTTCCTTTGTTCTGGAGAGGAGGAAGAATAGCCAAAAGACTACCTCCAGCGGATTACGTAGGAGCAACAGGGTGTTTGAGGGGAGGAGCAAAGCTTTTCCCTTTGGTGTGAGAAGAGGAAAAATTAGCCAAAGGGCTGTCTCTCCTGGATTGCGCAGACACAGTTTGCGCATGGGTTGATGGCGCATTGGCAGATTGCGCAGGAGGAGTTCTGGCAGAATGTCTTTTGGCCTCAAACAGAGTGGTTTACGCAGTAGGAGCCTTGTTGTCAGAGTGTTTGAGTTGCACTCTGGTTGCTGGAATAGTAGACTGCACAAGCAGAGTAGCAGCCAACTGCGCTAGTGGAACATGAGTTTTGCACTTTGACAGGGCAGCATATGATGTAGTTTGTGCACTGGCAACAGCAGACTGCGCATGAGTGGCAGAGGCAGATTGTGTGCAACAGCAGAGACATTAGACTGTGCAGCAGTCTTGGTGGCGGAGACCTTAGACTGTGCAGCAGTCTTAGGCACAGAATCAACAGACTGTGCAACAGTCTTTGGGATCCACACTGGGTGCACTTTGCTTGTGGCAGAAGTTGTTGTAGTGCGAGGAGTGGTCCTGGAGTTGATCATGGCTTCATAGGCTGTCTGGTTGACCTTCACAACCAGCGTCTTCTGCGTCTTTCCGATAGACGCAACGTCACATTGAGTTGTCACTTCCTCGTCGGAGAAGAAAGTCGTCCCCAGCAGAGTCGCCATTTTGTTTGCAAAAACAAAAGTATGAACTTTATTTCAACAAACTTTGTAAAGATTACAAGAATTCTAGAAAAGTACAACTGTAGGAATCCAATCTAGAAGACGATTGCTTTATCCCTTGGACGATGTGAACTTTGAAGACGGTAGCCTCTGAATTTGAAGGCAAAAGCCTCGGAAGAATGCAGCAGCACTTGGGCAAGAACTCCTGAACTCTCTGATATTTCTGAACTTTTATGTCTGATCCCCTTGAATGAAGACTTGAAACTCTATTTATAGAGTTCTGGAAATAACTAACTTTTAGTTATTCTAAATGGCGCAAGTTGGATTGTGCATGAACTGGATTGCGCAGCATTAGACTGCGCAGGCAGTTGTCTGATCGTGGGCCAACTGTCTTGGACACATGGCATCATTTGATTGAGATGCGCATGATTGTGCACAGATGGTTGCCACGTAGTGAGCAATTGATGGCATGAATGCCACGTGTATAATTGTCAGTTGTCATGATGAAGTGCGCTGACTTTGGATTGCGCTGACTTTGGATTGCACTAGAATGGATGGCGCTGGCATGGACTGTGCTGCAGACAGATTGTGCTGCATGTATAGCTGCCCTCGAGCACTGTGTGGCACAATAAACGAACAGTTTCCTCGTTCTCCGTGCTGTCAGCTGTCAGAAGATCTGATTCTCTGTCAGGTAATGATGACGAGGCCACATCAGCATGCACACTTGAAAGTGTACGTAGTCTACTCTGCGCCATCTGGATGATGCGCAATCTGATGTCTGCGCAATTCAGTTGAAAGCTGTTTTTCTTGATTTTTATGACTTTGTTGATGGGTGCAACTTGATTTTTTAGGACCTACAGGTAGTCTATTCACCCAGTAAAATTAGGACTTCCTAGGATTCAATTCCTAAATCTTGATCATTTATTCAAATTTTATTTTGCCTTCTTTAAGTATCATAATCATATCCGAATTGTTTATTTATTTTCCCTTTTGTCATAAGAAATTATTTTTGAAATAATTTTTGATTTAATTACCCATATGTTAATCTCGAGTTAGTTTTATAACGCCCCAGTCCCAAAATATGTAGGACTAGGAACGTAGACATGCCAGCTATTTTCATACGAAGTACACTCTAATATATGGAATCCTCGTATGAATACATAAGCTGTAAAATGCAGTAAAACCATAACTAATCTCATCCACGTAAAATAAATGAATAAAAGATATCATATAAAGATAATGAATTGTCTTGATACAGTATGTTGGGCGGAGACAAATCCACTACCAACAAAATAAAAGAAATACATGATATATAAAAGAATGATTTTTGGTGAGCGAAGCGAAGACGATCCAAATGCAATCATCCTCGAAGAAATAACGATGAGCACGACTAGAGCTAGAGCACCTGCGAAAGACAAGAGCACACACCTGGAGAGATAACCAGGTCCTCAGAGGGACGTAACAAGACACATAATATCATGCCATATAAACTGAATAAATATTGCTCAAATAAATAAGTCAATTGAATTATAACATGGTCCAATACTGTAACGTCCCAGTCCCAAAATACGTAGGACTAGGAACGTAGACATGCCAGCTGTATTCATACGAAGTATACTCCAATATATGGAAGCCTCGTATAAATACTTAAGCTGTAAAATGCAGTAGAACCATAATTAATCTCATCCACACAAAATAAATGAATCGAAGATGTCATATAATGAGAATAAATTTGTCTTGATACAATATGTTGGGCGGAGACAAATCCACTACCAACAAGTAAAGGAAAAATACATAAGAAAAGATATGAATTTGGCGAGCAAAGCGAAGACGACCAAGGTGCAATCATCCTCGAAGAAATAGAGCGGATCACGGCTAGGACTAGAATACCTGCGAAAGACAATAGCACACACCTGGAGAGATAACCAGGTCCTCAGAGGGACGTAACAAGACACATAATATCATGCCATATAAACTGAATAAATATTGCTCAAATAAATAAGTAAATCGAATTATAACATGTTCCAATACGCACCTACTGAACGAGCGTACCATCCCCCCAACCAAACAAGGACAGGAGATGGTAAACTAATTCACGGTGACGTATCTTTCCATGCTATAAATCCAATATGGTATCCGGACCCCAACAAGGTTCAATACCTTCTCATCGAAGTAGTAAGTCATACCTACAACCAAACAAGGACAAGATGTGACGAACTAATTCGCGACAAGTTATTGTTCCAAGCCACGGTTAGATACAAGTAACCAAACCAAAGGTACTCGTATCTAACGGATAAGGGCGCCTAACCAAATCTAGGTGAATACAGTTTAAGAACAGTTCATGGTCGCATGACTACCCAGTCAAGTCGAGAAATAACCAATACAGTACCTCAGTAGCGAGTCACAACACCATATACTATTCCTCAGTATCGAGGGAGTCTATAGCATATAGTCTACCTATCGTTTCTCAGTAGCGAGCGAGTCTACGATAGATAGGGTGGTAGTCAACTTCCAATCATGTTCTTTTCGCCCAATGCTAACTCTATAACCGCTAAGTCAAACTAGCATGCAACCTCTATTAGCGGTTATTCCTATCGCACGGCTTGTACGTACTGGTGGCCAGCCAATCACGTACTTCCGTGTTCTATATGCGACACACAACTTCGTGGTACAATGTGTCAAGGCCATGAATGCAACACACAAAGGTGGTCCCTTAAATCTAGGTTTAATGTGTAAGAAAATAATACATAGCAAGAAACTGAACAGTAAATTCTAACAGGTTATGCTATGTATCACAGTTTATTTTGCATAAAGAAAATAATGAACATGCACGAAATATGAGCTAAAATAATTAAGCAGCAAATGGCAAGGTGTCTTGCCTGGTAGAGCGCCTGGTGTGCTGCGATAATCAATGTGGCACGAACTGCGACTTCGATGTAACAACTATGCAAGGTGATCTCAGATGGTGGCACGGACTGTTCCATTGGGTCCAGAAGGGTCAATTTAGTTTGGGGTGATAGGAGAAAGGTTAAAATTGGTGAAGGAATAGGAGAATGGGTTTAGCTATGGAAAGGTGATGATCAATGAAAATGGATAATTAATAAGATATAGAAAACTAATTATAGTACTATTTTTTTTATGAGTCAAAATAATTATAAAAATACTTAAATTCAAGAAAATCGTTTTATTTTTGGCCAAACTCTAAGTTTTGTCAATACGTTTATTCTACGCTGAAACCCATGCTTTGTAAATCAAAATATTTTAAGCGAAACAAAATACTTTTAGAAAATTTATTTTAAGGCTAAGAAATATATTTTGTAAAAATAATCTATACTTTACTGACTATTCAAAAATTGAGAAATATTTATGACTAAATTTTTTTATATATATATCACAATTTGGAATCTATATTTTTATTGGTCAAAAATATATTTAGGCTAAAACCCAAAATTTGAAATTGCACAGTTGGCTCTAACCCTTACTCCACATATAATTTGAAAATAGTAATATAGGGTTCAACATAATAATTTTTAATAATAGAAAAGAGTATAACATATACTAATCATGAACTAAATATTGCTAACAGGATTAATAGGAATAATAATACCCATTATAACAATTTATATACTAATAATAGAAACTATACATTATATCATACTGTATTCAAATCATAAAAGTAAGTAAAAAAATAAAATAAAATATAATACCCATAACAGAAGTGAGGAATAAGGATAATAATAAAAAATAAAAAAATTTAACAACCAAACCTTTCCCGTTTGTCAACTCCATTCCATTCCGTGGACTAAAGTTAGAGGGAGAGAGAGAGTGCGAAGTCGAGAGAGGAAAAGAGAGCGGACGGAGAAGAGCGGCGGAGGAGAACGGAGGGGACGGTCGTCAGGACTCTGGTCGCGGCGGAGGAAAGGGTAGATCTAGCGAGATCTATGAAGAGGGAAGCGGGGGTTTCTCCGGTGACTTGGCAATGCGGCGACGGTCGCCGTGCGCGGCAAGGCGGTGGCGCACGCGGAGATGGAGGGTTTGGTGGTCGGGATTCGCCGACGTCGTGCAGAGAAAGCGGACACGACGGCTAGGGGCGGAGCGAGCTGGGAGAGGACGGCGAGGAAAGGGCTGGGCAGATCCGGCGGCGGGGTCTGTGCGGGGAGGAAGGAAGTCGGAGGTCGGGAACGGTGGGTTCGAGCGGGGGTTTTGGGAAAAAGAGGGGCGGCAGAGTTCTCAAGGCGGCGGGTCGCTGTGTGCGGGCGGAGGCTGTCGAGTAGTGTTCTCTAGAGGAGGAGGAGAAGAAGACTCCAGCGGTGGGCGCTCGGAGTTCGGCGGGTTCGGTGTCGAGAAGAGACAGACGGCTCCGAGGGAGTGCGGCCAGAGCTGTCAGGTTTATGCGGAGGGAGAGGCACGCGTACGCCAGTCGTGAGGGAGAACGTCGTGGCGATGGGGTGACAGATCCACGGGTGGAGTTGCTCCGGTGCTGAGGAGCGACGGTCACGGTGGTGACGGAGGGAGGTAAGGGGTTGTGGTATGTTTAAATTCTTTTTATTATCTTTTTTGTGTTTATGGGAATTCTGCGGTGGTCGGTGGGGTTTTGGCCGGAGTTGGCTACTGTGTGGTGAGGGTTTAAAGCACGGGGGTCGCTGGCCATGGCTTGTGTGTCGGGGTCGGGCTGTGGCGGAAGGGTAGGCGTGGGTGTGGCTGTGGCCGAGTCGGGGTCGGGTGTTCGTGGAGGTGGTTTGCTGACGACGGTGTGGACGTCGTGTAGGGCCGAGTTAGGTTTAAGGTTTGGGTCGGGAGTGTCCGACACAACAGAGGAGGGGCTGGGAGAAGTGTCCTGCGAGACACGGGATGGATTGGCATCCGGGGTTGTCGGACGCGGAAAATTTGTATATGTAAAAGAAGATAAGTAGTGGATGGGACACGGACACAGTCATGGACACGATGCACTCACTTTTGTGGTGGAAGAAATTTTGTGGAATAATTATGGCTTGTGGAAAAATAATGGAGGAGTACCTGCCTATTTATAGGATGTGGGAATTCCCATTAAGATAATGATTAGGATATTTTAAACCCAAAATAGATAATTCATGTATTAATATAAAATCAATCAAATCTAATCCAAATCCAAATCCAAATCTAATTAAATCTATTTAAATTCTTGGTTTAAAATCAATGGAATAAATCAAATTTCAAATGTTTCACTATTTAAATAAATCCATAAATTTAAATCAAGATTTAAATTGCCACAATAATTTGAAATATGTTTTCCAAAAATACTATAATAATTAATTTCGAAAATACATTATTATTTACAATATAAACTTAATAAATCTTTATGAAATATATATGTATACGGGAATAATAATATTTATTATTAATAACTGTTTTCACGAAGACTTTTTATAAATAATAAATAAAATAATAATTTGAAAACATGGGTAAGATAACAAAATAATTATTATGTATATTATTTTGAAACTATAAAAATATAGAAAATATTTTTCTAAAATATGTACGCTCGCACATATTCGCACTCGTCGAGCAAATTCGAAAAACGAACATCTTCGTGTACGACGTACAATACGACTACGCGACGTACAATAATAAAATTTTAAATCAGTACCAAACTAATAAAAAAAATAGTAAAAATTTAGGGGTTTTACATCCTACCCAACTTAAAAGAATTTCGTCCTCGAAATTAATAATTAGTAGGGGCGAGAAGACACAAGGGGGTATCAATGGGGATCCAATGATGGCAATGTTTTCACAAAATCATGTCGCAAGAAATCGCGATCTAGATCGTAGAAAACAATACGTTATGGTCATGGGTAATGAATGAGGGTCACGATTAAGAGAATGAAATAGATTCGCTTTAATTAAGTGATTGGAGGGTCTTGATAGGGTCGAGTAGTTTAGGATGAAGATATAGCAACATCGAGTGAGAATGGTCATAGCCGATGGGAAGGCTAGAGGAAGTTCTAGTATAACGCATTCGTCCTCAAATAGGTGAAGGCGAAAATAATATAGAGTTCGAAGGAGGCGTTATCGAATACGAATACGTGATTCAAAGACGATCAAAATTTCTAAGGAGTTGCCAAGGCAGTCGTGGATGGGACTCTAGAGGACAAGTTTAACTATGTCCCCATCCACGTAGAATGATAGGCAAAAGCGAACCAAAGTGCACTTGGTTGATCAGGCCATTATGTACCGGTTCTGATTAGACAACATGTTAGTGGGAGCTCTTCCAATAACATATGTCATGAACAAGCTTGATAAAGATTTGAGCTTGCAAAAACTAGGCTACATTAGCATCATTAGTCTAGATAGTAAAAATATTGGTACGAGATTAAGATTGAAATAAAGAACAAATATGAATAGTCTAAGAGTCATAAGGATCTAGGTCTTGTTTATTCCTATACCATCATTCTACGGTTTTATTGACCAAGGCTTGGTTGACCAAATGGGTTAACTTCCTCTAGTCTCTATGGTATAGATAATACCATTTGTATTAATGGTCAAGGGTGTGTGGGATATTCTATCCAACTTAAAGAATTAAGCTAAGGGTATTTTGGGACAACTAACTAGTAGGGTCAATCTCTAGCAAGCACGAAGGGAAGATAGGAATATGGATGGAAGCAAGCAAGCAAGATGCAATTGATGAGTAAAACGGTAGATAAAATCAAGGAAAGAGGTCAAGTATGTGGATGAGATCCTAGACTTCTAATCCTATTCGTAGGCTTGCTTGGTACGATAAAGTAACCAAACAATTTATCTTGACCTGCATGGGCCACCACAAAAACATGTAACGTCCCAGTCCCAAAATACGTAGGACTAGAAATGTAGACATGCCAGCTGTATTCATACGAAGTATACTCCAATATTTGGAAGCCTCGTATAAATACTTAAGCTGTAAAATGCAGTAGAACCATAATCAATCTCATCCAGACAAAATAAATGAATCGAAGATGTCATATAATGAGAATAAATTTGTCTTGATACAATATGTTGGGCGGAGACAAATCCACTACCAACAAGTAAAGGAAAAATACATAAGAAAAGATATGAATTTGGCGAGCAAAGTGAAGACGACCAAGGTGCAATCATCCTCGAAGAAATAGATCGGATCACGGCTAGGACTAGAATACCTGCGAAAGACAATAGCACACACCTGGAGAGATAACCAGGTCCTCAGAGGGACGTAACAAGACACATAATATCATGCCATATAAACTGAATAAATATTGCTCAAATAAATAAGTAAATCGAATTATAACATTTTCCAATACGCACCTACTGAACGAGCGTACCATCCCCCCAACCAAACAAGGACAGGAGATGGTAAACTAATTCACGGTGACCTATCTTTCCATGCTATGAATCCAATATGGTATCCGGACCCCAACAAGGTTCAATACTTTCTCATCGAAGTAGTAAGTCACACCTACAACCAAACAAGGACAAGATGTGACGAACTAATTCGCGACAAGTTATTGTTCCAAGCCACGGTCAGATACAAGTACCCAAACTAAAGGTACTCGTATCTAACGGATAAGGACGCCTAACCAAATCTAGGTGAATGCAGTTTAAGAACAGTTCATGGTCGTATGACTACCCAGTCAAGTCGAGAAATAACCAATACAGTACCTCAGTAGCGAGTCACAACACCATATACTATTCCTCAGTATTGAGCGAGTCTATAGCATATAGTCTACCTATCGTTCCTCAGTAGCGAGCGAGTCTACGATAGATAGGGTGGTAGTCAACTTCCAATCATATTCTTCCCGCCCAATGCTAACTCTATAACCGCTAAGTTAAACTAGCATGCAACCTCTATTAGTGGTTATTCCTATCGTACGGCTTGTACGTACTGGTGGCCAGCCAATCACGTACTTCCGTGTTCTACATGCGACACACAACTTCGTGGTGCAACATGTCAAGGCCATGAATGCAACACACAAAGGTGGTCCCTGAAATCTAGGTTTAATGTGTAAGAAAATAATACATAGCAAGAAACTAAACAGTAAATTCTAACAGGTTATGCTATGTATCACAGTTTATTTTGCATAAAGAAAATAATGAACATGCACGAAATATGAGCTAAAATAATTAAGCAGCAAATGGCAAGGTGTCTTGCCTGGTAGAGCGCCTGGTGTGCTGCGATAATCAATGTGGCACGAACTGCGACTTCGATGTAACAACTATGCAAGGTGACCTCAGATGGTGGCACGGACAGTTCCATTGGGTCCAGAAGGGTCAATTTAGTTTGGAGTGATAGGAGAAAGGTTAAAATTGGTGAAGGAATAGGAGAATGGGTTTAGCTATGGAAAGGTGATGATCAATAAAAATGGATAATGAATAAGATATAGAAAACTAATTATAGTACTATTTTTTTTATGAGTCAAAATAATTATAAAAATACTTAAATTCAAGAAAATCGTTTTATTTTTGGCCAAACTCTAAGTTTTGTCAATACGTTTATTCTACGCTGAAACCCATGCTTTGTAAATCAAAATATTTTAAGCGAAACAAAATACTTTTAGAAAATTTATTTTAAGGCTAAGAGATATATTTTGTAAAAATAATCTATACTTTACTGACTATTCAAAAATTGAGAAATATTTATGACTAAAAAATTTTATATATATATCACAATTTGGAATCTATATTTTTATTGTTCAAAAATATATTTAGGCTAAAACCCAAAATTTGAAATTGCACAGTTGGCTCTAACCCCTACTCCACATATAATTTGAAAATAGTAACGTAGGGTTCAACATAATAATTTTTAATAATAGAAAAGAGTATAACATATACTAATCATGAACTAAATATTGCTAACAAGATTAATAGGAATAATAATACCCATTATAACAATTTATATACTAATAATAGAAACTATACATTATATCATACAGTATTCAAATCATAAAAGTAAGTAAAAAAATAAAATAAAATATAATACCCATAACAGAAGTGAGGAATAAGGGTAATAATAAAAAATAAAAAAATATAACAACCAAACCTTTCCCGTTTGTCAACTCCATTCCATTTCGTGGACTAAAGTTAGAGGGAGAGAGAGAGTGCGAAGTCGAGAGAGGAAAAGAGAGCGGAGGGAGAAGAGCGGTGGAGGAGAACGGAGGGGACGGTCGTCAGGACTCTGGTCGCGGCGGAGGAAAGGGTAGATCTAGCGAGATCTATGAAGAGGGAAGCGGGGGTTTCTCCGGCGACTTGGCGATGCGGCGGCGGTCGCTATGCGCGGCAAGGCGGTGGCGTACGCGGAGATGGAGGGTTTGGTGGTCGGGATTCGCCGGCGTCGTGCAGAGAAAGCGGACACGGCGGCCAGGGGCGGAGCGAGCTGGGAGAGGACGGCGAGGAAAGGGCTGGGCAGATCCGGCGTCGGGGTCTGTGCGGGGAGGAAGGAAGTCGGAGGTCGGGAACGGAGGGTTCGAGCGGGGGTTTTGGAAAAAAGAGGGGCTGCGGAGTTCTCAAGGCGGCGGGTCGCTGTGTGCGGGCGGAGGCTGTCGAGTAGTGTTCTCTGGAGGAGGAGGAGAAGAAGACTCCAGCGGTGGGCGCTCGGAGTTCGGCGGGTTCGGTGTCGAGAAGAGGCAGACGGCTCCGAGGGAGTGCGGCCAGAGCTGTCAGGTTTATGCGGAGGGAGAGGCACGCGTACGCCAGTCGTGAGGGAGAACGTCGTGGCGATGGGGTGACAGATCCACGGGTGGAGTTGCTCCGGTGCTGAGGAGCGACGGTCACGGTGGTGACGGAGGGAGATAAGGGGTTGTGGTATGTTTAAATTCTTTTTATTATCTTTTTGGTGTTTATGGGAATTCTGCGGTGGTCGGTGGGGTTTTGGCCGGAGTTGGCTGCTGTGTGGTGAGGGTTTGAAGCACGGGGGTCGCTGGCCACGGCTGGTGTGTCGGGGTCGGGCTGTGGCGGAAGGGTAGGCATGGGTGTGGCTGTGGACGAGTCGGGGTCGGGTGTTCGTGGAGGTGGTTTGCTGACGACGGTGTGGACGTCGTATAGGGCCGAGTTAGGTTTAAGGTTTGGGTCGGGAGTGTCCGACACAACAGAGGAGGGGCTGGGAGAAGTGTCCTGCGAGACACGGAATGGATTGGCGTCCGGGGTTGTCGGACGCGGAAAATTTGTATATGTAAAGGAAGATAAGTAGTGGATGGGACACGGACACAGTCATGGACACGATGCACTCACTTTTGTGGTGGAAGAAATTTTGTGGAATAATTATGGCTTATGGAAAAATAATGGAGGAGTACCTGCCTATTTATAGGATGTGGGAATTTCCATTAAGATAATGATTAGGATATTTTAAACCCAAAATAGATAATTCATGTATTAATATAAAATCAATCAAATCCAATCCAAATCCAAATCCAAATCTAATTAAATCTATTTAAATTCTTAGTTTAAAATTAATGGAATAAATCAAATTTCAAATATTTCACTATTTAAATAAATCCATAAATTTAAATCAAGATTTAAATTGCCACAATAACTTGAAATATGTTTTCCAAAAATACTATAATAATTAATTTCGAAAATACATTATTATTTACAATATAAACTTAATAAATCTTTATGAAATATATATGTATACGGGAATAATAATATTTATTATTAATAACTATTTTCACGAAGACTTTTTATAAATAATAAATAAAATAATAATTTGGAAACTTGGGTACGATAACAAAATAATTATTATGTATATTATTTTGAAACTATAAAAATATAGAAAATATTTTTCTAAAATATGTACGCTCGTACATATTCGCACTCGTCGAGCAAATTCAAAAAACGAACATCTTCGTGTACGAAGTACAATACGACTACGCGACGTACAATAACAAAATTTTAAATCAGTACCAAATTAATAAAAAAATAGTAGAAATTTAGGGGTTTTACAAATACGCACCTACTGAACGAGCGTACCATCCTCCCAACCAAACAAGGACAGAAGATGGTAAACTAATTCACGGTGACGTATCTTTCCATGTTATGAATCCAATATGGTATCCGAACCCCAACAAGGTTCAATACCTTCTCATCGAAGTAGTAAGTCACACCTACAACCAAACAAGGATATGATGTGACGAACTAATCCGCGACAAGTTATTATTCCAAGCCACGATCAGATACAAGTACCTAAACCAAAAGTACTCGTACCTAACGGATAAAGGTGCCTAACCGATCTAAGTGAAATGTAGTTAAGAACAATCCTTCCTACGCATGGGCCCTGGCTGAATAGGATCGGCATGGTCCCCCCTTGGGGCACTAGAGGCCCAATCAATAAGAGCATAATGTTCCGCAGAACGTCAGTGGCCGTCAGTAATCTTGGGTAAGCTGACCCGTGTCTCCGGCGGAGCTCACGGGTTACTAAAGGGAAAGTGCTTCGAAGCCCATATGCTAAGGAATTGTCCTCCCCGTCCAATGCCTACTGTGTTGTTTCCACAACACAAAACCACTATAACCGCTAAGTCAAACTAGCATGCAATCTCTATTAGCGGTTATTCCTATTGCACGACTTGTACGTACTGGTGGCCAGCCAATCACGTACTTCCGTGTCCTATATGCGACACACAACTTCGTGATACAACGTGTCAAGGCCAATGAATTCAGCACACAAGGTGGTCCCTTAAATCTAGGTTTAATTTGTAAGAAAATAATACACAGCAAAAAATATAAATGAACAGTAAGTTCTAACAGGTTATGCCATGTATCACAGTTTATTTTGCATAAAGAAAATGAATAATGCATGAAGTATGAGCTAAAATAAATAAACCGCAAATGGCAAGGTGTCTTGCCTGGTAGTACGCCTGGTGTGCTACAATAATCATGGTGGCATGAACTGCGAGTTTGGTGTAACAACTACACAAGGGGACCTCTTTTGATGGCAAGGACAGTTCCATTGGGTCCAGAAGGGTCAAATTAGTTATGGTGGACTTAAGGTAGTGCGGATTTGGTGACAGGACATGAATAAGAGGATTTAGTCACGGATAGGAGGGAATCGAAGGAAATAATATATATACAAATTTAGAAAACTATTTATAATAATCGAAGACTAGTTTGAGTCTAAAAAATTATTGAGAAACACTTAAAGTCAAGAAAAAAATCATTTGTGGCTAAAAATTGTAAGTTTGTCAAAATAAGTTTTAGTAGGAAACTATATATTTTATTTGCCAAAATAATATACTGAAAATTTATAACATAATTTGGTGACTACCTTTTTTATTGATAAAAAATAGTTGTTCCCTTTTAGTCTGAAAAAAATATTTTCCTAAAATTTTATAAGTACTAATATTTAGCAAATAGATAGTTTTGCAAGTAACAACATTAATATTCATAATAAAATAAGGAGAAGAATAATAATAATGATTATCTTCAACAAATAATAATAATGATGACAAATAATAATAATAATAATAATAATAATAATAATAAATAAATATAATAATAACAATATTAATGATAATGATTTACAAAAATAAAAGAAAAGAAATAATTAAATAAATAATAAATAAAAAATAATAATAATAAAAGTAACAAATTACAAAGCTGTTCTCCTCTTTCGAGGAGAACACTTCTCTTTACCAAAAAAACAAGGAAGCCGCAACTAGAGAGAGGGATTAGAGAGGGGCGGAGATCGTCGGGCTTCGACGCGGCGGAGCAGAGAGAAGTGAGGCGCGGTCGACGGAGAGGCTGAGGATGGGGGTTCCAGCGACGGAGGAGTGGAGTCGTGGGATTTGGGGGGCGATCAGAAGGTTTAATGGAGGCGGTCCGACTGGCCCGGGAAGTCGGAGGCGGAGGGAGAGGAGAACGCGGAGGAGAGGCGGGCAGACGCTGCGGAGGGGAGAAGGGAAGTCGGCCGGGCCCACTTCGAGACATGACCGGTGGAGCTATGGGTTCGATCGACGGCAGTGAGGCGGCGCAGAAGATCGGAGGGCGAGGTACGCGGCGGCGCATCCAGGCGCTGGCCGCGGAGGAGCGGATGCGCGGCGGTCGGGAGATATGGGTTCGGGGGGTTTGATGGTCCGGTGGCCAGGGGTCGGCAGCAGCAAGGGTCGGCGCGGCGGAGAAAGCACGCGCAGGGGGCAGCGACCACGGCGGAGGCGGTTCGTGACACGGCGTCGGCGCTCTCGGAGGCCGTCGGAGAGGTAAGTAGCGGTGGTGGAGGTTGCTTGTGTATTTTATTTGGGTTTTCTCTTTATTTAGCTGCTTGGTGCTTGATGGGTCGGAGTGCCGGGTTGTGGTGGTGCTGGTCACCTAGACGGAGGTGGTCATGAGGGCATGGTGGTGGTGATGAAGATGGCCGGGTGTGATGGTTTGTGGCAGTGGTCGTGGGATAGGGTGGTGATATCGAAGACGATGTGGTTGCGACGATGGTGCTGGTAGGGGTGGTGGAGAAGTCTGGGAGGAGGTGAGGGTGCTGGCGTAGTGGTGGTCAGGAATCCGGGGAGTCGACCGTAGGCATTGGCGGCAAGGGTCGGAAGAAATTAGGTTTAGGGGCTAGGATTTACTGTTGCGTGTCGGGGGTGTGTCCAACACGAGGAAAATGTATATGTAATGAAAAAATAGTAGAAGAAAAAGATGGACAAGGACACGATGCACTCACGGTTGATTTTGTGGAGAATTTGGAGAATAAAAATACATGGATGAGTACCTGCCTATTTATAGGATGTGGGAATTGCCATTAAGATAAGGATTAGGATATTTAAAACCCAATTAGATAATTCACCTATTAATTTAAATTAATCAAATTCAAATCCAAATCAAAATCCAATTTAATCAAATTAACTTTTTAGTTTAAAATCAAATAGAAGAAATCTAATTTCAAATACTTAACTATTTAAATAAATCCATACTTTCAAATCAAGGTTTAAATCGCCACAATAATTTTAAAATATATTTTCCAAAAATACTATAATAATAAATTTTGAAAATTACATTATTATTTAAAATAAACTAATAAATAATTATAATTATATGTATGCACAATTAATGTTTTCATAATTATGCCTTTCTAGTATAAAATAAAAATATTATTCATTATTAATAACTTTTAAAAACAAAAGGCTTTTCATAGCAAGAATAATAATTATATGTAATATTTTGTAAGTGTATAATAAAATAAAAATATTTTTCTAAAATATGTACGCTCGCACATATTCGCACTCGACGAGCAAGAAAAATAAAATTTCGTGCGCGACGTAAAATACGACTACGCGACGTACAATACAAAATTTTAAATCAGTACCAAATTTAATTAAAAAATAGTAGAAATTTAGGGATTTTACATCCTACCCAACTTAAAAGAATTTCGTCCTTGAAATTAAAAATTAGTAGGGGGTGAGAAGACATAAGGGGGATAGATAGAAGGGTTCCTTAAAGAAGTTTATATGGTCGTAGTCTAGGTTGAGGATATGATTAAGAGACGATGGTAATCACTCTTAAATTCAAGTGATTAGAAAGTCAAAATTGTAGAATTTGGGTCGAGGGAAAGGTCGAGGAGTTTAGGATGAAGACATAGCAATGTCGAGTGGTAATGGTCATAATTGATAGGACAGCTAGAGGAATTTCAAGTACAAGAGCCTTCGTCCTTCCAAAATCGGTGAAGGCGAAAGCGATTTAATTAGTTAATGACGACATTATCAATTACGAATACGTGGTTCAAAGGCGGTCGTATAGATTTTAAAAGAATCGACAAGGCAGTCGTGGATGGGATCCCAAGGGGTGAGTTTAACTATATCACATCCACGTAGATTGAAAAGGCGAACCAAAGTGCACTCGGTTGATCAGACCATCATGCACCGGTTCTGATTAGACAACATATTAAGTGGGTCGACCCAAATAACATATGTCTTGAACAAGCTCGGTAAAGGAATAAGCTTGCAAAAACTAGGCTATATTAGCATCATTAGTTAAGATGGTAAAAACATAAGCACGAGAGATTTAAGATTGAAATAAATAATAAATATGAATAGTCTATGAGTCATAGGAACCTAAGTCTTGTTTATTCCTATACCACCATTCTATGGTTTTATTGACCAAGGCTTGGTTTGACTCAAATGGGTCAAATTCCTCTAGTCTCTATGGTCTAGATAATACCATTGGTATTCCCTTAATGGTCAAGGGTGTGTCAGGTCGTGGGATATTCTACCCAACTTAAAGAATTAAGCTAAGGGTGTTTAGGACATCTAACTAGTAGGGTCAATCTCTAGTAAGCACGAAGGGAAGATAAGAATAATTATAGGAGGAATCAAGCAAGATGCAATCGATGATTCGGTCCAATATGGAATCGAGGAAAGAGGTCAAGTATGTAGATGAGATCCTAGACTTCTAATCCTATTCGCAGGCTTGCTTGGTACGGTGAAGTAACCAAACAATTTATCTTGACCTGCATGGGCCACCACAAAAATATGTAACGCCTCAGTCCTAAAATACGTAGGACTAGGAACGTAGACATGCCAGCTATTTTCATACGAAGTACACTCCAATATATGGAATCCTCGTATGAATACATAAGCTATAAAATGCAGTAGAACCATAACTAATCTCATCCACGCAAAATAAATGAATAAAAGATATCATATAAAGATAATGAATTATCTTGATACAGTATGTTGGGCGGAGACAAATCCAATACCAACAAAATAAAAGAAATACATGATATATAAAAGAATGATTTTTGGCGAGCGAAGCGAAGATGATCAAAATGCAATCATCCTCGAAGAAATAGCGATGAGCACGGCTAGAGCTAGAGCACCTGCGAAAGACAAGAACACACACCTGGAGAGATAACCAAGTCCTCAGAGGGACATAACAAGACACATAATATCATGCCATATAAACTGAATAAATATTGCTCAAATAAATAAGTCAATTGAATTATAACATGGTCCAATACGCACCTACTGAACGAGCGTACCATCCCCCCAACCAAACAAGGACAGGAGATGGTAAACTAATTCACGGTGACGTATCTTTCCATGCTATGAATCCAATATGGTATCCGGACCCCAATAAGGTTCAATACTTTCTCATCGAAGTAGTAAGTCACACCTACAACCAAATAAGGACAAGATGTGACGAACTAATCTGCGATAAGTTATTGTTCCAAGCCACAGTCAGATACAAGTACCCAAACCAAAAGTACTCGTACCTAACGGATAAAGGTGCCTAACCGATCAAAGTAAAATGTAGTTAAGAACAATCCTTCCTACGCATGGGCCCTGGCTGAATAGGATCGGCATGGTCCCCCCTTGGGGCACTAGAGGCCCAATCAATAAGAGCATAACATTTCGAAGAACGTCAGTGGCTGTCAGTAATCTTGGGTAAGCTGACCCGTGTCTCCGACGGAGCTCACGGGTTACAAAAGGGAAAGTGCATCGAAGCCCATACGCTAAGGAATTGTCCTCTCCGCCCAATACCTACTGTGTTGTATCAACAACACAAAACCACTATAACCGCTAAGTCAAACTAGCATGCAATCTCTATTAGCGGTTATTCCTATCGTACGGCTTGTACGTACTGGTGGCCAGCCAATCACGCACTTCCATGTCCTACATGCGACACAACTTCGTGGTACAACGTGTCAAGGCCAATGAATGCAACACACAAGGTGGTCCCTTAAATCTAGGTTTAATTTGTAAGAAAATAATACACAGCAGAAAATATAAATGAACAGTAAGTTCTAACAGGTTATGTCATGTATCACAGTTTATTTTGCATAAAGAAAATAAATAATGCATGAAGCATGAGCTAAAATAAATAAACAGCAAATGGCAAGGTGTCTTGCCTAGTAGTACGCCTGGTGTGCTGCAATAATCATGGTGGCATGAACTGCGAGTTTGGTGTAACAACTATACAAGGGGACCTCTGTTGATGGCAAGGACAGTTCCATTGGGTCCAAAGGGTCAAATTAGTTAGGGTGGATTTAAGGTAGTATGAATTTGGTGACAGGACATGAATAAGAGGATTTAGTCACGGACAGGAGGGAATCGAAGGAAATAATATATATACAAATTT
Source organism: Iris pallida (assembly GCA_029216955.1). Classification (NCBI taxonomy): domain Eukaryota; kingdom Viridiplantae; phylum Streptophyta; class Magnoliopsida; order Asparagales; family Iridaceae; genus Iris; species Iris pallida. The sequence goes on from JANAVB010009594.1 coordinate 23,947, forward strand.
AGAAAACTATTTATAATAATCGAAGACTAGTTTGAGTCTAAATAATTATTGAGAAACACTTAAAGTCAAGAAAAAAATCATTTGTGGCCAAAAATTCTAAGTTTGTCAAAATAAGTTTTAATAGGAAACTATATATTTTATTTGCCAAAATAATATACTGAAAATTTATAACATAATTTGGTGACTACCTTTTTTTATTGATCAAAAATAGTTGTTCCCTTTTAGTCCGAAAATAATATTTTCCTAAAATTTTATAAATACTAATATTTAGCAAATAGATAGTTTTGCAAGTAACAACATTAATATTCATAATGAAATAATGAGAAGAATAATAATAATGATTATCTTCAACAAATAATAATAAAGATGACAAATAATAATAATATTAATAAATAATAAATAATAAATATAATAATAATAATAATAATGATAATGATTTACAAAAACAAAAGAAAAGAAATTATTAAATAAATAATAAATAAAAAATAATAATAATAAAAGTAACAAATTACAAAGCTGTTCTCCTCTTTCGAGGAGAACACTTCTCTTTACCAAAAAAATAAGGAAGCCACAACTAGAGAGAGGGATTAAAGAGGGGCGGAGATCGTCGGGCATCGACGCGGCGGAGCGGAGAGAAGTGAGGCGCGGTCGGCGGAGAGGCTGAGGATGGGGGTTCCAGCGGCGGAGGAGTGGAGTCGTGGGATTTGGGGCGGCGATTGGAGGGTTTAATGGAGGCGGTCCGGCTGGCCTGGGAAATCGGAGGCGGAGGGAGAGGAGAACAAGGAGGAGAGGCGGGCGGACGCTGCGGAGGAGAGAAGGGAAGTCAGCCGGGCGCTATTCGAGACACGGCCGGCAGAGCTATGGGTTCGATCGGCGGCAGTGAGGCGGTGCAGAAGATCGGAGGGCAAGGTACGCGGCGGCGCGTCCAGGCGCTGGCCGCGGAGGAGCGGATGCACGACGGTCGGAAGTGTTTTACTTAACAAAATGACAAAAATGGAAATTGGCCTTTGAAAATAAAACGAGAAAAAGTACAAGAAGTACAAATTTGATTCTGAGAAAGTATTGCTATGGAAGTCTGATTCATAAATAATCACTTTGTTCCTTGGACCATATGATGATGATGAAGATCACTGCTTTATGTAGAACAACTGGAAGAACTAAGTCACCAGAAAGGTATCGACGCACTTGGGCACTGATGGAGAGGCCGAATGCTTTCCTTCTTTGCTTCACTCTGTTCTGAAAGAAAGGTTGAAAAAGAATGCTCTGGAGAATCAAAATCTCTAAGTTCTGATCTCTGTATTCTCTCCTCTCTCTGTCCCTGTGTTATCAGAAAAATAAGTCTATTTATAGACTTGGGCTTTTGTACGTAAAAACTCAGCAAAAGTTCCATCTTTATGCTAACAACTGCCACCCACGACTGAAGCCATCCTCTGTATATATTGACACGTGTCCCATCATTTCAGTAAGAATAGGATGCATGTACACACGTTCTTCGAGAAGAATAGCATGAAAGCCACGTAAGCAAACCACGTTCCAAACTGGTGGAGGAGAATAGGGCATAAAAATAGCCCCAATGTACTCTGAGCGTAAAGCAATAGATTATGCATAAAATAGCCCTAATATAGACTTCCCGTGTAAAGTGGTTGTTAAATAACCTTGAGCGTAAAAGCAGCTCAAATAGACTTTACGCACACGTCGACTGTTGAGCGTAAAGGCTCGTATAATCTTCGTGCGTAAAAGAAGCCGTAGTGTGAGCGTAAAGTAGCTCAATCCACACACTAAATGACAACATTGGTCTCTGTGTAAAAATAAATCCCTTTGAATTCTGTGATATATGCCATCATTAATATCTCCATGTCAGAGTTTGCATTAAATGCGAGATTTGACAACTTTGTCCAGCGTAAAAGTGGCTGATCTGTCCTTGGCATAAAACCATAGGTATATACCCGAGCATAAAATAATCTTCCTACTTTAGGCGTAAAGTGATTAGCCTTGTCTTGGACGTAAAGTATTTAGCCTAGACCCCCTTCAAAGTTTTCAAATATCCAAAATTTGAAACACTTTGAACAGAAGCGTAAAAGTTAAAATTTGATCAGTCAGCGTAAAATTCGGGATACGCAACCGTCATCCGCATAAAAGTGAGGATATCCAACAGTCGGTGCAATTTTCAATAGTGTCGGTCAACACTTAACCGTCACAATGAATTTCTTTCTCGAGACTTTCGAATGCCTTTTCATTTCCCCGAGTTTACATTAATAATGAGCAGTTTCCAACGAGGAATATGAAGAGTTGATTTAATTGTATAAATAAGAAGAAATTCTTCGCTCTTGTCATTCATCCTCATAGTGTCATGGTGCCAAAGAACGAGATTACTAACAAAGAGGCTTCGAGCTCCATGCTTGATTTTGAGCGAGCATGCAACCTTTTAGAGTGCTTTGGACTGACTCCTGCAGTCTTTAGTCGCATCGATGGTGGTCCCCCAACGGCTTACGAAGGGCCAGGAGATGTAGAAGCATTTCTTAATCTGATGCGTCGCTCCGGGATTCGCAATATGCACGAACTAGGTACCTCCCTTCGTCAGCCCGACGAGGGAGAGAAAAAAATGATGTTTTTATGTATTGTGAATCTTTTATCTGTAGGGGGCCACTTTCTCCTTTTTATAAATAAAGTCTGATGTTAATCTCATCTGTTGGTACATAGAAATGTTCAACACTTATTTTGACTGCTTCTATGGTTGTTCATTCCCAAGAAACAAACCGACACATGGCGTCTGTCTTGTGGTCACGAGAGCTTTTTAATAGGATCTTTTCCCGAAATAGACTCCCAACAGTTTCTTCAGTCTTTATAAATAGCTGAGAATGTTTCATATATTCTCATTCTCATTCCTCTGAAGATAACTTTTTACAATGTTGTTCTCCAACAAATGACAATGGCGATGCTTTCTAATAGTGTTCCTTTGTACGCCCAATCATCAGATGTAGATTCATCCACTATTAGAGCCAAACCATTTGACTTAAGTGGTAAGTCCGATCGTAAGCAAATATCTGTCTTCGAATTTTTTGTTGAAAACAGCTATTCATGAGCGTAAATTCTTGACGAGCGTAAAAATCCTTGCTGAAGCACTGGCGTAAAAGCCTTGCTGAATCACTGGCGTAAAAGCCTTGCTGAAGCACTGGCGTAAAAGCCTTATCACTGGCGTAAAAGCCTTGCTGAAGCACTGGCGTAAAAGCCTTGCTGAATCACTGGCGTAAAAGCCTTGCTGAAGCACTGGCGTAAAAGCCTTATCACTGGCGTAAAAGCCTTGCTGAAGCACTGGCATAAAAGCCTTGCTGAAGTACTGGCGTAAAAGCCTTATCACTGGCGTAAAAGCCTTGCTGAAGCACTAGCGTAAAAGCCTTGCTAAATTACTGGCGTAAAAGCCTTACTGAAGCACTGGTGTAAAAGCCTTATCATCTGTTTTTTTTAGTTAGCGTTTAATACGCATCTGATGATACTTCTGTTTAAAACACTTCTTCTTTGTTGTTTCCTGCAGAAGTTTGGCTGAACAGTTTTTCCAGGACCGGCATTGGTGACTTTGACGTTATGAAGAGCGTTCTTCTGACATCAACATCAGGGAGCTCATGCGCTTTTGACGCACAAATCAGACAACTCAGAACTCTTCGTGGGATAGAAGGGTCTTCCTCTGTTGGTAGGAAGAGCCTTTATACACGGAGAGTTGGATGGTGGAGTCAACTCTACCCCGAGAAATCGGGTAGTAGAGTTCCTTTCACGGTAGAACTAGAAATCGTATCCCAATGCTAGATACATTCCTATCTCCTCTGGAAGGCCGTCCCTAATCCACCAGTTGTATTGGCAGCAACAAGCCTTCGGGCTGCCATACCCTGGGGTTCTCCTCTCGTCTGAGAGGGAAGACCAGAGTTTGATTCCTACTGTTCTGGTCGCCACTGAGGCTTAGACAGCAAGGAATTGACACCAACAACGAATCTGACAAAGAAGATCCGAAGAAGAAATAAATCTCCATTAGGTTATCGTTGTGTGTATAGAATGAAAATCCAAGATGTAATAGATTTCCATTATGATTTGTAAGAAAGTCTAAGAAATGTAATAGACTTTTATGATATGAGAATGGAAATGATAATTTTTCTATGCTCAATGATTTGTATCTATCTAGATGAAATATGGACATGATAGATAATAAAATCTTGCTTTCTATTTCTAGAGTATACAATACTATCAGAGGTAATATGGACATGATAGTATGTAAGAACTCAAAAGAAAATTAGATTAATATCTATGCAGAGGTCAAAAATGGAAATGATAGATGGCAAAAGTAGGTGGATTTAGTATTTATCCAGAGGTTATGAAAACATGATAAATAATGAATCCCACTTTTTAATCAATTGATAAAATAGAAGATTTAAAATCCCTCTCCCAGGAGATAAGAAATCAGCTTAACCAAACCTTGGTAGCTGGGGAATAAGGAGACAAATGTCATGAGCATATAAGTCCATCTTAATGTATGAATGAATCATAATTTTCGGGAAAAGAAAACATTGATTCGATTCCATAATTAAATGAATAAACCCGATAGAACGAACTGACAGGTCTTTTCGGGAATGAAAAGTTGTTCTCAATCTCAAAGACCGGTTCATCAACAGTCCTCTTCTATAAATAGGCGAGAACTCTCTGTAATTATTTCATTCTTATTTCTACTCCTCAATTGAAAATGTCTTCCGAGGATGTACAGCAAAAGAATGAAGTCTCCAGAAAAATTGAGGACGTTACTGAGATGTGTCCCGTTGAGCCAACAGTGGCAGGCCCGACTCAAGTAGGCAACAGCTCTTCTACGCCCAAGCCACCACAAGATATCTTTGCGTTCTTAGTAGAGTCAGGAAAAACTCCTGAAGAAGAAGCGCTGAGGATGACCGCCTGCAAGTTTTTTATGAACTCAGGCAACAATGCCTTCGAGACATTAACTGACTATGTATTCAATAAGGGAGGCATTGGTCCTCGTCCTTAACCTTTTGTTTTGAACAAAAATTATAATGGAAGAAACTTTATTTTCATTCTGTCTTTCCTTTTTTTTATATATAGTATTTCTTAAGAAATTTGCCATTGATTGGCATCATGAGTAGATCTCCATTGGGCTTTGATAACCGATAGGTGCCATTGGAAAATACGGACTCAATTACATAAGGGCCTTCCCATTTTGCTTGGAATTTCCCTTTACTTTTATGAGTCATCACCACCGGTCTCCGAACGGCTAATACAAGTTCGCCAACTTTGAATACCCTTTCTTTAACTTTACGATTGAAAGTTCGAGATATGCGGGCTTGATATAGTTCAATGTGCTGTTGTGCTTGAAGACGCTTCTCATCCAATCCTTCAAGTTCTTGGAGTCGTAAGCGATCATTATTCTCTGTAGTTAGCTCATTAGAAATGGCTGTTCGTAGAGATGGGATCTGGATTTCCAATAGGAGGACAGCTTTACATCTATAAACCAATGAGAATGGTGTAAAACCAGTAGGAGTCCGGACTGTTGTTCGATAAGCCCATAAACACTCTCCAAGTTTCTTATTCCAATCACGTTTATTAGAAGAGACAAACTTTTTGAGAAGTTTAATGATCGTCTTATTGAAAGCTTCAGCTAAACCATTAGCAGATGAATTATAAGCCGTAGAAGCCAAATTCTGAATTTGGTTCTTATCACAGAATCGATAAAATGCCTGACTGGCAAATTGTGGACCATTGTCATGAATTATCCGTCGAGGAATCTCGAAGCGGTAAATGACATGGTGCTTGATGAAGCTGATCACGCTAGATGTTTTCACTTTCGCAAGGGAAACTGCTTCTGCCCACTTAGAAAAGTAATCTGTTATAGCTAATATGAACCGATGTCCTTTAACAGAAGGAGGATTAATAGGACCAATGACATCCATACCCCAAGCTTCGAAGGGCCAAGAGGCTGCTGTAGGGTGTAGAAATTCAGATGGTTGATGAATAAAATCAGCATGAATCTGACATGCTTTACATCTTCTGGCATAGTCTACAGCATCTGCTATCATAGAAGGCCAATAATACCCCATTCTTCGAATGCGGTCTTGTAATTTAGGACCCGGTTGATGAGCACCACAAATACCATCATGAGCTTCTCGCAGTGTTTGTTTAGCTTCACTTTCTGAGAGACAATGCAGCAAGAGTCCATCATAGGAACGACGGTATAGCATATGTAAAGACGAATCATAATAAAACCGAAACGATCGTCTTTTGATTGATGCAGCTTCTTTTGGATCTTCAGGCAAAATCCCATGAACTGCATAATCAATGAATGGAGTTCTCCAATCCTTATGCTGGGAATTTGACTCTGTAGTATAACTTTGTTCAATGTACAAATTATTCTTGACATAGAACAAGTCTCGATCCAACAAAGTAATTGTATTTTGCCTTCGGATTGGAACAGCTAGGTCTGCAGCTAAACTAGCAAGAGCATCAGCTTCCACATTCTGAGAGCGTGGTACAAACTCAATGAAGAATCCTTTGAATGAAAGGACCAGTTCAACTACCACTTGATGATAAGGAATGAGATCAGGATTTCTGACCTCATAAGTCCCTCTAACTTGATTAACAATCAATTGAGAATCTCCATAAGCTTCTAGGAACTCAATATCCAGTTGTTTTGCTACTTGGAGACCGATCAATAGAGCATTATATTCTGCTACATTGTTGGAGCATGGCTCATTGAGAGAATAGGCATGGTATATGACCATTTTGTCAGGAGAAACCAAGACGATTCCTACCCCAGAGACAATATTGCCTTTAGGTCCTACTCGTGATGCCCCATTAAAATATAATTGCCATATGTCATTCTTCAAAGTCAGGTTACAATCCACGACTTCATCTGGAATGTCCTCATATAATTTTGATATTTCAGGTATAGGGTGAGCAACTAATAAATCGGCTAATGTTTGACCCTTTGTTGATTTCTGAGGTACATAAACCATGTCATAAGGAGTAAACAACATCGCCCAGGTGGCCAGCCTGGAGTTAAGAATGCTAGGTTTTCTCATCAATACCCAAATGGGATTTATTCTGGAGATGACATGAATAGTCTGTCCTGTCACATAATGTCTTATCTTTTGGACGGCAAAAACCAAAGCTAGAGATTCCTTTTCCACAGGAGTATACCTGTGTTCAGCTCCGACCATCATTCTGCTCAGATAATATATTGCTTGCTCATGACCCATATCACTTTTCTGTGTAAGAAGAGCACCAAGTGAATGATCCAAGGCTCGAACATATAGCAAAAATAGCCTTCCTACCATCGGAGGTACCAGAACAGGTGGGTTTGTAAGGTATTGCTTAATGTCATTGAAGGCTTTCTGACACGCTTCATCCCAAACAAAAGATACGCCTTTCTTTAATAGACGGGAGAAAGGTTGACATCTCCCAGAAAGATTAGATATAAATCTTCTAATATAAGCAATACGACCCTGAAAGCCACGAAGTTCTTTCAGATTACGAGGAGGATGCATTTCAAGAATTACTTTAACCTTATCAGGATCGACGTGGATACCCTGAGAAGTAATGACAAATCCTAAAAAATTGCCACTGGAAACCCCTAAGAAAGACTTAGTAGGGTTCATTTTCAATTGATGCTGGCGCATCAACTCAAATACTATCCTCAAGTCCTGAATGTGATCATCCTTTGATCGACTTTTAACAGCAATGTCATCTACATAGCATTCAGCTATCTTCTGTAGATGTTCTTGAAAGATGTTGCTCATAGCCCGTTGATACATGGCACCGGTATTTTTAAGACCAAACGGCATAACCGTATAGCAGTAGACCCCAAGGGGTGTGCGAAAAGCGGTATGCTTCTTATCTTCTGGATGCATCTTGATCTGATTGTACCCTGAGAATCCGTCCATGAAAGACATGCATTCAAAACCACATGTATTGTCTATCATGACATCAGTAATTGGAAGTAGAAATTCGTCCTTTGGACAAGCTGCATTAAGATCTCGATAATCTATACAAACTCAAACTTTTCCGTTCTTCTTCATGACAGGAACAATATTGGTAACCCAATCTGGGTGTTGCTCTTCACGAACAAATCCACATGTGATCAACTTTTTAACTTATGCTTCAATTGCATCCATCATATCTGGTCTAAAGTGCCGTTGTTGTTGTTTTACAGGCTTGACGTTAGGTAAAATATTGAGTTTATGAGTAGCAACTTTAGGATCTAGGCCTGGCATATCCTCATAACTCCATGTGAAAATATCAATATATTCTTTGATAAGTTTTATCAACTGTTCCTTTTCATCTTTAGAAAGATTCTTACTGATGAATATTGGTTTGGACGTAGTTCCATCTCCAACATCAATCTGGATAACCTCATCCTCTGTAGGTGGCTGTCGCTGTTCAAAACGAAGTTTCCACTAAGTATCCATCTGTTGAGCCCAAGGATCATTCTCAAATAGTTCAGATTCATTATCAGTTTGAACCATATTGACTGAAAATACTTGTCCAGATTCATCATATGAGGAACTAGACATATCAATTTCAATGAATTGGACTTCTTCTGAATCCGATGATTGCAAAGAGCTAGAAGAGAATTCTTCCTGTATATCGTCATTAAACATGTGGGATGGATCATATCCCAACCCATGACGAGTCTTCTGATAAAACGGATCACCATATAACGGGAGTCGTCTACCTTTGCCTTGATTGAGACCTTGTATAGTCTTCAAATCATATCTCATGTTCTGGATAATCTTGATAGATTGTTGACTATACTTGTCAATTCGAATTCTTCCCTTGTCTTTATCTTTCAGCTCATCTGCCTGAGCAACAGGGATATTTCTAGCCAGGCCAAACACAATTTGGCGCTTATTTTTCTTATCAGATGGAACCACAAAATAAGATTCTTCGTGACGTCTAAAAGTTACGCAAGCTTGTGATGAAGCGGCCACCAGTAGAAGATAAGGAGAAGATGTTAGGAACCTTTGAGCATAAGGTCCAACATCTACATGAGGAGGAAAAGAATTTTCCTTATGATCGATGTCGTCTTTATATTGATGACTTTGATTATCAGAAGATAAAGTCATTCTTTCGATAAACTTGACAGCCATATACTCGAAAAGGAAATCTTCATTGATATCAAAAAGTACAGAATGATCAATATTTACATCATTTACAATTTGACTGCTACGCTTCGGATTAATCATCAGTGGACCATTATCCGCCTTCTGCATAGTTTTGCCAAGATTGACAATCAATGGTAGTTCTGGATCATTAGTACAAAAAGTACGCCCTTTGACCTTGATCATAAAAGGTTAAACTTGGCTCTTAGCAGAAATATTTGTTGATTCCTCAGATGAAGTTTGAATTCTTCCTTTAACCTTGATTATGAGAGGTTGATCATTGACAGATTGGGGTTGGATTTGTCCCTTGAATATGATCTTCAAAGGTTGCTCCTCTGGCGGATCTTTATTAATAGACTGATCCTCAGTAGGTGATTGATCTTCAGCCATGTCTGATATCTCTTTCACATGCTCTTGTTTATAAAGCCTTGAATCAGAAAAATAGGCTTCGACACCCTTGAAAGGATTGATATCAGCAAACTCAGTCTTCACAACTCCTTGGGAATCCACATACTTGAAGCATTGGTGGAGAGTTGAAGGCACAATATTGTGCTCATGAATCCACGGTCTCCCCAAAAGGATATTATAGGAGACGTTTGAGTTGATAACCTAGAAAGTTACCATGGTTCGAAGATCACCAATCCGAATCTACAGACGAATCTTCCCCAATGGCTTGCTCTTACCAGAGTTGAAACCGACTATCGTAGTACTAGTGTAAGTCAAATCACTAGTAGGAATCCTCAGGGGTCTTAGCATACTCTGAAGAATTATGCTAATTGAGGACCCAGGATCAATGTAAATCCTGTCAATTTCAGTGGATCCAATATACCCAGTGTAGCACAAAGGTCTGTCATGCTTGTTATGCTTCAACAGCATATCTTATTGTGTAAAGGTGATATTGGGAATTGCTTCCATCACACTATGACATTGTGGACATGACACTGGTATATTATCAGGAGTCTTGAGTTGAGCCAAGCATGAATCTGCTTGAAGTAAAGCTTCACTCAAAGTCTCTCTGCTTTCTCTGGAAAGGCGAAGCAACTCAAATATAGATAGTCTAGCCGGAGTATTGGCCAACTGAGCTAGAATATCAAACTTGTAAGGCTTCATCACCACCCCCTGACTGGAAGCAGACTTCAATGATACGTCGAAACGTACTGCTTTCTGTTTCCCCTTTTTAACCACAGAAGGTTTAGTAGAAATAGGAGAAGGTTGAGTCGGTAGTGTTTCCACTACATCTTCTGCTTCTTTGGAGGATCCCTCATAGTCTTTGTGGTACTCTTTTCCAGATCTTGTACCAGCAAAAGTTTTTTCCTCAGAATCAGGAGAAGGAAGTACCATATTACAGGATTTTGTCTTCCCTCTCTTAGCCTTCTTCTTGTGTGGATTGTTACGAGGAGCTTCAGAACCCAATACAACAGTGGAATTTTGATTTTGAATCTGTAAAGGAAGTCATATTCCTTTATCATAATTCAAACCTTCTGCCTTTTGAAAGTCATAACCCATCTTCTTCATGAGATAAACAGATTGCTGACTATACAAGTGAGTGGACAGCGGACTTTTGACAAGTATTTCAACAGAGGAAGAGGAAGAAGCAAGACCTTCTGTAACCACAGGAGAATGAAGAATAGATGTCTCTGTAGTTACGGGAGGAGAAGGATTCGGGATATGAGGAAAAATCCATGTCGGAGCTTTTTCATAAGCAACAAAGACTTGTTGTGCCCGATATAAAGGAATACTGTTCATGGCTAACCACTGTTGATGAGTAAGCTTGAGCTTGGTAGGAGTTAGACTTGGAGGACAGATGTTCAGTCCTTTCAGTCTATCTTCTAAAGGAAGACCATCCCATAGGTGATCCAAGTCATCAGGATCTGGAATAACATGGGAAATCATGTTGCAGGTTTTGACTTTCTTACCCTTCTTGGACTTTGAAGTTTTATCTTCATTTTCCAACTCAGGCACTAAGTCAGGATGTACCCACATGATTTTACCATTCTTTAGTGTGAGCGGCAGCAATCCTGCATTTTCTTCTCTGGCAGGCGGGATATTCACGATCTTCATCGTCGCCTTCGGAATTAGGACAATTCCATCTGGGACTTGCTGTGGAGGAAAATCTCCGAACTGAAGAGAAACCATATTGGTCGTAACCGTATGGTCATCATTGGTTAAAGCAATAGCACCACCATTTATCAGCTCTTAGATTTTCTTTTTCAAGACATAGCAAGCACTGGTAGGATGATTAATGTATCTATGATAGATATAATATTTGGGATTGTCAGTCAGATTCACCTCATTAGGCCTCTTTGGCTCCGGAATCTGAAGTTTACCACTCTTCACCAGACATTGAAATATCTCTGGGATATCACTTTCGTCAAAGGAGTATTCTTCCTTTGGCCTGGAAGATTCTTGATTATTCGGCGTTATTTTGTTCTTGGAAAGATTAACCATAAGAGTATCTTTTCCCTTCACATTACGATTGCCAGGATTATTACTAGGATTACTTTTCTTCCCTTTATCTTCTGAAGCGAAAATCATTCCATGCTCTCGAGCCAACCTACCATTGGTCTCGGCAGAAACTGCTGCTATGATAAACGAAGCCCAATCTGAGAATTGGGAATCCGTAAAAATAGCGATGGATGGTCGCAGATTCATCTTGTATGTATCAATCAACGCTGAATCTGGCAAACCATGAGGCATCTTTAAAGTAACCTGTCGAAAACGTTCGATGAACGTCCGAGTATCTTCTTTCTCCTTTTGTTTGATTTCTATCAAGGAGGACATGTTCATGTCCATACCTCCTTCATAGAAACGGGAGAGAAACATTGCCTTAAATTCATCAAAAGACGAAATAGAATTATCGGGTAAACTACGATACCAGTCGTAAGTTGAACCCGTCAGGCACCCGATGAACACTCGAGTGAGAAGAGCATCATTTTTTTGCAAGTGTACAGTCATAATATCAAAGTAATTGATATATTGATTGGGAGATGCTTTTCCATCGAACAAAACCATAGATTGTGGCTTGAATTTTGGTGGAAAGGGTACATCATTCCAATGAGGAGGATAAGGTTGCTTGATCCCTAACCTCTGGAGCTGATCTTTGTGCCTCAAAACTTCAAACTATGCTTTGAGCTCATGCACTGCTTGAATGGCTTTACTGGTTTGAGGAAGCACATTTGATTGAATGGTTGTTGGATGTACCGTAACCCCCACTGGAGGTGGTACATCTTCAGGAATGATGGGATCTGGAGATACAGAATTTTGATTAACAGCAGGCTCTTGAATATTCAAAGGTATTTCAGTCCCTTGACTATCTTGAGTTTGTGCTGTTACTGGTACCGGTGTTATTACTGCCGGCTGAGCAGTTTGCTGATTCAAAATTATCTGATGCACGCTTTGCACCATGTTAAGTATGTCTTTCAGTGATTGCTCCACGGCAGTGAGACATTGTTCCGTATTAGCAGATAACATATCTGGTTCATCTCCCACAGCGTATGATTCAACCTCTCTTGAAGATATTGAGGGATTAGTATAGAAGTATGAATCTACACTATCGATGTCAGACTCAAAAGATTGAGTACCCCCAGCTTCTGAATCAGAAGTTTGCAATTGTCTTTGTCTTCTTGATCTAGTATTCTGATATACTCCTTCAAAGGAATCAAGAAGTCTGTTGAACTGTTGTTGACCTGGAGTTTGGGACATATTCCGTCTTGGATGTCGTCCTCTGTTAGTATGAGATGCCATGTTGACTGATGCATATGACAGCTCATGTTCTTGGTCTTCAGCTTGATGTTAAGGCGAATTAAAACTTAATCGATCAAAAACTGACCGTTTTGAAGCCGAACAACAACAGTTGATTACAACCTGGTGATATTCACAATGATGTTTTTCTTGGAGGAATATTACCGAAGATTGTGTATTCTTACGCTTTTGCATTAGCAATTCACGTAAGTCAAAAGGAGTGGAGGAAGTAGTCTTCTTTATTACATTAGGGGTAGAAAAACGTTTAGTACCCTGTGTATAATGAAGATTACTGGCAGCATTCGCAGAACCAAATTGAACATTTCTACGCGTTTGGAGTTGTGTGCGTAAATCTTGAGATTTTTTAGCACGAAGGACTCCATTTTCATTGCGTGTAATTTGTAGATTTGGTACTTTGCGTAGAGCAGTATAAAAAGGCTGTTGGTGTAAAACTAAAGTTTTACCAACATCATTTTTATGCTGTATGCATTTAGGTACATTCACATTAGATATACAAACATCATTGTGAATTTTATCTACACTGTCATAGACAGGAGACTTACCTTTACGCGTAAAGCATAAAAATTAATTATCTACCACATCACAGACGGGAGATTTTCCATTACGCGAAGAGCGTAACTTGTGTGTGTCTACCACGTCACAGACGGGAGACTGATTCTTACACTCAGAAGCATTAAGATTAGAGTCTGCCACATTACAAATAGAAGACTTATGCTTATGCGTTGAGCGTAAAACTTGGTTTTTACCCAATGAGCGTAAAATTTGATTCTTACGCAGTGAGCGTGACCTGATCATCTACACCATCACAGACGGGAGATAAATTGTCATACGTAGAGTGCGACGCTGAAGTAAGGACTGCCTCGTTACGAACGGGAGCCCCTACGACAGGAGTGGGAAGAATTCCCTTGCTATCAGAAGCAACAGAGAGATCAGAAGCCACTTTGGATTTAGGAATCCAAACTTTTCGTGCTTTGTGAGACTTTTGAGCATTGGAGCAGCGAGAACCACCCCCAGTTCGGAGCATTTCTTCGTAGGCAGTCTGGTCGAAGTGCACAACCAGAGTCTTCTTGGTCGAACCGACCGAAACATCATCATATTGAGCAATTGCCTCCTTATCAGAGGAGAAGGTACTCCCCAGCAGAGTCGCCATTTTTGTTTCACTTAACAAAATGCCAAAAATGGAAATTGGCCTTTGAAACTAAAACGAAAAAAAGTACAAGAAGTACAAATTTGATTCTGGGAAAGTATTGCTATGGAAGTCTGATTCGTAAATGATCACTTTGTTCCTTGGACCATATGATGATGATGAAGATCACTGCTTGAAGTAGAATAACTGGAAGAACTAAGTCACCAGAAAGGTATCGACGTACTTGGGCACTGATGGTGAGGCCGAATGCTTTCCTGCTTTGCTTCACTCTGTTCTGAAAGAAAGGTTGAATAAGAATGCTCTGGAGAATCAAAATCTCTAAGTTCTGATCTCTGTATTCTCTCCTCTCTCTGTCCCTGTGTTATCAGAAAAATAAGTCTATTTATAGACTTGGGCTTTTATGCGTAAAAACTCGGCAAAAGTTCCATCTTTACGCTAACAACTGCCACCCACGACTGAAGCCATCCTCTATATATGTTAACACGTGTCCCATCATTTCAGTAAGAATAGGATACATGTACACACGTTCTTCGAGAAGAATGGCATGAAAGCCACGTAAGCAAACCATGTTCCAAACTGGTGGAGGAGAATAGGGCGTAAAAATAGTCCCAATGTACTCTGAGCGTAAAGCAGTAGATTAGGCATAAAATAGCCCTGACATAGACTTTCCGCGTAAAGTGGTTGTTAAATAACCTTGAGCGTAAAAGCAGCTCAAATAGACTTTACGCACACGTCGACTGTTGAGCATAATGGCTCGTATAATTTTCATGCGTAAAAGAAGCCGTAGTGTGAGCGTAAAGTAGCTCAATTCACACACTAAACGACAACATTGGTCTCTGTGTAAAAACAAATCCCTTTGAATTCTGTGATATATGCCATCATTAATATCTCCATGTCAGAGTTTGCATTAAATACGAGATTTGACAGCTTTGTCCAGCGTAAAAGTGGCTGATCTATCCTTGGCATAAAACCATGGGTATAGACCCGAGTGTAAAATGATCTGCCTACTTTAGGCGTAAAGTGATTAGCCATGTCTTGGGCGTAAAGTATTTAGCTTCTCTGCGGCGTAAAGTGGCTCAATTGGAGTGGAATGATCTATCACTTTGACTCTTTCTTTGAAGCACTTTTTACACTCCTACAGGGAGAGAGGGGTTCAGGGGGTTTGATGGTCCGGTGGCCAGGGGTCAACGGTAGCAAGGGTCGGCACGGCGGAGAAAGCACGCGTAGGGGGCAGCGGCCACGGCGACCACGGCGGAGGCGGTTCGCGACACGGCGTCGGCGCTCTCGGAGGCAGCCGGAGAGGTAAGTAGCGGTGGTGGAGGTGGCTTGTGTGTTTTATTTGGATTTTCTCTTTATTTAGCTGTTTGGTGCTTGATGGGTCGGAGTGCCGGGTTGTGGTGGTGCTGGTCACCTAGGCGGAGGTGGTCGTGAGGGCATGGTGGTGGTGATGAAGATGGCCGGGTGTGATGGTTTGTGGCAGTGGTCGTGGGATAGGGTCGTGATGGTAGCGACGATAGTGCTGGTAGGGGTGGCGAAGAAGTCTGGGAGGAGGTGAGGGTGCTGGCGTAGTGGTGGTCAGGAATCTGGGAAGTCGACCGTAGGCATTGGCGGCAAGGGTCGGGAGAAATTAGGTTTAGGGGCTAGGATTTACTGTTGCGTGTCGGGGGTGTGTCCGACACGAGAAAAATGTATATGTAATAAAAAAATAGTGGAAGAAAAAGATGGACAAAGCCACGATGCACTCACGGTTGATTTTGTGGAGAATTTGGAGAATAGAAATACATGGATGAGTACCTGCCTATTTATAGGATGTGGAAATTTCCATTAAGATAAGGATTAGGATATTTAAAACCCAATTAGATAATTCACCTATTAATTTAAATTAATCAAATTCAAATCCAAATCAAAATCCAATTTAATCAAATTAACTTTTTAGTTTAAAATCAAATAGGATAAATCTAATTTCAAATACTTAACTATTTAAATAAATCCATACTTTCAATTTAAATCGCCACAATAATTTCGAAATATATTTTTCAAAAATACTATAATAATAAATTTCGAAAATTACATTATTATTTAAAATAAACTAATAAATAATTACAATTATATGTATGCACAATTAATGTTTTCATAATTATGCCTTTCTAGTATAAAATAAAAATATTATTTATTATTAATAACTTTTAAAAACAAAAGGCTTTTTATAGCAAGAATAATAATTATATGTAATATTTTGAAAGTGTATAATAAAATAAAAATATTTTTCTAAAATATTTACGCTCGCACATATTCGCACTCGACGAGCAAGAAAAATAAAATTTCGTGCGTGACGTAAAATACGACTACGCGACGTACAATACAAAATTTTAAATCAGTACCAAATTTAATTAAAAAAAAGTAGAAATTTAGGGGTTTTACAAGTTTTGATAGAGAGTAGAACGTTTATACTTCTCTTGTCTTCGACCGATACCCCTCAAATTTATCGCGCACAAGCAACCAGTTCCGTCAAAGCCTACATGTCCGCAACATCCAACGCACCTGCGACACCTTCATGTTGCGACGAAGTTGCCCACTTTTTTGGGACGGACCCTGTATCGAAAATTTTTTGATGTTTCAAAACTATTTTTCATAGATTTCTTTACATTTTTTTAAACTGGATTATCTTGCTGTCTAATTACTAACTAGAAATAAAAATAATAATGGGTTTCCATGGTGTTTAGGTCATCTAAAATACTGTTTAAGTAGATTCCAAAAATTCTCTACGGATTGTTAGAAATTTGCCTTCATACTATAGAAAAAACTATCGATTGGTATTAACTGATAGTTGGGTTTTTTTTTAATTTTTACAAAGATTTTGCAAATAATTCTATTGCAATTAAATTAATCTAGCTAACAGAAGGGAATCATAGAGGGTCATCCAGTCTACTCATGGAAATTACTAGATCGAGAATCAATTAACTGTAAGGCACGAAATTGAGTTGTAAATAGGGGTACCTTGCATTTTGTCCGAGAACAGGGCACTATGTTTCCGACGATTTTAGCAGCTGCGGTGGTGCTCCGGTGGCCGTGTAACGTTGCAGGCGGGTCAGGGGTAGTCGTCCAAGTTCAGGGGATGACTGGGATGATTCATGAATTCAAGTGGCTAGGGTTTTGATAGAAGAAGTTATTCTCTTTCCCCGAACCTCTTTTATATCGTATATTTATTTCAAAGTTTGGATTGATTTCTAGATCGGTTTAAATTTGTTTTTGAATAAGATTTTAGGTAATCTGGAGGAGAGCCGACCCAAGCATCCATAGGAGAAGATTTGAATCAAAACGATTAAGTTTTGATCGATTTCACAGTTTGAATCTTCTAAATTATTTCCTACAGCAGTCAGCTATTCTAATTTTGGTAATATCGTGAGATTTTCAAATTTCGAGATAAATTGAATTATTATTTTCTTTCTTTCTATAGTTAAATATATATAAATATATAAATATAAATATATAAATATAAATAATACATAAATATAAATATAAATATAAATATAATATAAATATAAATATAAATATAAATATAAATATAAATATAAATATAAATATAAATATAAATATAAATATATACATACATATATATATATATATATATATATATATATATATATATATATATATATATATATATATATATATATATATAATATATTTATATATATATATAGATATAATATATATATATATATATATATATATATATATTTTTTTTATATATATATATATATAATATATATTTTAAATATATATAATATATATATATATATATATATATATATATATATATATATATATATATATATTATATATAAATATATATATATATATATATATATATATATATATATATATATATATATATATATATATATATTATATATTTTTTTAAATATATATATATTTTTATATATATAAATATATATATATTTTTAAATATATATATATATATATATATATATATATATATTTATATATATATATATATAGAATATATATATATATATATATATATATATATATATATATATATATATATATATATATATATATATATATATATATTCCTTTTTTATGTATATATATACACACATGTATTTAACCTATAAATTCCATAAATCTAAAAAATAATTTTGGCAAATGTTATCATATTTCCAAATAAATAGCATACAGCATTATATATATATATATATATATATATATATATATATATATATATATATATATATATATATATATGAGCCATGGTCTCCCCGAGCTCCCCCTCCCCCCTTTCCCTCTCTCCGTCGGCATGGAGCCCTCCTCGGCTGTCCTAGCCGCCCCCTGCCAGCTTCTTCTCGCTCAAGCCTCGCCCTCCGCCGACTCATCCGCCTTGTTGGCTGGTAGCCGCGGCAGCAGCTCAAGGCTGCCGGATCTCCGCATCCTCCCGTGCTCGACGGCGATCGCCGAGGTGCGCCCGGCCCGATCATCCCCGGCTTCACGGCGCACAGCCGCCTTTCTTCCACGGGCCCTCTCCCCCTCCGGCACCGCTCACCGGGTGGACAGAAGCTCAGCTCCTACTGGTGGAGCGCAGTCACGCGGCCACAGTCGCCGCCCCCGCCAGCGTACATCCCCTCCGCTCCGGCTGCGGGCACGGCGGCCACCGATCGGAACTCCAGCTGCCCTGCTTTTCCTCAAGCTTTCCTCCGGTCTCCTCGGGGACTGCACATATTTCAAATTTACTCCAGCCCTCGGGAGCAGGAGAGCACGTGGCTCCCTCGGCAGCTGGGGAGCACGTGGCTCCATCGGGCTGCAGTCCCATTTTGGGAGCTGTGCTAGCCCATGGCGCGGTCCTTCCAGCGGCACTGGTCAACGACCGGCGCAGTTCAAGCGCCACTCCACCTCTTTCAGCGTGTTCGGAGGGGCACGTGCACCCCTTGGGTAGTGGCCCCACTTTTATGAGCGAGACCACCCCTGGCGCAGCCTCTCTTTTGGGTTCGGGCGTCCAGCCTTGTGCTCCTCAGGCGCAAGACCCCTTTGCGCGCCTGGCGCACCCCCTTCTGGCCTTTTGGCGCAATCTAAGGAGCCTTCCTCCTGCCTCTTAGCGCAATCTGGGATATCTCCCCCTAGCCCCTTGGCGCGCACTGGGGTCTCTCTCCATTGCCTATTGGCGCATCATGGGGCACCCTCCCTCAGCCTCTTGGCGCACCCCGGGGCCCTCCCCCCCAGCCTATTGGAGCAACCCGGGTCCGCGCAACCCGGGGAATCCGCCAAGCTGGCGCAATCTGGTTCCATCCCCTGTCCGATCTCTACCCAGTGCTGCTCCTCCGGGCTAGTGCCACCTGAAGCCCCCCTTTCGCCCCCTCCTCGCTCCATGCATCGACCCTTGCCCCTCTTCTCTGCAGTCGCAGAAGACGATTCTTCATCCCTCCCCCCTCCATCCCTTGTCCCGTGGCCCCTCCCGGCGTCTCCTACGCTGAGGCCTTATGGCCTGATCGGGGGCAGCGACCTCCATCGGTGACGGTAGAGATCCTTCTTCCAGATTTAGACTTCCTGCCTCCATCTGACGGCGATCCCATCCGGGTCCCCTTCGCCGCGTCGGAGATCTCTTCCCTATCCTCCTTCTTCTCCAAGTCGTTCGTGCTCAAATTCGGTTCCGGTTGCCCGAAGATCTCCATTGCCTCGACAGCGGTCGCTGAGTGGGGCCTCTCCGCAGCCTTCCGGGTAGCTCTACTCGACCCTAAATATATACTCCTATACGTATCATCCGACTCGGACTATGCGATAGCCCGGGCTAAGGGCACAGCCAAAGTGGGAACGCAGGTCGCTAAAGTGGTCAGATGGTCCCCCGATTTTATCCCAAAAATTGACTCAACAATCATGTCAACCTGGATCACCCTCCCAACCTCCCCCTAGTCTGCTTCCCCGCAGCCACCCTCAAACAGATTGCCAGCTCCTTCGTGACCCTGGTAGCCATAGCGGAAGAAACTCGCAACCTATCTAAGTGCAACTACGCCAAGATATGTGGAGCTAGACCTTACGAACGAGCCCTCCAAACTTATAGAGATCGAGCTCGAGGATATATCTCACAAACAGTAGCTGGTTTACGACAACAACATCATCTTCTGCAAACACTGTCAGATGAGCGGTCACCTTATTCAGCACTGCTTCCGTGCTCACCCCGAACTAAAGAATAAAATTCTGCGTACCCCACGCGCGCCCACTGCTCAAAGAGACCCCGCCATTATCATCCACAAATCAAATCCTGACCCCCTCCCTCAGATCGAAGGGCAGACACACTCTCACCCTCAAACGACCGCAACAACCAGTCGTGCTATCGTCCCCTTCAGTCCCTCCACACCCGCTCTCTACAACTCGTTCGAACTCCTCTCAGTCACCCCTGTCGATGATGCACACAATGACTACAATGAGCCCCCCTCATCACCACCGGCCAAAAAGATTCCTCCAAGCTCAGCGGCCTCACACATCACCCAATCGGTGATAATATCCTCATCTCCCAACTCCCCAGCCAACCAGAGATCACCACATCACTCTCCCACGAGGCCTCCCACTCCACCCAACCACCTGTCAACCGATCCCAACAACCTGGAGAGGACACGTCTGTGAGCAGCTCAGAGCACCAGACAGACCCTAAGCCCACTCGACATCCACCCACTCTCCCAAAGGACGCTCAAGCCACTCTTAGCCATATCTTAACCGGTAGGTTTTGGCAAGCTAAGGAAGCAGGATTTTTGGACTGTGGCAACCCCTTATGCGCCCTGGAAGATCAGGACAATGACTCACCTATCACCAACGCTGACGTTGTTGGACGCAGCGATCAAGGTCGGACTAACAATGAGTCAGGAGGCAACGGACCCATTAGCGTCCTAACCACAAAAACCTCATCCAAGAAGAACAAAAGCAACCAAAAGCTGATGACGACAAGGACCACCAGGTCCGCTACGAAGCACAACCAACCCCATACCATCTCTTCAACCGATGCTTAACATCATCTCCTGGAATGTGAGGGGGCTCGGCAACAAACCAATGATGAACAGAATTCTAAGCCTCAAGAAGACTTATCGCATAGACCTCTTAATCATTATCGAACCTAAAATCCCTCAAAACAGACTAAAAGCCACCCAACTCAAGTTAGGTTTCCCGCATGCCTTCGATGGCGGCAACGACATCTAGCTTTTCCTTGCTCAAGACTTCCAATTTGGCATCATCCATAACTCTCCCCAAGCTATTACTTATTGGGTCGAACACCCAGCCCTCAAGTCCCGTTCCGTCATCTCTGCTGTCTATGGCAGTTGCGACATCCCAGAGCACAGATTACTCTAGGCTGACCTTCTGAGGATTCATCCGCAGGGGCTTCCGTGGCTTTGTATCGGCGATTTCAACACGGTGTCTTACAGCGAGGAGAAATCTGGTGGCCACCCTCCTCCCAAGCCAGTTATGGATGATTTCAATAACTTTACCTTTCACGGAAACCTTATCCCAATCCCCTTCTTCGGCAGTACATTCATCTGGTGCAACATGCAAGAGGGACACCGGCGACAGTACTCCCACTTAGATCGGGCGACGATCAACGATGGCTGGCACGACATGGGCCTGATCACTAATCTCTCTCATCTCAACTCCACAGAATCGGATCACTCCCCTCTCCTAGTTTAGATCAGCAACAATCACACCGACAACAAGAAAGTCTTTCGCTTCCTCAGCTTTTGGTATCATCACCCGTAATTCCAGAACACCGTTGTTTCGGCTTGGAATTCTATCTCGGCCATTGATCCTATGACCCGAATGGCGTCTAAGCTTAAAGCCCTTCGAAAGGCCCTATCATCTTGGAGCAAAGAGGCCTACGGCGACATCTTCCAGACTATTCGAGAGGCGAAGGACGACGTCACTCGTGCGGAGTCAACATTTGCCCTTAACAACTCCCCGGAGAACCGCATATACCTAAACCTCGCCAGAGCCCTTCTTAAATCTAGGCTGAGAGTGGAGAATGAATTCTGGAAGCAAAAAGCCAGATTGACCTGGGACACCGATGGCGACCGTAATTCCAAATTCTTTCATGCGTGCGTAAATGGACGCAGGAACAAATTAAAATTACACCGGATCCTTGACAACAATGGCAACCTAGTCGATGACCAGGCCGGAATTCAGGCCGCGGCCGTGAACTTCTACTTCAGCCTATTCACTAAAGAGCGGGTCGCTAAAGACGTGACGCTATTGTCGGTTATCCCTTCCCTCATTAGCGATAATGACAACGAGACCCTGCTGGCCACCACTTCTGAGGAGGAGGTCAAAGCTGCGGTCTGGTCCATTAATGAGCACAGTACCCCGGGGCTGGACGGGTTCAACGGCGTCTTCTTTAGAGCTTGCTGGGACATCATTAAGACAGATTTAGTCGAAGCCACTATTGCCTTTCTTCAAGGGGCCAGATACCCTAAGTCGATTTTCTGTGCCAACATCATCCTTATCCCCAAGAAAGACAATCCGAAAACCTTTATGGACTTTCGTCCGATCAGCCTCTGTACCTTCACCAACAAGATCATATCTAAGATTGTCGCCAATCAGATGTCCTATCTTCTCCCCAAGATTATTTTCGAAGAGTAAAGCGGGTTTGTGAAAGGCTACAATATAACAGACAACATCCTTCTTGCACAAGAAATGATCACGTGTATGAAGTTTCCGTCGAGGGGGGGAACGTGTCCATCAAACTCGACATGGAAAAAGCTTACGATCGTCTAGACTGCATTTCATGATCTGGGTATTCAGGGCCTTCGGCTTCTCCGAACCATGGATTGACATCGTCTTCAGATCTATCAACAATGCGTGGTTCTCCACGTCATTAACGGCCAGGCAGCGGGTTTCTTTCGTTCTACCCGCGGGGTCAGACAGAGGGATCCGCTCTCTTCTACCATTTTCATAATCGCGGTCGAAGCCCTCAGCAGAAGCCTCAATAGCATGCCCAGTATGGACGGTTTCAACCACTTCCACACCACCACCGGATGCCCACTTATCACTCACTTGGCCTACGTTGACGATATCCTCATCTTCTCCTCTGGAGATAGCAGATTGATCAAGGTCATCTTGAGTACGATCTATAGATACACCAACTGCTCAGGTCAGCGTGTCAACAACAACAAGAGCGTCATCTACACTCATCACAAAGCTGACAGAACCCGCTCACCGTGATTGCCAACATGACCTCCTTCAGCACGGTCTACCCCCCTTCCTTTACCTCGGGTGCCCGCTGGTGTACGGTAAGGCCAACTCCGAAATATTCGACCACCTAGCAGACAAGATCCGCAAACTCATTGCAGGATGGCACAACGCAACCTTATCCCCAGGAGGCAAAATGATCCTCATCAAACATGTGCTATCGTCCATCCCAATGTACACTCTGGCCGTCTGCTCCCCCCCATGAAGGTGCTCCATTCTCTTGAATCCCTCTTCGCTAAGTTCTTTTGGGGGCATAGCGACGGCAAAGATAAACATCACTGGGCCGGTTGGGAGACGATGGCTAAATCCACTGGAGAAGGTGGTCTGGGCTTCTGCAAACTTGCCAATATCGTGGACGCCTGCTCCTTCATGTTATGGTGGAAGTTGTGCACCGAGACCTCCTTATGGACGAAGTTCATGAGAGCTAGATACTCCAGATTCTCCCATCTGTCGGAGGCTAGCACTAATAACAGATCTTCGTCATCATGGCACCGCATAACTCTGGGCCGCATCACTGCTGAACCTCTTATTCGTCTCCAATTGGGTGACGGTCGATCCTCGGCCTGTCTGGAGCGGTGGTTAGGAGAAGATATCATTTATCCCAATATTCTTACTCCGTAGGGGTACGCCATTAGTGACCTATGGGAGGGGAGTTCCGGATGGAATTGGAGGAAGGTCAGAGAATGGCTCGGCCAACCTGCGGCTACCAGTCTTCTTGCTGTGAATCTGCGGATTACAGACATGCCCTACTCTTGGAGATGGTCCCCTAACCCGAGTGGGACTTTCACTTTGGCTTCTACCAGAATTGATGCCAGAGGCAGCGGGGTGCCTAATATCGTCTATGCCAAATTTTGGTAGGCATGCATTCCCAACAAATGGTCTATCCTCATCTGGCATGCTCTTCTCCGCAAGATCCCGACGGACGACATCATCGGATCATTGGGATTTACCCTCGCTTCCAGATGCAACTGCTGCGAGGAGCACAAGACAGAATCAGCTGAGCACGTCCTTCTTTTGGGGGATCTTGCTGCAGGCACATGGTCCAAGCTTCATCATAGTCTTAGTATGGGTCAACCGACCGGGGGCTTCTACGATCTCCTGGACTTCTGGAGCCGATCCCACGGGCATCAGATCGTAGCAGCCGTCGGCATTTGGGTTCATTGGAAAAACAGGAACAAATTCCTATATGAAGGATGCCAACTACGCCCTCCTCAACTGTACAGAGAGGTCATCAGACAATGCTTCAAAGTGAGGAGGCGTTGCTCTCACGTCTCCAACTCGTTATGGGAGGCCCTGGCTTAGGCCGCCCTCCCCCCCCCCCCTTTTGTGTGCACGTATCGCACTTTTCGCCTTTTGTCCTTTTGTCGCGTTAGCGCGCTTACTTGTATAGGCTTCGGCATTTTGCGCCTATTTCTTCAATAAAAGTCCGGTTTTTCCAAATATAACCCTTATTCATAAAATCACTTACTAGACCAACAATAAAATACCAAATACATATATATAAAGCATATATCTACATGGATGTCTTTGGATGCACCACATGACTACATGGACTTGGGTTTCTTTCGGGTCAAGTCTAGGATAAATTGGTACAACCGGGTGTCCTAAAAAGTTAAAAGTATTAATAAATATCTAATTGACTGTTTATAGGGGTTAAGTCACAACTTTGACTAGTTTTCCTATTAGGAACACAGCTATGGCTAGACCTTCTATAGCATGGTTAATACCCTAGTCAAAGCACACGACTACACTCTTTGTGCCAAAATTCCTAGTCATTATGCACCTAAAAACTTAACCCATATAAATCTAAAAAATAGTTCTGGCAAATGTTATCATATTTCCAAATAAAATAGCATATAGCATTAACACATACACACACACACACACACACACACACACACACACACATATATATATATATATAATATATATATATTTATATATATATATATATATATATATATATATATATATATATATATATATATATATATATAAATATATATATATATTTATATATATGTATATATATATATATAATATATATATATATATATATATATATATATATATATATATATATATATATATATATATAATTAATATATATATATATATATATATATATATATATATATATAATATATATATATATATATATATAAATATATATAAATATATATAAAAAAAATAATATATATATATATATATAAATATATATTATATATATATATATATATATATATATATATAAATATAAAATATATATATGTATATATATATATATAATATATATATATATATATATATATATATATATATATATATATATATATATATATATATATATATATATACACGCACAACGTCGGAGGCCTGACGATATAGGGCTACGAACTGAGCCTGCGTGGGGCAGAATGAGGCGTCCGTGTAGCAAACTCAGTGCACGGTCGTCGTACGACGGATCGGGGAATCGGCACCATTCGCCCACGAGTATAAGCGACATGCCGACCACGCGGCCCGTCGTGCGGCGCTGCTGAGGGCGACGAGAAGACGTCCGCCATAAACGATCGCATGCTCGATCGTAAGGGCGTCGACGATCGTCGCCAATATGCGCGTCGTGCTCATAGAACGGGCGGCTGGGCGTTATCGGTAGTCGCAGGCGACAAGGAATCAGTGGCCGTCGTACGGGCGGTCACCCTTGG
Source organism: Iris pallida (assembly GCA_029216955.1). Lineage (NCBI taxonomy): Eukaryota > Viridiplantae > Streptophyta > Magnoliopsida > Asparagales > Iridaceae > Iris > Iris pallida. The sequence continues at coordinate 49,950 of JANAVB010009594.1, forward strand.
TCGTCGAGGGCGTCTCTTCGGCTTCGTAGGCAAAGCGAGGTATTGAGTAACTGCCGTCGAAAGACGGTGTGCTGCTGAGCGGAGCTCTGGAGTGCACGGAGTGCGCGGGGTGCGTGTGCACGGCGATGATGACAAGGCCAACGGACAACGTCCGCACTCCAAAAGTCGTTCCATACGACAGGCCAAGAATCGTGTACGTGGGACACACAATTATACTGAGCCCGCACGCGTTGGAAAAAAAAAAAAATATATATATATATATATATATATATATATATATAAATATAAATATATATATATATATATATATATATTTTATATAAAGAAATAAATAAATATATATATATATATATATATATATATATATATATATATAAATATATATTATATATATATATATATATATATATATATATATATATATATATATATATATATATATATATGTAACCCTTATTCATAAAATCACTTACTAGACCAACAATAAAATACCAAATACATATATATAAAGCATATATCTACATGGATGTCTTTGGATGCACCACATGACTACATGGGCTTGGGTTTTTTTCTGGTCAAGTCTAGGCTAAATTAGTACAACCGGGTCTCCTAAAAAGTGGAAAGCATTAATAAATATCTAATTGACTATTTATAGTTTAAGTGACTTAAGTCACAACTTTGACTAGTTTTTCTAGTAGGAACACAGCTATGGCTAGACCTTCTCTAGCATGGTTAATGCACTAGTCAAAGCACACGAGTACACTCTCTGTGCCAAGATTCCTAGTCATTATGCACCTAAAAACTTAACCTTGACTAATGCTACATATAATAATAACTATTTGACTAAAAATATTTATAAATTCTAAAAATTACTATTTAAGTCAACTAAATAATAAAATTATTTTAAAAATTCTAGGTTGTTACATTCTACCCCCCTTAGAAGAATTTTGTCCTCAAAATTAAAATAACTCACCATGGTAAAGGAAGATATGTCAATGGTTCTAAGATGTCTCTTAAGGTGTGCTATGTTTCTATGGTTGTTCCTAACCAAACATATAACAAGCAAGTGTATACCAATATTCTAGTTACTATCCTTATCATAAAATTTTAAGTTTTACCTTCAGTTGCTTGTGTCGTTGTTCCATCTTCAACTATGATGGCAAAGGCCTGTCCGGATCGTTGTGCTGCCTACTGTCTCGTCTTCATAAACTGTTGGAAAGCGGTCCATGTGAATATCCTTCTGGTGCTGCTGGTTGAGTTGGTAGTGACGATGTTGGTCCTTCGTTGCATTTTTTCGTACAAGTTTGAATATGGTTGTCACGACCCACATCCGGTATAGGGGCACGAGTGCGTATCAATGCCCACCTACGCCGCAGAATCGGGGGTAGAACGCTGTTCTTTATCGCTAACTAATAACTCACACAATGATATAATGTACCTGTCATAGATCTCAACCCCGAATGGAGGACAAGTATAAGATATAATAATGCTCAATCAAAGTCTAAAGCATGATAAGATATCACAGAAATCTAAGAACTATAAAGACTCAACAAACAACAACTAAATAATATTCAAAACAAATCTCAAATACAAAGTCAAAATCTTCAATTATTACAATTCAAGTTTAAACAGAGAATCTAAAACAAGTCCACTAAACTAGGTCTCTCGGTTACTCCTGAGAATCTGGACCCAATGTAGATATCCCCTCCTCGGACCTATAGTAGGTAGGGCACGTATCCTCTGGGCAAACATCTGAAAAATATATCCAGTCAGGATAGAACGAGCACATCTCCTCTAGCAGTTCCAAATAAATAACAGAAACTTAAAACAGTTATAGCCAGTTATACTTGATGAACATGGAAAGTTGAGATAGGTAATGAAATAGAATCAACAGTTAAAACCATGAAAGTAAATACAGTAAAATAGAGGAAACATGGCAGCAAAACTGTAAAATAGAAGTAACTAAACTAGAACGATGTGATATGAGTCCAATCAGTATAACATGAGACAATGTAAATCTAGTATAAGACACTAATTCAGTGTGTTTTAAAATACCGAGTTCGACTTGTAACGATTAGACGAGTACTGAATACGGCACATCGCATGCTTGGCCTGTAATGCCCAGTCCCGAAATACTTAGGACCAAGTACGTAGACATGCCAGCTGCACATATACGAAGAATACTCTAATATATAGAATCATCGTATACATACATAAGCTGTATATATAATAAATAATCACATGCCAGAATATAATAATCTAATCTCATCACAGCTCAACACAGAAGATATAAGAGTCCAAATAAATAATATAGCAAGAGATAGTCGGGTGGACGTACCCACTCCAAATAGCTATGAAAAATAGTCTCAAATGATCGGAGTCTAACCTCCACAAAATAGAAAGAAAAGAGATATAAAAGATGTCCACTAAATGTCTCAATAAATAAATAGACTAGAACTCATCAGGAGATGCCTCGTCATCAATATATAAAGGATCCAGTGTCGCTCCGTACTCCTGCGGGAAATCATCTAATCCTGAGAGATAACCAGGTCCTCAGAGGAACGTAACAAGATACAAGAAAATACCATGCCATATAAACTGTGATATATAATAGAAAAGAAAAGAATGTATGCAATAGGGTAAATACCAGTTCTACATTGATAATACAGTTAAGAACAAGCCTTCAATGCATGGGCACTTCGGCTACAGGAAACTCAGGTATGGTCCTACCAGGATACCAGGGACCCCAAAGCATAACATTCATCGAATGTCAGAAGCCAGCAGGATCAGGAATAGGAAAGTGCATACGTGGCCCATACGTTAAGGAACTGTCCTCCCCACCCAATGCCTAGTAGGGTCACATCCATGTCCCATAGGAACCTCTATTAACTGCCAAGTCCACTAGCATGCTATTCTATTAGCCGTTACTCCTAACGGTCGCACGTCTCATGCATATCGGTAGCCAACCGATTACGCGAGTACGTATCCTACATGTTACTCACAACTCGTAATGATCATGTGTCAAGGCCATATGAGGTATACCAATACCTCATCATAATTGGGTGGTCACTAGGCTAAGTCAGTGCAAGAGAATAAAACCAAAAGCAGTAAAACGACCGATGGAGTCGCTTGCACCCAAGTGTGACTTGGACGTACAGTGATATAATACTAAAACTAGATAAGTAATGCTGAATATAAATAACTGAAAATAAGAATAAGTAAATCACAGAGTAAGGTGGCAAGGTATCTTGCCTGGCAGAGCGGGAATAACAACTCCAAGCAATCAATCACGTCAGCAAGAAATCTCAAAATCTACGAACGACTTCGGATGCTGAAACAGACATCAAGAACATTCTTGGTGTAAAAGATAGATCTAGGAAATGCCTATCCAAAAGTCAAATTCTAAAACAGGGGCAAAATCGTAATTTAGGGTCAAAATGATGTTCGTCGTTGGACCTATTTTGTACCGAAATATGTGCCAATGTTTATGGTCTCTAAAGTCGTCAAACTACATGTCTATGGGTCTGATTTGAGAAGACAAACCCAACCATATGTCCAAAGTTGGATTCCGGTGGGCCGTGTACAATTTTGCTCGTTGGATCGGGTCGTGGGCCCGCCAAATAGGCGTTCCGGTCGACCTTCTCAGAATCGGACCAAACTTGGCACATAGGACCAAAATTTCGATATAGTCCAATTGGCCCAAGTTTCATCTTGATATGACAAACGTACACGAAGTTATGGCCAAGTTTGCAAAAGGTCATTATGGGGGTATCTCGACAGATACGCAATGATTTTGTCGTGCACAGGCAGCAAAATCAAGTTTCGTCAGTCCCACACGTCGGTAACATCTATACGCACCTTTTAATGCGTATAGTACGCGATCATGTCGCCCGGTTTGTCGGGGCGCACGCTGTATCAAAAATTTTACTCTAAAATTTACAGTTTTTGAACTAGGTTTTCCTGATTTTTAATGGAAAATAACTTCCTATATAATGCATGAAAATTTCTTCCAGAAAGTGCATTCTCGTATATATTGTGTTTTAGTATTTTTGAATAGTTAATCTGAAACCCTAATGTACAGGTCAGTATTCGGCTTCCAAGTTGAGGTTTTGGTCAGCCCCTCTGCTCTATTTTTCGAGGAGTAAAAGCTAAACTTTGCATCGCTCTCATGGTCAATCTAGGGTGCAATGTCGAAATCCCTTTGAAGGGTTTCGAAGATGGTTATGTAGGCTTCTAGTAGAATTTCATAGATTGAAACATAATCAAATAGGATAGGAGTTATAGAGGCCGAAAGGTGGGTACCTGGTGGGTTCGAAACTGAGTGTCTCTATTCTTGTCCGGCCGGCGACGAGTTGTTGCGGCATCTCCGACGTCGCACGGTGGCTGTAGATGGCCGAAGATGGATGACGGCAGCTGGGGAGTGTGCGGGGAGATCGAGGATGCTCTGGGTTGAGGTTGGTAGCTCGATCGGGAAGAAATCAAGGGTTCGACGGTGGTTGTACTTTTATTCAATGCATTGAATTCCCGATGAGTCTCAGATTTGAAAGATAAGTGTTTTAGGATTTGGTTTGATTGAGGGATTTGATTTAAGTTTTGAACTGTCCTATCTCTCTAGCTTCAGCGGCCAATAAGGGCTCGGGCTTGACATGGTTATGTTTCTATACAGTAACCATTCTAATATATATATATATATATATATATATATATATATAAAATATATATATATTATATATATATATATATATATATATTTTATATATATATATATATATATATATATATATATATATATTGAGAAACCACCTATTTTATTTAAGAAGGCCGAAAGGCTGAACCTTTACAAGTATACCATGAGGCGCAAAATGCTGATGCCTATACATGTATACTGACAAAAGAATAGAAAAGAAAGGAACACTAGAAATGCCATGGCTAATTCTAGGAAAGGAGAGAGTTCCAGAATGTCGTCTGGCTATGGTTGCAGATGGGTCTCTGTTTGCGGCAATGACGAATGGTCTCCCAAATTAGTTGGGCGGCGTTGTACTGGCGGCCTTCGTATCTAGCCTTGTTCCTATTTTTTCAGAGAAACCACGTGGCGGCCGCTACGATGATATGGTGACCATGTGAGTCCGATGCCCTTGTTGCCATGAGGTGGTGAAAGTTGTCACCCCCATGAGGCAGTGTGCAGCGCTGCGAGAGAGCTCTCCAGATCTTGGTCGATAGTTCCCCTTGGCTGAGGATGTGGTTGACTGTCTCCGATTGTCGCTCAGAGCAGCATGTGCAAGCCGTAGCAAGGCTGTACCCGATGGTGTTTAGAGTGTCATCAGTGGGGAGGATGTTGCGTAGGGCTCTCCAGATGAAGAAGGACTACTTCTTGCGTAAGGCTGTACCCGATGGTGTTGATAGTAACCATTCTAATATATATATATATATATATATATATATATATATATATATATATATATATATATATATATATATTAGAATGGTTACTATCAACACCATCGGGTACAGCCTTACGCAAGAAGTGGTCCTTCCTCATCTGGAGAGCCCTACGCAACATTAGAAATGCCATGGCTATACACGTATACTGACAAAAGAATAGAAAAGAAAGGAACACTAGAAATGCCATGGCTAATTCAAGGAAAGGAGAGTTCCAGAATGCCGTCTGGCTATAGTTGCAGATGGGTCTCCGTTTGCGGCACTGACGAATGGTCTCCCAAATTAGTTGGGCGGCGTTGTACTGGCGGCCTTCGTATCTAGCCTTGTTCCTGTTTTTTCAGAGAACCCACGTGGCGGCCGCTGCGATGATATGGTGACCAAGTGAGCCCGATGCCCTTGTTGCCATGAGGTGGTGAAAGTTGTCACCCCCATGAGGTAGTGTGCAGCGCTGGAAGAGAGCTCTCCAGATCTTGGTCGATAGTTCCCCTTGGCTGAGGATGTGGTTGACTGTCTCCGATTGTCGCTCAGAGCAGCATGTACAAGTCGTAGCAAGGCTGTACCCGATGGTGTTTAGAGTGTCATCAGTGGGGAGGATGTTGCGTAGGGCTCTCCAGATGAGGAAGGTTGATAGTAACCATTCTAATATATATATATATATATATATATATTTTTTTTTTATATATATATATATAAAAATATATATATATATATATATATATATATATATATATATATATATAGTTTATATAAAAAAATATATATATAGTTTATATAAAAAAATATATATAATTTATATACTTATTCAATATAACCACTTATATATGTTGCTATGTATCTACAATCTCTAATTAAATACAAGTATATACCATTATACATGTAACTAAATTATTTATTTAGATGTATGCACCCTTTTATATAATTTAGTATATATATATATATTCAATCATTTATTACTACGATATAAATATACACTTGTAGAACTTCCATTAAATTATGAAAATAATTCTAAAATCCCATAAATATTCTTATAAAACTTGAATACAAGTTTATTAACAATTAACACACAACAAAATTTATTTACTTTGTAAGAATATATAAAAAGGAATACTATAAAATTAAAAATAATTTCATAAAATTGATATAAAATATAGGGGGATTACATCCTACCCAACTTAAAATAATTTCGTCCTCGAAATTAAAACTAACGTCGGGGGTATACAATGCAATGCGAAGTTAAAGGGCTAACGTATGTAAGACGTACCTTAGTTTTCGAACAAATGGTGGTAACGATTTCGGATGTCGTCCTCGCGCTCCCAAGTAGACTCTCCTGGCGAGTAATGCTTCCATGCCACGCGAACCAATAGTAGAGATTGATTTCGCAACACCTTCACTCGGCGATCAAGGATACCTACCGATTGCTCTTGGTACGACAAGCTCTATCCAATATTGATCTCGGAGTGATCGAGTACGTGACTACTATCTACCACGTACCTCCTCAGCTGAGACACGTAAAATACGTCATATACTCCCTCTAACGACGGTGGTAATGCCAATCTGTAGGCAACCTATCCAACACGTTCCAAGACATCGAAAGGGCCGATGTATCTTGGACTCAACTTGCCACGTCCTCTGAATCGAATCGTGCCTCTAGTGGGAGATATCTTTAAGAAAACATGGTCGTCTTCCTTGAACTCAAAAGGTCGACGACGATTATCGGCCCACTGCTTTTGTCGATCCTACGCTGCTCGCAGGTGGTCTTGTATCTTCTTCACCTTCTCCATTGTGCTCAAAACGAACCCGGGGCCCAATATTTTCTGCTCTCCTATGTCACTCCAATAAATAGGAGATCGACACTTTCTACCAAACAATGCTTCAAATGGAGCGACCTGAATGCTCGCTTGATAGTATTGTTGTAGGAAAACTCTACAAGATGAAGGTGGTCTTTCCAAGATCGCCAAAGTCAAGCATATACGCTCTCAACATATCCTCTAGCATCTGAATAGTGCGCTCTGACTGGCCATCTGTCTGCGGATGGTATGCCGTGTTAAACTTCAAACGCGTACCCAAACTGTCATGTATACTCCTCCAAAAGTGCGACGTAAAACCTCGAGTCACGATCCAACACGATACTAACTGGTACACCGTGTAGCTTCACTATTTGCTTCATATACATATCCATCAAAACTTCTGTGGACTGTCCCACTCTAAAAGTTAAGAAATGGGCTGACTTGGTCAGCCTATCAACAATCACCCATACCGCATCTCGTCCACTAGAACTCTGGGAAAATCCCATGACGAAGTCCATCGTGATGTGCTTCCACTTCCACTCGGGAATGGGTAGCGGCTGCAGTAATCTGGCTATCCTCTGGTGCTCGGACTTCAATTGTTGACACACCAAACACTTGGCCCCAAAATGAGGTATCACCCACTTCATTCTGTGCCACCAATAATACTGTCGTAAGTTCCGGTACATCTTAGTTCCTCCGGGATGAAAAGAGTAAGTCGAACTGTGTGCTTCTGCCATCAACTCCTGACTAGCTCTCCATTAGGAACATAAATATGATCACCACATCGTAATGTCCCATCAGGATGAATTCTCAATCTAGTCTGCTCTTCTGCTTCAGTCCTCTCACTAAGTCATCGAAATCAAGCATCCGTGGGCAATACTGCCTTGATCCTCTCTACTAGCGACGATTGCACTTGGAGATTGGCTAATACGCCATCTGCTCCAGGTAATACTTCCTCAATACCAAGCTGCTGCAAATCTCTAATCAACTCTCTCTGTTTGGTTAAGAAGTGAGCCATGGGCTTACAGCTTAAAGCGTCTGCCACAATATTAGCCTTGCCCAGATGATAATAAAGCTCGATTTCGTAATCTTTCATCAACTCCAACCAACGTCGTTGTTGCATATTCAACTCTTTTTGTGTGAATACGTACTTAAGACTCTTATGATCATAAATGCTTTTGAATACGGCACATCGCACGCTTGGCCTAGCGGCGACGACTATCTTTCTTGTAGGGGTGATTCTTGTTGAATAAGGCACATCGCACGCTTGGCCTAACGACGACGGCTATCTTTCTTGTGGTTCTTCTAGCGACGACGGCTATCTTTCTTGTGGTTCTTGTTGAATACGATGTATCGTACGCTTGGCCTAGCGGCAACAGCTATCTTTCTTGTGGTTCTTGTTAAATATGGCACGTCGTATGCTTGGCCTAGTGGCGACGACTATCTTTCTTGTGGTTCTTATTGAATACGGCACGTCGCATGCTTGGCCTAGCGGCGACAACTATCTTTCTTGTGGTTCTTGTTGAATACGGTACGTCGCACGCTTGGCCTAGCGGCGACGACTATCTTTTTTGTGGTTCTTGTTGAATATGGCACATCACACGCTTGGCCTAGCGATGACTGCTATCTTTCTTGTGGTTCTTGTTGATTGAGAATGTTTACATGTTTATTCGATTATTTTCTGACACATAAATAGAGTACGAGTCTAGCCAGAAATAAATGGTGCTTATAGGTATTTCGAGTAGGTGGTTCCAATAAGTGGTTCTGATAGTAGGGGCTAGATGAGTTAAATACATGTGTCACAAATGAATGAATCCAGAATACCAATCCATATTGTAACAGAGAATCAAAATAGAACTATACTAGAAGCTGAATCATAATAATCATCAAGTAAATAAAAACTATTAGAGAATGTACTCGCCTGTCGTCCAGAGCAATGAATGAGGATCGATGCCCAAGGTGGTGGTGTCACACAAACCTATATATGAGGTGTACATGGTTATTTATTGTTCTAGAGTAACAGTGTATTTAAATGAGCTAACTACATGCTTCTATGCCTTTTCTGGGTCAAATTCAAACTTGGTCAAACTAAGTCAAAATGGTCAATTCTAGGTCAAAAAAGTCAATTTTGGTCGATACTCTAAATAGCTACCTATATCTAATCATGCATAGGGTTGCAAATGAGCCGAGCCGAGCTGAGCCAAGCTTTTGTAAGCTTGAGCTTGGCTTGACTAGAATTATTCAAGCTCGAGCTTGAGCTTGATAAGTTTTTTATTTTAAAGCTTGAGATTGGCTCGAGCTTGTTTATATTAAGCTTGAGCTTGGCTTGGTTTGAGCTCGAGCTTGGCTTGATAAGGAAGCTTGATTCAAGCTAGATAAACAAGCTCGATAAGCTTGAAATTAAGCTTGTCGCTCAACTTTATTTCGAGATCATTAAACTTGATTTCAAGCTTAACGAGCTTGACTTCAAGCTAGATAGGTTTGAATTCAAGTATCTGAAATATTAACAATTTGCTTATAAAAAGTTAATTAAAAAAAGTTCCTTAATATCACTTATTAAGGACATAAATATATAATACACACAACCATATTCTTGTGTGTGTGTGTATATATATTATATATATATATATATATATATATATATATATATATATATATATATAATTCAACAAAGAACAAAAAAAATATATATAATTCAACAAAGAACAAATGAGCTTCTAAACGAGCCAGCTCACAAGCTCATAAACGAGCTAGCTCGTGAGCCCAATCGAGCTGAGTACTTCTAAGCTTGAGCTTGGCATGTTTATTAAATGAGCTCAAAAATAAAGCTTGAGCTCGGCTTGTTTACTAGATGAACCGAGCTCAAACGAGTTTTTATCGAGCCGAGCTTCGAGTAGCTCGCGAACGGCTTGGCTCATTTGCAGCCCTAATCATGCATCAATGTACCCCAAGCCCTTGGTTACCAAATACCATATGCCAAGTCAATCCTTCATACCACATATATTCACCTATACTAATACCCACTATCATGCATATCTATGTATTGTCCTTATACTCACTAATGACATACCACAATACTCATCTCAAGTTAATTGAAGGTTTATGGACTAAACCCTTATCCACTGCTGCTGGTATATATATATTTTTTATATAGGTCATCAACTAGTACAAGGTAGCATCCTTAAGTTTAACTAATACCTACAATCATAAATGAACACAAAGAGCTCTAGAATATGAGGCTAACATCAAGTTAAGCCTAAAATGACTGAACATCTTGAAATATAATTTAATCATGAAGAAAGGGACTGCACAGACTTCAATAACTGAGACATGTTCATCTCTCACACAAGTTAAGACCAAACTTACTGATACTGGCCTAGGCTAGTGGTTCCTGCCCAGCTATGGCTTGAACAGGGAGCTAATCTCCCTCTATATATATATTGATAACTACTCTAACCCCTTCCTCTATACAACTGGTACAAAGTAACTTATATGTATAATTAATATAATATATTTCCTGTGTCACGACCCGATCCCAACTAAATGGGTCGAACTGGATCATGCCCAGCCTGCACCGTTGTTGAGACGACGGCAGTAAGCTGTTCCATTAGCAGGTAACCATACAACAACATCTATATTTGTCACAACTCAAAATCGGAAATAAAATTTTATTAAACTTTGAAACCAAATACAACTGGAATTTAAATGTACTGAAATAAATAACTGAATACAAATAATAGAGTTTCAAATAGACAACAAAGATGGAAAAGGAAAAGCTAGCTAATCAGTCGGCTCATCGACCTCAGTCCCAACGTCCTCCAATGGGGACTCTGGCAGCACTACAGGGTACAGAACAGGGTCATAGTAACTGCTGTATAACAGCTCAGCATCCTCAATGTCCCCTAAAAATGTATCTCCAGTCAGGAGGGAGCAAAGTACAATTCATGCTAATTTAAATAGTTAAAATAAATAATAGAATCATGCACTTTTAAACAGTTTAGAAATAAACAGTTTTCTAGCAGTAAAACAGTGTGATTTGAATAGGCAATGAATATGACCGGCTTGGGTTGTACAGTAGTATCCTATTGATACGATTTGGCTTATCCCCGTGTGTATGAGGGGTAAGCTAATACAGTTCTAAGTTACAGTGGATGTGGTCATAAATATTACTCTATTCCCCAGTCCCCAATCAGTTACAGTAGTCACAATCAGTACTCTCAGAGAGAGTTTCGTGTTTGCATCGTGGTTTAAACTTGCAATAAAACGATTATTAAAATAACTGTAAACTAACACAAACTATACTTGCCTCAAAATAGACTAGACTGGAGAGGATGAAGACTTCGAGATGGGAATTTAGGATCGTCCTCGAATTCCTACATTCGAGAAATTTGACTCAGAAACCAGGGTTACCAATCTAGCTACGCTAGTTGAAATCTCTAATTGTGTCCTAATCCATTTTAATTCTTTATTAATAAACACAAACAAAAACACGATTATTGGTGCGTTGAATTTATAACGAGGGAAAGATCGTTTAAACTTTGTATTTTTGGAAAACTCGTCGATACCAATTTAATTTGATTAAAACTTGTATTTTCATAATTATACATATAAAACTAAATTTCTTATTTTAATGAGAAATACATGATCGTTGTTAAATATTAGAACTTGTAGATTTTATGTGAGAAAACTTTATTAATTTTCTATATGAAAATAATTATTATTTAGATTTTATGCGTATGCTACAAAAACTCGCAAAATCAGCAAATAACAGAAATCCTACACTACTAATTACAAGTTACAGAGCCAACAACCAGCTGGGCTTATGTCCATTACAATTTATTTATATAAATTAAAATAAGACAAAAATGGTCGTTAGTCCTAAACTTCCTATAATAAAATAAATAATAAAAATAAATTAAATAATCACGAGTCTCAGATATGGTCCAATCGTCAACTAGGCTAATGCCTCAACGTCCGGGCGAAGCCGGTTTCGTTTGCACTTAGCCGGGGCCCATTGACCGATACGGTCGTCGCCCAAACTCAAATATTTAATATATATTCCAAAATCCATTTTAAAATCATTTTTAAAAATATAATTAAATTTACGGAAAAATCCGACAGCATCTCCTCTGTTTTTGGTCAACCCAAACACTGGGAAATATGCCAATCTTTTTCCTGTAAATCCCAAACCAGGGAATCCCAAAATAAATACACATAAAAATAACCATAACATTTCCAATATTAATTCGGAATGAACCGAAATAAATTCGGGAGTCCGAATCCAACCAAAACATCACAGCACGCTATCGAAAAATCCGAAAACCCAAAATATTAAGAAATCCATTTTCCGAAACGTTTCTGAAAAGCAAAACAACCAACAAAACCTTTCCGAAGGTTTCGAAACTACGATATCGCTAAAAAACCGAATTCCCGGGAGGGAATCGGGGACCAATCTCATCCTAGACAGAATGAAAATGGAACGGGACAGGGGTTATACCTTGGGTTGCTCGGCTAGAGCTCTCAGATGCAAAAAATTATAGAAATAAAGAGATCTGAAACGCGACGGAAATCCAAGACTCTGCTGGACAGGGCTGTCCAGAACAGCGGACACGTCTCGGGGTGCGCCGGGGAACAGCGTCCGCGTGCTAGGGCACGAGAAACCGCGGGGTCAGCGCTGATGGGGTCGGCGCGGAGGCCGGAAGGCGCTGGAAGGGAGCGGGCCGGACAGGGGGTTGCCGGGCTTGGCGAAGCTCGGTGTTGGAGGCACCGCGAGAGTGCGGGGAGGCGCTGCGGGGACGACGAAGGGGCGCTGGGGGTGCGCCGGCGAGAGGCCAAAGGGGGTCGGGCGTCGACGATGGGCGCGGGGAGCCGGGGCATCGGAGTCGGACGCCGGAGGGGTCGTGCGCCGGGAAAGGCGCCGCACATGGTCGCACGCCGGGCTTCGGGGACGGCACGGCTGGAGGAGGCCGGCGGTCGGGAGTCCGGGGGCTTCGGGGTGTTTCGGAAGGAAAGGGGGTTTGGGGAGAGTGGGAGTTCGGGAAGGGTTTTCTCTGGTGAAGAGTTGAGGGAGAGGGAAGAGTTAGGTGAGGGAGTGGGTTTTCTTGTGAGGAGAAAGAGATGAGTTGATGGTGGTGTTGTTCTCTGCTGTGGGAGAAGGAATTTGGACGTGGGGGTGAGTGAAATCGGTTCTGGTGTTGGGGTATTAAAAGAGAAGTGGGGAAATAATACGTGGGGGTGAGTGAGAGTAGGGAGAGAAATGGAGGAAGTTAAGAACGTGAAATGAGGGGTTGCTGGTCCAACTTGGACCAGCATAAAATATTATTATTATTATTTTTTTAAACCAAATCAGAATTTAAGAAATAGGATTAGGTCCAGGTCTGGGTTCGGGAATCGGGTCCGGGCTCGAGTCTGGTCTGACAAACAAAAAACCATGTTTAATATTTTCAAAATTAATTTTAACACTCAAAATGATACTAATAATTATAATATAAATATAATATTAATATAAATATTGCTCTACAAAAATTGGGTTTCATAATCTTCCCTCCTTAGAAAAATTTTGTCCTCGAAATTAAAGTCAGGGTTAGGGGTTACCTCAAGTCTCAAACAGGTACAGGTACTGCTCCCGCATCTGGTCTTCTCGCTCCCAGGTCGACTCACCTAGTGAGTTGTGCCGCCACATGACTCTGACTATCGGCATCACAGAGTTTCTGGTTCTCTTCTCGCCTCTATCCAAAATTGGCACTGGCTTCTCCGGCACTGTGAGGCTGGGTCCAATCTCCAGCTCTGAATGGTCCAAGATGTGGCTCGGGTCCGGGATGTAGCGTCTCAGCTGCAAAACGTGGAAGGCGTTGTGGACGCCTTCGAGACTTGGGGGTAGAGCCACCCGATAAGCCACTTCTCCAATCCTGTTAAGTACTTCAAATGGACCAATATACCTGGGGCTTAACTTCCCTGCTCTGCCGAAACGAATGGTTCCTCTGGTAGGAGAGATCTTCACAAACACACTGTCGCCTTCTTTAAACTCTAAAGGCCGTCGGCTGCTATCGGCCCAATGCATCTGTCTGTCCTGGGCAATCCTGAGCTTGTCTCTGATCATTCTCACCTTCTCTGCTGCGTCGGTCACCATCTCAGGTCCAAGCAATACTCGTTCTCCGACATCGTCCCAAGCAAGTGGAGTGCGGCAACGACGTCCATAGAGTGCCTCGAACGGTGTCATACCGATGCTAGCTTGGTAGCTGTTGTTGTAAGAGAATTCTACCAAGTGCAAATGGTCTTTCCAAGACCCTCCAAATTCTAGGACGCAAGATCTCAGCATGTCTTCTAGCGTCTGGATTGTTCTCTCTGATTGCCCGTCAGTTTGGGAATGGTAGGCGGTGCTGAACTTCAGTTGTGTTCCAAAGCTGTCATGCAAACTCTTCTAAAAGTGAGAGGTAAATCTAGTATCTCTGTCAGATACGATACTTACCGGAACTCTACGAATCCGGTAGATGTGCCGCATGTACAGTGCTGCCAACTTCTCGGTGGATAAACCAACCTTGAAGGGGATAAAGTGAGCTGACTTCGTCAGTCGGTCCACGATAACCCAAATGGCATCCTTCCCTCCTTGGGATTGAGGCGGTCCTGATACAAAATCTATTGTTATGTGCTCCCATTTCCATTCCGGGTTGTCAAGCGGCTGCAATAGTCCTGCTGGTCTCTGTCTGCTAGCTTTAACTTGCTGACAAAATAAACATCTAGCCACATACCTGGATACGTCCTTCTTCATTCCGTACCACCATACTACTGTACGCATATCTCGGTACATTTTGTTGGCTCCAGGATGTATGGAATACTGCAACTGGTGCGTTTCTTGCATCAGCTCGTTCCTCAGTTCGCCAATTGGTACGCAAAGCCTCGTACCATTCTTCAGTGCTCCGTCGCTGGCGATTGAGAATCCTTCAAGTGTTCCTGCCAGCACTTGGTCTCTGAGTTTACAAAGTGTCTCGTCTTGGAATTGTGCCTCCCTGATTATGTCCATAAGACTTGAACGCACTTGCAATTGCATCAATGATAATTCAGCTCCTGGTACGATGGCTTCTCTTCCCAGTTTCTTCATTTCCTCTTCAGACAGTACAATCTCCAATCCAAGATTCTCCATGTCCTCCAGCAAATGACGCTCCTTGGTCAAGAACATTGCCATCGGGTATCGACTAAGTGCATCTGCAACAATATTAGCCTTACCCGAATGATACTGTAGGTTGATGTCAAAATCCTTCATCAGCTCCAGCCATCGTCTCTGTCTTATGTTCAGCTCCTTCTGAGTGAAAACATATTTCAGACTTTTGTGGTCTGTAAATATTTCCACTCTCTCTCCATACAGGTAGTGCTTCCATAGCTTCAAAGCAAATATCGCCGCTGCCAGCTCCAAATCATGTGTGGGATAGTTCTTTTCATGAGTCTGTAATTTCCTAGTTGCATAAGCAATTACTTTCCCGTGTTATTAAAGAACGCAACCCAATCCCTTACCGAAAGTATCACTATAAATTGAGAAACCGCCGGTACCTGCGGGTAGCGTAAGTATCGGCGCCGTTGTAAGCCTCTTCTTCAGTTCCTCAAAAGCTGACTGGCAAACTTTAGACCAAATGAATTCCTCGTTCTTCCTGGTAAGCTTCGTTATTGGTTCAGCAATCTTGGAGAAATCCTTCACAAACTTTCGGTAGTAGCCAGCTAAACCCAAAAAGCTTCTGATCTCTGCAACCGAGCTTGGTGCAGTCCACTTCTCAATAGTAGCTATCTTCTTTGGATCCACCGAAATTCCTTTTCCTGTGACAACATGGCCCAAAAATTCCACTTTGTCTAAAAAGAATTCGCATTTGGATAGCTTACCATAGAGCTTCTCCTTCCTCAAGGTGCTCAGCACTTTCCTCAGGTGCTCTTCATGCTCTTCCTCCGTCTTCGAGTAGATCAGTATGTCATCGATGAAGACAACAACAAACTGATCCAGGTATTCATGGAAAACCTTGTTCATGAGGTTCATGAATACCGCGGGAGCATTTGTCAGTCCAAACGACATGACCAAGAATTCAAATTATCCATACTTGGTGTTGAACGCCGTCTTGGGAATATCCTCCTTCCTGACCTTGATTTGATGGTAGCCTGATCTGAGATCTATCTTTGAAAATACCTTGGCTCCACTCAGTTGATCAAACAGGTCATCGATCCGGGGCAGAGGGTACTTGTTCTTGATGGTGATGTTGTTCAGCACCCAGTAGTCAATGCACATCCGTACGGTTCCATCCTTCTTGGGCACGAACAATACTGGTGCTCCCCAGGGTGAAGCCCCGTCTCTGATAAATCTCTGTGCCTTCAGCTCGTCGATCTGATCCTTTATCTCCTTTGCCTCCTTGGGGTTGACTCTGTAGCATCCCCAAGAAATAGGGGATGAGCCGGGTACTAGATCAATGGTGAATTCCACACCTCGATCTGGCGGCAATCCTGGAAGACTATCTGGAAAGACATCCATGAATTCCGTAATGATAGGGTGAGGGGGCCCGGGTTCTTCGGTGATTGAGGAGTAGATAACACTCTTCATGTCTTCCGGAGCTCGAGAGATTTCAAACTCCGGTTCGCCTGGTGGGCTGAAGATGGCACATCCTCGGTGACAATCTATCAGCGCATGCTGTTCACTTAACCAGTCCATCCCTAGGACTACATCATAATTGGACAGGGGCATCACTAGTAAGGGTGTTAAAAATTGATGGCCTGAGATAGTGATGGGACAGTTACAAGCCTCGGTGATGGGTATAGGTCCACCACCAGTCATAACTCTACTAATCATCTTGCTAAGTCCCGTATCTAGGTGGTGTGCAGAAATAAACTCTGATGATATGAAACTATATGATGCACCCGAATCAAATAATGCTAGAGCAGGATGTGAAAACACATAAATGGAACCTATGATAATATCAGCGGTGGGTTCCTGCTCTGGTTCCTGCTCATCAGCTGCTAGGACAAAAGCTCGCCCGGTCTTCTGCTGGTGTTTTCCGAACCGTTGTTGCTGAGTGGGTAGGGGAGCTCTTTGTTGAGTTGCTCCAGTTTGGTGGACTGACGAGGGACAGTCCCTCACTTGGTGGGTGGCAGACCCACAGACTAGGCAGTGTCCTAGCTTCTTCCTGCATATGTTCGACGGATGTCCTGGCCTCTTACAAAAATTACAGACAGGGAACTGCTTCTGAGGCGCTCTGTCATTTGTCCTTGCCTGATGGTGCTGCTGCTGGTGGTGCAAAGGCCTGTTGTTGTTGTTGTTGGGCCTCTTCTGGTTACCCTGGAAGTTGCTAGTTCCGGGATACTCCCTTTTGGATCGAGAAGGTTGGCCTTCTCCACGTCCTGAGCTCGTATCAGGATCCTCTCATAAGTCTTGGCGCCACCTGCGATCATAGGGGTGCGAATCTCTTCTCTTAATCCATACCTAAATCGTTCAGCACGATCATTGGGGTCAGCAACCAGGTTCTGGGCAAAGCGGCTAAGTCGGCCGAACTTTGCCGCATATTCGCTGACCGTCATATTCCTTTGCTTCAGGTCTTGGAATTTCCTTTCCATCTCCCGCATCTCAGATGTTGGAAAGAACTTCCTACGGAACAGCCTCTTGAAGGTATCCCAGTCGAGCTGCTTGTCCTGGAGTCGGGGTTCATTCCGATACCAGGTGCTCGCCATATCTTGTAGCTGGAGTCCTACTGCTTCGGTCTTGAGGTCCTCTGGGAGTCGAGCGACGCTCAAGAGACGCTCCATACTGTCTAGCCATTCATCGGCGTAGATGATACCCTCGGTTCCTTTGAAAGGTCGAGGGCCTTGCTTCTTAAAGCTCTCTATATCTCCAACCTTCATGTAATAATACGTCTATAATCAAAAGAATGGCCTTTAATGATATAAATCTTAACTCCTGAATCATGCTTACTTTAGCAGGTCGTGGCTCCGATGAAGTGGTCCCCCTCTTTCAAGGGCAGCCATAGCCACATTGTGGGCATTCTCCATGCCTTCTCTCATGATCGCGGTCTGCTTGCGATGGGCTGCAGCTTGGGCTGCAGTCTGTTCTCGATGAGCTTCTGCTTGAGCTCTCTGGACTTCGAGCACTCCATGTAGCATGCCCACTAGATCAGTGGGATCCACGGGCACTGGTGGGGCAGTTGGTACGGACACTACCGCAGGGATCTGTGGCTCAGCCCGAGGAAGTGTAGGGTTTGCCGGTTGAGAAGTAGTGGCGTAAGCGCCGCGGAGTGCTGGAGATTGATGGGGACGGTTGGTCAGCTGCAACGGTGAAGGATCTGGACGTGCTGGGGGAGATGGGGTGTGTTCAGATGATGACACCTCATCGCCAGTAGGGGTGGTCTTTTCCTTGGTCATAATCTGGAAGGTTTAGGGTACAAACATAAGCAAGGTATCCTACCAGTCTATAATCAAACAAAAATATTTATTTATATATAATTCGGACCTATGTTGTGACAAATCATTGTTCTAGTGTTCTAATTATTTCTAGGTATGTTCTCCTAAGTTGTTGTTTTGGACCTGCATGGGCCACCACTAAAAACATGTCACAACCCGATCCCAACTAAATGGGTCGAACCGGATCATGTCCAGCCTGCACCGTTGTTGAGACGGCGGCAGTAAGCTGTTCCATTAGCAGGTAACCATACAACAACATCTATATTTGTCACAACTCAAAATCGAAAATAAAACTTTATTAAACTTTGAAACCAAATACAACTGGAATTTAAATGTACTGAAATAAATAACTGAATTCAAATAACAGAGTTTCAAATAGACAACAAAGCTGGAAAAGAAAAAGCTAGCTAAACAGTCGGCTCATCGGCCTCAGTCCCAACGTCCTCCAATGGGGACTCTGGCAGCACTACAGGGTACAGAACAGGGTCGTAGTAACTGCTGTATAACAGCTCAGCATCCTCAATATCTCCTAAAAATGTATCTCCAGTCAGGAGGGAGCAAAGTACAATTCATGCTAATTTAAACAGTTAAAATAAATAATAGAATTATGCACTTTTAAACAGTTTAGAAATGAACAGTTTTCTAGCAGTAAAACAGTGTGATTTGAATAGGCAATAAATATTACCGGCTTGGGTTGTACAGTAGTATCCTATTGATACGATTCGGCTTATCCCCGTGTGTATGAGGGGTAAGCTAATACAGTTCTAAGTTACAGTGGATGTGGTCATAAACATTAATCTATTCCCCCAGTCTCCAATCAGTTACAGTAGTCACAATCAGTACTCTCAGAGAGAGTTTCGTGTTTGCATCGTGGTTTAAACTTCCAATAAAACGATTATTAAAATAACTGTAAACTAACACAAACTATACTTGCCTCAAAATAGACTGGACTGGAGAGGATGAAGACTTCAAGATGGGAATTTAGGATCGTCCTCGAATTCCTACATTCGAGAAATTTGACTCAGAAACCAGGGTTACCAATCTAGCTACGCTAGTTGAAATCTCTAATTGTGTCCTAATCCATTTTAATTCTTTATTAATAAACATGAACAAAAACACGATTATTGGTGCGTTGAATTTATAACGAGAGAAAGATCGTTTAAACTTTGTATTTTTGGAAAACTCGTCGATACCAATTTAATTTGATTAAAACTTGTATTTTCATAATTATACATATAAAACTAAATTTCTTATTTTAATGAGAAATACATGATCGTTGTTAAATAATAGAACTTGTAGATTTTATGTGAGAAAACTTTATTAATTTTCTATATGAAAATAATTATTATTTAGATTTTATGCGTATGCTACAAAAACTCGCAAAATCAGCAAATAACAGAAATCCTACACTAATAATTACAAGTTACAGAGCCAACAACCAGCTAGGCTTATGCCCATTACAATTTATTTACATAAATTGAAATAAGATAAAAACGGTCGTTAGTCCTAAACTTTCTATAATAAAATAAATAATAAAAAAAAATTAAATAATTATGAGTCTCAGATATGGTCCAATCGTCAACTAGGCTAATGCCTCAACGTCCGGGCGAAGCCGATTTCGTTTGCACTTAGCCGGGGCCCATTGACCGATACGGTCGTCGCCCAAACTCAAATATTTAATATATATTCCGAAATCCATTTTAAAATCATTTTTAAAAATATAATTAAATTTACGGAAAAATCCGACAGCATCTCCTCTGTTTTTGGTCAACCCAAAAACTGGAAAATATGCCAATCTTTTTCCTGCAAATCCCAAACCAGGGAATCCCGAAATATATACACATAAAAATAACAATAACATTTCCAATATTAATTCGAAACGACCCGAAATGAATTCGGGAGTCCGAATCCAACCAAAACATCACAGCACGCTATCGAAAAAATCCGAAAACCCAAAATATTAAGAAATCCATTTTTCGAAACGTTTCGGAAAAGCAAAACAACCAACAGAACCTTTCCGAAGGTTCCGAAACTACGACATCGCTAAAAAACTGAATTCCCAGGAGGGAATCGGGGACCAATCTCATCATAGACAGAATGAAAATGGAACGTGACAGGGGTTATACCTTGGGTTGCTCGGCTAAAGCTCTTAGATGCAAAATTATAAAAATAAAGAGATCCAAAACGCGACAAAAATTCGAGACTCTGCTGGACAGGGCTGTCCAGAACAGCGGACACGTCTCGGGGTGCGCCGGGGAACAGCGTCCGCGTGCTAGGGCACGAGAAATCGCGGGGTCAGCGCTGATGGGGTCAGCGCGGAGGCCGGGAGGCGCTGGAAGGGAGCGGGCCGGACAGGGGGTTGCCGGGCTTGGCGAAGCTCGGTGCTGGAGGCGCCGCGAGAGCGCGGGGAGGCACTTCGGTGACGGCGAAGGGGCGCTGGGGGTGCACCGGCGAGAGGCCGAAGGGGGTCGAGCGCCGGCGACGGGCACGGGGAGCCGAGGCGTCGGAGTCGGACGCCGGAGGGGCCGCGTGCCGTGGAGGGCGTCGCACAAGGTCGCGCGCCGGTATTCGCGGACTGTGCGACTGGAGGAGGCCGGCGGTCGGGAGTCCGGGGGCGTCGGGGTGTTTCGGGAGGGAAGGGGGTTTGGGGAGAGTGGGAGTTCGGAAAGGGTTTTCTCTGGTGAAGAGTTGAGGGAGAGGGAAGAGTTAGGTGAGGGAGTGGGTTTTCTTGTGAGGAGAAAGAGATGAGTTGATGGTGGTGTTGTTCTCTGCTGTGGGAGAGGGAATTTGGACGTGGGGGTGAGTGAAATAGGTTCTGGTGTTGGGGTATTAAAAGAGAAGTGGGGAAATAATACGTGGGGGTGAGTGAGAGTAGGGAGAGAAATGGAGGAAGTTAAGAATGTGAAATGAGGGGTTGCTGGTCCAACTTGGACCAGCACAAAATAATTTTTTTTAAACCAAATCAGAATTTAAGAAATAGGATTAGGTCCAGGTCTGGGTTCGGGAATCGGGTCCGGGCTCGAGTCTGGTCTGACAAACAAAAAGCCATGTTTAATATTTTCGAAATTGATTTTAACACTCAAAATGATACTAATAATTATAATATAAATATAATATTAATATAAATATTGCTCTACAAAAATTGGGTTTCACATCCTGTATCACGAGTGAGGACTGAACAACACTAATTTGATCTGGGCTCACATGGACAGAAATAATAATGAATTAGTTGTACCTAGTGTATAGATAACTAATACTCAAATCTGAAATCCACCCTAAGCCCTTTAACTGATACATTACATGGTATTTCATTCAACTGACACATACAAGACTGATACCCCTATTTCCTGCTGCTATACTTGATACTGAACTCCTCACTACTATACAGATTTCACAAACCCTCTATACTCACACACATACAACCTATACTTCGATCTAGTATTAAACCTCTGATACTAAGTTTTTCTGAAACAACCATATGAACAAATAGGACTTAATCCTATATATCTGATCCCCCTCTCCTGAACTCTTCTAAAGGGACACACATCACATATATATGGACACCCTCACCAAAGCCTATATGTATTCACTTTAACTAATGCAACCAACCCTTGTATATCCTTATATATATAACAATTATATATACTCTACATATATAACTACTGTAAAAGGGGTCTGAACCAAGCCTAAGAACTTAACCCAAGGCAGGACAATGTAATATTGGTCTTCCCTCAAGTGTAAGGGGGCAGAACAGATACCCATCATCTGGAATCTGAACAATTAGAGACTCATAGGGTCTGAACCCACAACATGGAATTAATTAAGGAGAGGTTATTAGAGACTAGACAACATGAAGTGTAGGGTTTGAAGTATACGCACGGTGAAAGAGAAGTTAAAAATGGAATGAACATCACAATGCAGTATCATAATAGAGCCTATAATTCGAAAGAGCTACACATTAGTCCCCTCATCCTACTACTCATCCAGTCTCCCCTCTACTACAGTTAGTTAATAGCAATATAGCCCCTCACTCATATCCCTTAGATACATACGCATTATATGTATACAATCATATGAGTCATGACTCTCACCTAGGACACATGAACATATTTCATGTTTTCCTTCTCTCTCAACTTACTAATTGACCAACACCTCATCTAACTGATACTATATGTATCATAGGACTATACATAACCAATGATGGGTTGAACACCTACTAATGCTAAAACAACAAGGGCAAGGTCTGAATTTAGCAATTGCAGGGGACTTATACTAAACCATAGGATAATATAGACTAACTCATGGTATCAGTGGTCTGATACTCAAAGTCTGAACAATAGTTATGCAGGACAATGTACTAAGTGAATGATAAAATGAATAAATTGTAATATCTGATACCACTAATCCTATATGCAGATCATGAACATATCTAGAGAGGTTGAGACAGATGAACTTGGTCATCTCAGAATGACAAAATGCAGGCCACACATATGCATTTGCAGGTAGTGCCACACACCTGCCTATATGCAGGACATCATAGGAAGTCTTGAACCAAAGGGTCTCGACTGAACCAAGTTCAAGACCTGAGCATTACCAAGGAATGTGGAGGTTGATACATTCACACACACACTCAAATTCCTTTCATCATCGACTAAACATAAAAATAGTTTTACCATGAATGGAGGGCTGAACATATAGGATACAAGGCAAGGACTGACCAATTGGGACTGCTCAAAGGGATAATATGGATGAAGGAAGTGGGACTAATATATGGAGTATCTGTCGAATGATCCAGGAAATGTTCGGACCAGGACTAACAGCCGAGGACTGATCACAGGTGGTTATTAGGACAGCTCCTAACTAAGGGTTTTATCAAGAATGCAATAGTCCACAGTTTGTATGTTTGGATAGTATATTAAATGGTTTGGCAGGGGTCACAACAAATGGAATGAATTAGCAATAGGGAGGTTGACCTTATAGTATAGAGGACTGATCCCAAAGGACAGACATGGTGTTTGCATGACTGAACATGCAGAACATTAAAAAATGAACATGATAGTGGACAATCACCATGAACCCGAGCCCCCACAGCTATATTAACCTATCAAATCCTTCCTATTTCACTAGACAACCATAGTATACATATAACATGGAAAAACAAACCCATAACAATACATAAAACTAAAATTTAAACATTAAAATTTTTAAGAGTCATTTCATCGAACATTGGTGTGCGTATCCGATACTCTCGTGATACGCACATTAAATGAATCCAAACTTGACCCAAATCCTTCCTAATGCAAGGGGGACCCTAAATGAATGCATCTACAACAAAAAAATGTAAATTAGAGGGTTTAGAGGGCTCTTACCAATTGAGAGCTGGATTCTCAATGAAAAGCTTCTAGATCTAGATCTCCACCAAGCTCTAATGGTCAAATTGGTCCAAATGCTCCCAAGCTAGGCAATAGAGGCTTCCTCTCTCCAAGGAGAAGAGATTGCAATTCATTTGAGGGAATTTGGACTCAATTTGGATGTTGGAGGCAATTTGGGAAAGAACATAAATTAGGGTTAGGATTTGTTATGAAAGGGGGGAAGAAGGAGGTAATATTTAATTAAATAGGCAAGGAGAAGGCTCCTTGTGGCCGGACATGAGGTTGGCTAGGGCTAGGTTTGGGTGAAAATGCCTAAAAGCCCTTTCCAACATGTCATGTAAAGTCCCTTTAAGAAAAGGCCCATTGTAGCTTCTTGTCTAAATCAATTAATAGATTCTAATGTCACTGTAGCTAGATTAGAGTCTAACTTAAGTTATCTAATATCTCTAACCAAGTTTCTATGGTCATGGCTCATTTAACCAATGTAGTTCTAAGGTTTTACCAATTAATGACACTAACACAAATCATTAATTAAATAATATAAAAATAATTAAAAAATTTACCAATTACGAAAATACCCTTGTTCTAGAATGTGGTGGTGACAATGGTGCTGATCAGAGACACAACATAGACAATGCCCTAATCTCCGACGATAATCCTTTTGGATGTGTCCTCTCTTTTGACATTAATAGCAGATTGGAAGCTCTCGATTCGGATATAGAGCGGCTCTTAGTTGTTGGTGTACATCGATGCGTCTTTCAGGTCCTCTTGTCGATGATTTTGCTGATGGTGTCGCTAGTTTCGATCGCTTCTGGCTGGCCTCCTTTTAGTGGACTCGCTCCATGTGTCGTGCTGTTGTAAGAATTGTCGAGTAGGTGGTAGGTTCAGCGGCTCCGATAAGCTCCTGTAATCGATAATCAACCCGTCGTAGAACTTCTCGTCCTTCTCTTCGTCATTTTAGATCAATGTAGGTGCGAAGTAGCTTAGTCACAGAAACTCGACATTGTACTCTTCCACCGTCACGCTGCCTTAGGTAAGGTAAAAAAAATTGTCTCGCAGCTCCGCTATGAAAGTGTCTGGGATATACATCTCTTGGCAAAGTTTAGAGAACTCCTTTCAAGTGACATTATCTGCGCAAGTCTTTTCTCTTCCTTAAGCCACTAGTGGTGTCACGTCTAGTCACAAAATATGTAGGACTAGGTACGTAGACATGTCAGTCGTATAATAAAAATACGTAAGCTATAAATATAGTATAACCATGGCTCACTAAATCTCATCCACAAATAAAAGAATACAAGATATTACAATCAATATGAATTATCATTTTACAAGTTTGTTGGGCGGAGACAAATCCACTACGAACTATTTTAAAAGAGAGGTAATACATAACAAATGAAAGGATTTATCAAAAGTAGCAAAGGATGATCCAAGAGCATGTCATCTTCGAAGGAGTAGAGAAGATCACGACCTTGACTAGAATTCCTGCAAAAGGTCAAGAAACATACACCAGAAGAAATTTCTTCACCAGGTCCTTAGGGGAACGTAAAAAGATACATATAAATATGCCATAAAATTGAATATAAAGTGCTCAATAATATGTCAAATCGGATCATAACATGGTCCAATACTCCACCCTTGAATTAGCGTACTATCCTCCCAACCAAACAAAAACAGGAGATGACACTCTAATCCATGATGAAGTATCTTCCCATGCCATGAATCCAATATAGTATTCGGACCACAACAAGGTTCAGTACCTTCTCATCGAAGCAGTGAACCACACCTACAATCAAACAAGGACAAGGTGTGGCAAACTAGTCCGCGACAAGTTACTGTTCCAAGCCGTGATCAAGTATAAGTACAAAAACCAAAAGTACCTATACCTAACGGATAAGGTAGCCTAACCATTCTATGTGAATGCAATTTAAGAACAAACCTCCAATGCATGGGCTTTCTGGCTAAAAATGGGATCAGCATAGTCCCCACTTGGGCACTAGGGGCTTCAAAGCATAACCGTTCCTTGAACATCAATAGCCAGCAATAAAATAAAGGGTCATAACTCGTATTTTCGGCGAAGGTATGTTCACAAAGGTAATGTGTATGGTAGCCCATACACTAAGGATATATCCTTCCCACCTCATGCCTATATGTTGTATTCACAACATATAACCTCTATTAACGGCTAAGTCAAACTAATATACGTACCGGTGACCAGCCAGCTACGCATGTCCGAGTTCTATATGTGACTTACGACTTTGTGGCACAAATGTGTCAAGGCCTATGATTGCAACACAAACGAGGGTAGTCTCTTAAATCTATGTCAAATATGCATAAAATAAATAAAGAAGTAATAAAAACATAATCAAACAATAATTACAACTAAACATGATTTTAAAAAAAGTTTTATCTTGCAAAAAATATAAATAATGAGTAAATGCATGCAAAATGTGATCTAAAGTAAATAGACAGTAAATGGCAAGGTATCTTGCCTGATGTGATGCTTGGTATAGTACGATGATCAAGGTGGCACATAATATGACTTCAGTGTTACAACTACACAAGACGGCCTCTGATGATGGCACATACCGTACTATCGGGTCCAAAACAGTCATATTAGTTAGGGTCGAAAGGTAGTCCAGTATTGATAAAGGGAATAAGAATAATGGGGTCAGTCACGGACAAGATCAGTAACTGAGTAATTTGCTGAAATAGTGCATATACTAATTTAGAAAAATAATTATAATTCTTGAAACTAAATTTTTATTAGTTAAAATATTTTTAGAAGATATAAAATATTGAAAAGTGAATTAAGATTAAAAGTAAACTTTTGTCGAAATATAGTTTGTAGGTCAAAAATATATAAGTACCATAAAATAATCTAATAACATATTTTTCACAAATATATTAATATTTGTGTTTTATAAATCTTCCAAAACTAACATTACAATAATTGGTAATACTAATTAGGTTACCATAAAAAATTTAAAATAAAATACAATTAATAATAAAATATATACTGATAGTAGTAAAAATAAAATAAAATAATTAAAAATTAAAAAGAAGGGAGTACATATGTTAACTTCTCTCCCGAGGGAGAGAGAGAGAAATAACAGACCAAATCCAGAACACTCAAAAAATCTATTTAAAGGAAAACGAAAGGGAAAGGGGAGAAGGGTGTAGAAGTGGCGAAGAGAGGGGAATAATAGGGAACATAGAGAGAGGAAGGAAGGAGGGACCAAACGAGAGAACTGGAGAGGTGCTCGCTTACCTAAGGGCTCCGACGCGGGGGCTGCCGAGTATGGCGGGTGAGCCGTGCTGCTTTGGAGGCCGCGGTGGCCCGTTGCGGTAGGCGTCGCCGAATGAACGCAACGTCAATGAGGGGAGTTGAGGTCGAGGTAGCACCGGGCTAGGCGAAGAGGAATATGGATCGGTGTGTGTCACGACCCGCACCCGCTTTTCGGATACGAGGCGTGTCCAAGCCCAGCCTACGCCGCAGTATCGGCGGTAGAACGCTGTCTATAACTCACAAGTCACTAAATATAGTATTACATGGAAATTTATATCTCATCTACAGAATAATCAAGACACAATCAAGAACAATGAATATCCATAAAACTGAAGAATGTAAACTGAATATTTCCAAGAATCCAGGTCACGTCCATGGACACAAATCTACTACCAATAGATGGAATAAACAATACAAGAAATAACTGATTGAGTCTAAACTGCATACCAAATAATGACCTCAACTGCAAAGGCACCGCATTCTGCTGCTGGCTCACAAATATTTGTCTGCTCCTGGCTCAAACTCGGCTAAACCTAAAGAGATCATCAGGTCCTCAGAGGACTAGAAAGATACATAAAAATGAGCCTTTCTAACAGTTTATCATGCATGGAAAAAATTCAGAAATAAAATAGAACAAATAAAATAAAGGTACACGAACCAGTGAACTGACTAGGCATAAATGAACTGCTGGACGAAGACGAGAGAACTCATGTCAGGATGTCAACGGATAACCAAATCGAATACTCAAACCCTCGCCCCTATTGTGGACTCGCAGGTTTGATCAACTACTAACCCTCGTCGCTAGTGTGGACTCACAGGTTAGCTTCAAGAATCACCCTCGCCCTTAGTGTGGACTCGTAGGTGTGGACCCAAATACTACTAACCCTCGCCCCTAATGTGGACTCGCAGGTTAGCTTCAAGATTTCAAGACAAGAAGGTATAGCAGCTCAGTTTATGACTTCTCGACCCATGATATGACTCAATCAAGACACAAGTGTGAACACGCTCAATAAAACACAATACTAACTGTGAACAAGAGCTATGTATCAATGAAATAAAATACTAGCATGATATGAAAATCATATGTCAACAATGATAGAGAAACTTGATAATAAAAAGACAGTGCATGTAAATAAAGCTGTAAAAAAGGCAAGGTATACTTGCCTGTGGTCCTGAGCTACTGGTACAGGTCAAGTGTTGAGTCAAAGTCCAAATAACCTATTTATAAATTTACCATGTCAATAAGTGAATCAAAGTAAAATAATCCTATCTACTACTTTCTAAGTCGTTTGCTATCTTGCTTTATATCAATAGGCCTATCATTCACATTATTCCCCTATCAATTACAGCTTACCTAAGCCATATTGACTAATAACCCACATTTGCTGTCTTTCTTAGTCCATATAGCCTACACAAGCCAACATTACACTTGTACCAGTTTCTACCTATTATCCTATCATCCTACTGCACCCCTACTTGTATTGCCTAGTTAGTATACTAATGGATCAAATGTACACTGGATAATAAAGTCACCTGTCACAGGGCAAAACACTATATTTGTTGCACATACCCTTACTTACATATCCTGGACAACCCAACTGGACCTATCACACTGGGTTTTTGCCTAAGGGTTGTAGTACTACTATTTTATATACCTAGGTATCCCCATTGCTTAAACAGACTTGTTGTAATGAGCAGCAACTTCTACTGCTGCCCTTACATCCTTCTGCATCTGTCCTGCAGTGGGCATATAACAAGTTTGCAGGTTGCTACCACCATGACCAAGGTGTACTCGGACACTTAATCCCAAACGTTGCCAATCACAGGTTTTGCACCTGGCTCAGGGATGCATATGAGTTGATCCTATTGTTGGTAGGGCATCTACAGAACAAATGGTACTCATACACACCCTGGACACCACTAGGGGTGAGCATATAACGGTTAAAAATCGAAAACTGAACCGAATGGAAATATGACAAACGGTTTGGTTTCTCGGTTATCGGTTCGATTTACGGTTTAAAAATTTAAAAATTTAAAATAACGGTTCGATTTTCGGTTCTTCATTCGAAAAATCGAACCGAACCGAAAACCGATTTAGATTTAGTAATTTATCAAACTATCCACAATATACATATACTAATGTTTATTAACCCCTAACAGAGCGCACTCTTTTCTCATATTCTATGTCGGTGATTCTTTGAGCACTCTCTCTATCTACCATCAATCTATATATACTAATATCTTTCGCTCTATGTAATATAAAAATTCATAAATACAATAATGTTATATGTTTTTTAAAAATTTGTTATTTAAAAAGCTCATTTTGCTTAAAACTTGAAGGCCATGCACATTGGTCCATGAGACCGAACCGAATTAATTCGGTTCGGTTTTGTTCGATTTTTATAAAAACGGTTCGGTTTTTGGTTTTAAGAAATACGGTTTACGGTTATTTCTATTTTCACATATTCGGTTCGGTTTGAACCGAACCGAACTGATGCTCACCCCTAGACACCACTGAACACTCCTAGCATTCCCTTTGATATGGAGAATAGAGCATGGGCACTCCTCACATTAAGTCCTTTAATGTCAACACAAGCTCAAATAAGACTATAATAATATCTTAAACCAAATGTGCCAAATTACAAACATGAAACCAAATCCAGAATAATTAACTTTCTTTTATTTCCATCACAGTTGGCACCCCTGTTTCCGGATACTATAGATACTCAAAGTCCTAGGATGTACTTAGGAAATAAAGTGGTACCTACCAAGTATGGCATCAAATGTCATAGGCATACGTTTCCTATAGGCCTTGCTCCTATGCATATGGGTCGATACCCTGTGGTACGGCTATCAATTCTCATTCATCCCTGCTGCAGTAGGTGAAAGTAGGGACAACTAACTACTGTTCTTCCCGTTTCCCCCAAAACTGGACACTCAAACCCATGACCCCTAAATCTATGTTACTACTGATAGCAGCACATCCATTCCCATGTATCTACTATTCACTTGGTAACCACCTTGACCAACAGAGTTCAAGTCTTATTGTACTTCTGATACTTTCCTATCCAAAATCTTATGTTCGTACCTATAGTTTCCTCCTTAAGCACAACCTCTGATACTGATACCCAACTCATGAAACAAAATATTTAAACCTTACAACCAGAATATATATTGATTTACCGAGAAATTTTCTTGTAAATGATCTTTGGTATGATGGCAACACCAAGGATATGGAGCTAACTCTAAGGATAATCAAATATCCTGAGGAAAATGCTGAATGATACCAAGGACATGAGAAAAAGGCCCACTGTCGGGAGTATAGATTCAGTTATACGGGTCATTATGGCGTATCGCAATATAGCTCTCTACAACTTTGAGATAGGTGCCTCAAACTTGTTTCTCAACTCCTCATGTTAGACTGAAATATTATGCCCCTGATACCAAGGACATTATTTGCTCTGTTTCCTGCTGCAATCTCAGACATATGGCATGAGTGATGCTAGGACACAACTCGACCCTCTGATACTTGGTATCCGTGTCTGCCTATATACGCCATATTCCTATTCAAACATGATTGAGTTAACTAGGTTATAAGGAATAAATAGCCATGGTGGGTTAACTAATTTCTTATAGCAAATATGACTGATATAAACATCAACCTAATGACTGATGCAAGTTCAGTCTATAGACTGAAACTAATTCAAATGGTGATTGATACTTGGTGTGGCATATCCTAAGACTGAACATTATATTGGGGCTAACTTGAGCCTCTATTCCCCTCTCAACTGATACCCTGGTACAACAGTATTGACTCGGATACTTTGGTATCCTAACTGACTCTTAGACACAAAGACTTATGAACACAGATGGTACACTCCACATCTATATACCCCCTGCACATGTATATGCGTATAGGAACACTGATACACTAGGACACACATGGGTATACTCTTAGAACAGAGTCATATGCTACCTGTTGTCACTGATCTACTCCTACCATAGGCACTCGTCTATATCAGTTTTGATGTGGTATATGATGCTCATTGGTTCCACAGATACAGGGGTATGATCCACTACAACGGATATATACCGATACAAGGTACATGGCTCTGGTCTTATATTGGATTTCTCGGTTGCCATTGGCTTAGGATACCTACGGATTACAACCTGCTGTTCTCAACACTCATTATCATTTAATCACAGTTTCATCTATTGCTCCTAGCCATTAATACGACCACTTGTGCTACAGAAATTATTTGATTGCATTAGTGACTCGGATGATCTAATTAACAGAGATAGGAAAAACCTGTTCAAGGAGGCTCGAAGTTGATCCCGACTTGAAGGAACACTGGGGCAGCAGAGGGAAGATTAGGTTTTTTCCAAAACCGATCAAAATAGGGAACGACTGCTCTTATATATATAGTAGATGATAAGGGGAAGAATGGATTTGAATTCCTATATGATTTTACCAAAAGATTTGGGATAAACAAAATCGGATGCAGTGCCAAATTCAAACACATGGGTCTTTAAACGGCCAAAGTTGTTATTTGAAAAGAGCTAAGTTTGCATTTAAGCCCTTGAGAATTTAGTTATTCATATATAGC
This sequence comes from Iris pallida, assembly GCA_029216955.1. NCBI lineage: Eukaryota > Viridiplantae > Streptophyta > Magnoliopsida > Asparagales > Iridaceae > Iris > Iris pallida. Next base: position 81,862 of record JANAVB010009594.1, read on the forward strand.
CCAATTATTCCTTTGTTAACTAGGATGAGCAATTTTCCAAAATAAAACCCTAGAATTTATTTGAAATAAAACTCACTATCCTGGGTTAGGTATTTAGTAAAAAAAATTGCTCTCATAATTCAGAATGGGAGTTTACATCCTACCCACCTTAAAATAATTTCGTCCTCGAAATTCAAATAAAGCCATGATCTATTAGAAAGAGTAGTCTAACATTTGCTATAAAATCATTGCGAATACTCACAAGTCAAATTGAATATAGTACCTATTAACAATGCCACTACTATAATCTAATGAAATTTTTTGCCATTTTCTCCTTGTGGTGTCGCCACATCCTCCGTGATCATGGCAAAAGCTTGCCCTCCTTGTGCGGTTGGTAGTGGTGGGGCGCTCGCATTTCTCTTCGGGCAATTTCGAGATAAATGTTGCTTGGATCAACAACCAACACAACCACTACAAGAATAAAGGTTTTTCTACGGATTTTTCCTATCAAGAAATGGGTATCTTGACGGTTGCGGATCCGTCAACTAGGCAGGAGTCAAGAAAAGACCCATCTTTTCTTGACGGTCGCTGGCAGGACTTTTTTTGACGATTTTTGGCCGTCATATTAAGTAGTTTTTTGACTATTTTTAGCTGTCAAGATAGCAGTTTTTTGAAACCGTCAATGTAGGTGAAAACTTTTCTTGACTCCGGCCTAGATGACGGCTATTAGCCGTCAAGAAAAGCCCTCTTGTAGCATTATTGAGTTAATTGTTGATGTTTTATAACCGTCAAGAGAAGCTAAATTTTGTGTAGCCAAAATTTCATTTATAATTTTATATAATGAATCGAACACACATATAATATCAATAATCCAGAAGATATACACACATCAAATAAATATAATATCCAATTTTTATATTAACAAACTGTATTGTTCATACACCATAAACTTTTAATACATCCAACTACAAACATCAAACACACGTCCAACCACAAACATATCCAACTAAAATATGTATTTTCATACATCTTAAACATCAAAAACCTATATTTATATATGTAAAACTAGAATATGTAGCGAACCTGGAGCAATCCCTCCCATATTCACAGCACCTTTATTTTCCATGTAGTTCCTGAAAAAATAAAAAAAATATTTAATCATCTATGTGTACACATTTGTATAAACTGATAACAACTGAGAACAAAAAGAAATGACCACAAGGTCTACAAGTCAACACATTAAGAGCAACAAATAACTTTAAACTAAAAATATTCATAGTAATAGGGAGGAAACAATCAATGCTCAAAGCTGAGCATAAGATTTCAAAGCAAGATACAAAAATTTCTGGAAACAATACTCGTCATAGGCTAAACAAAAATATATTATGTGTGGAATTCCTGCAGCAGTTGGCTGCATCTAAATTGTACCGACAATTTGCAAATCTGGAAACAAAAACAAGTACCAAGTACCAGCAGTCTGTGCCTGAGTGCTAGCATACTAATTTTTCTAGTATTAGTGAAAGAAGTGTGTGTTGGAGAAAGGTTTTGTTATTAAAACTTATGTGAGTTATATATATGTTGAAGGTATTTAAGCTTCTAACTGCTTGATTGAATCTTCAAGAGGCAAAAATGTTTCTTCTGTTATATGTCAATATCCAAATATCAATTTTAGGAGCATGTTATATTGGGCATCATGGACGTGAGAGTAGGATCCATCATGTTATATTTATCTATAAAATCATGTAGTTACTTTATCTATTGGGCATCATCGAAATTTGCCAAGAGAATGAATGTAGAAAGGAACAATCTTGTAGAAAGAGAACTATATCCCCACTTAGGCAAGATGCAAAACAAAGGCATATACTAAGCATCCATGCTCAACAATTAGGTTAGGCTATATAGTATTTGTATTTTCAGCATTTTGTTTATAACCGTTCTTTCTTACTCTAATGTATTTCATTTCTTTATCCTTATACCTCATTTCTCCTTTCCAGACTGGCCATCAGTAAAATATTACATGATACCACTATTTATTTGCCCTCAAGTTTGTGTTTGGACGAATATCCTTTCACTACAATTGCATCCACACAAAATAGGTCTTCACCATCAAGAATTCATATATTTGTCATCAAATCCTAAGGGGAATGATAAAAATTATACTCTACTAATCCAATAAGAAACTGTGCCAATTAACTAAAAATATCTGAATCTAGAATACAAGCTTAGCAAGAGTCGTACACAACCCTTAAGATAGAAAAACATAGAAATAAATTATGGCAAGACTGCAAACATAAAATAGATAATAAGAAATGAACAAAAAAGAATAATAAGAACATGCATGTAAGTAAATTGTAGAAAGTCGGCAAGGTAAACTTGGCTGGTGGATTCGCGTAGAACCAACAATATCCAATCACTCAGTAAGCCACAAAAGTCAATCTCCCACAAATGTCTTCGGATGTTGAAATTAACATCACTAACGTGTTTTGCATAAGAAAAATGTCTAAGATTGACTACCCATATGTCCAATTCTGGATACAGGATAACGATAATTTTTGGTCAAAATAGTGTCCGTTATTGGGTCCGTTTTATACCGAAAAATGTGCCAAAAACTATGCTCTCTGAAGTCGACAAATATATACCTACAAGTCCATTTTTTTATACGAACTCAACAATATATCCATATTTGGATTCCGATGAGCCGTACATAAAATCGCCTGTTGAGTCGGATCGTGCACCCGCCAAAATAGCGTTTCGGTCGACCTTCTCAGAATTGGACCAAACTTGGCTCACAAGATAAAAAAATGATACAAGTCTATTGACGTAAGTTTTGTCGCGATGTTATGCACGTGTACAAAGTAATTGGAGTTTCTGTAAAGGGCCGATACGGTGTACCTCGATCGATACGTCTTGAATTTGTCGCACATACGCAACAAATTGGAGCTTCATCAAAACTCACACGTCCGCAACATCCGTACGCACCTTTTATTGCATTCGAGTTGCGATGAAGTCACCTGGTTTGTCGGAACGGACCCCATATCGAAAAAAATTTAATGTTTTTCAAAACAGTTTTCCTAGTTTTTTTCTCGATTTTTAATCTGATTTCTCTTACTGACTAAACAACTAAAAATAAAACTAATAATGGGGTTTCCATCTTGGTTAGGTTATCTTTGAATTTGTTTTAATGGATTTTCAAAACTCTCAATGGATCAATAGAAATTTGCCCTCTAAACATGGTCTTTGAACTACAAAACTGTTTAATTGCGAACAGTTTTTTCGTCGAGTTTGGGCTCGATTTCTGACACTTACAGTGTAAACTAAATCAAACTATTTGAAAGAGAAATGAAGAGGGTTAGGTTAGGTGCATACCCATAAAATTGGTTCTGAAAATTGTTGATCGAGGAGGCCAGAAACTTGCGACAAAGTGGGTTGGGGACCACTGCTACTACTACTGCTCTAGCGCGCTGCTGTCAAGCACGGCCATTCTGTCACCGGCCGACGGCAGCCCTGGCGGCTGTGTAGGTTCCTAGGGCGATGCACTAGCGGCAAGGAGTGGTCGCACGGGTGTTGGGCTAGCTCGGGTTTGGGTTTTTGGTTCTCTTTTCTCTCTTGTCCATATATCTAGCCACTACTATATAAAAGGAACATGGGTTCAGCTGGGTTGCGGGTTTGGAAAGAAAGTCCATCTCGCGAGAAATTCGTTTCTCGCGAGATTTTGCTTTGTTTTTTGCTTTTCTTTTCTTTTATAATACATGTATGTATGTATATATATATATATATATATATATATATATATATATATATATATTTTGTGCATACATATTCCCAATTCTATAAATATAATTCAATAATATAACTAGATATTCTTTTATTTATATACTTAACTTATACGTACTTTTGTGTGCAAAATATATTTATATACCAATGGTTATTGGTCCACATAAAATCTAACAATATTCTAAATATGTCCTATATAAAATATCAATAACACTTGTATTACATATATAACAATTATTTAAAAATATTTATTAGATCATTAAAATAAAGTGCGAACCATATACCTGTACATAAAATATCTATATGGACGTCTCTGGATACCATACCTATCTACATAGGTTTGGGTTTGGATTCGGGTCAAATTCGGGTTAGTTGGTACAGCCTAGTTTTCTATAAAGACAAGATTCTTAATAAATACTAATTACCATTTATAGGGTTTAAGTCACAACTTTGACTTTTTTCTAGTTAGAACACACACATATATCGGTCTTTCCTACAATGACCAAAACACTAGTCAAAGCACACCATTACACCAGCCGTGCCAAAATTTCTAGTCGATATGAATATCAAAACTTCACCTTGACTGAGGTCATAAATATATATATATATATATATATATATATATATATATATATATATATATATATTGGAAATAAGGTGAATTTTATTCCAAATGAAAAGCCATAATCTTACAACATACAAACAGAGTGGGACTCCCACTCATCACTCATCAATTCTCCATAGCATTTACATCAAACTCGATGTTATGGAGAATGTCAACTGGAGGGGTGACCAGCCCCTCAAAGATCCGACGGTTTTGCTCCCGCCATACATGCCAAACCGCAGCAGCCAGACGAACTCTGGCTGTGCGGAACCATTTCTGCCCTCTACCCATGCTATCTCAGATTACCGTGATGATGTCCCCCACACATTTTCCGGAGGCGCACACTCCCAATAAACGACTCTGCTCCGACCAGATCTGCCATGTCAGAGTGCACTCGAAGAAGATATGCTTTATAGATTCAGGCTCCAACCCGTAAAACACACATTTAGGATCCGGGACCGGCACTCCAAACGAACTCAGGCAATCTCTAGTCAAGAGACGGCCCAGAAAAAGCTTGTAGACACACAACTGCATCTTCCTGGCTAGACCCTTGCACCAAACGAACTCGTAATCAGAACTCAACGGGAAAGCTCGCCGGATCAGGTTGTAGCAGCTACAGAATTGGAACTCCCCAGTCCCGGTAGATGCTCCAGTCGGCTCCCAAATCCACCGATCTGCAGGCAAAGTCGGATCAATGACAATAGATAAAATGCTCCCATCCAGCTCCTCAGTGAACCGATACGAATCTGGTCTCCACTCCCCATCACGTATGATACGCCTGCATGTCAGACCACGCCTGTCCTCCTGATGAGTCGGGGCTCCTCTGATGTTCAACAGCGAATGCCGATCTATCCAAGGATCCCGCCAGAGGTCCGTGCCCGACCCGCCCTTCATGACCCTCCGGATAGCAGACTTGAGCACCCCCTTGTGTCTCAAGATAGTCTTGAACGTGACTGAGTGGTTGTTATCAGTACGCACGTCCAAAAACTATCCTGCTTCACGTATATGCTTTGCATCCAGTCCGCCCAGAGAGATCCCCCGCTGATGAATCTCCAGGCCAGCTTAAGCGCAGAGGCCTCCCTAATCTCCAGCAATGGTCGGAGCCCCACTCCTCCCTCCTTCTTGGGACGATAGAGCCGGTCCTAGGAGATCGTATGCATACCTTCCCTCCAAATGAAATCGGCACATAGTCGCTCCACACGCCAGATAGTGGCCACAGGTAGGAGGATGGACTGCAGCCAAAAATGGGCCACAGCCGAGATCACCGATCTGACCAACTCGATGTGACCGCCAAATGACAGACCTGCTACTTGCCAACCTTCTACTCTCCTCTGGACATACTCCACCAGACTATTGCAATCCTGATCTCGTGTATAATTGACTGTGAGAGGCATTCCTAAGTATCACACCGGAAGATCACTCCTTGCGATACCCAGCACATCAGCCCGCTCCTCCTTCCGGGTGCACATGGAGCTGAAGTAGACCCTACTCTTATCCCTGTTCATCTGAAGACCCAAAAAGGACTTTAAATCTTCCATAATAGTCGCAAGCGTCTGCAACCCCTCCGTCGAAGGCTGGATGAAGACTAGCAGGTCATCAGCATAAATAAGGTGTGTAACTGGGGGAACCATTCTCCGAAACAGAGGTACAAGTCGTCTACGGTGCACTGCCAGATCCATTAAACAAGTAAAGTACTCCATAACCAGCGTGAACAGGTAAGGGGACAATGGGTCACCTTGCCTAAGCCCACGGTTGCTCTGGAAGTACCCATAAGGAATGTCCTGGATGAGAACAGAGAAAGTAGGAGACGTAATGCACTCCCGGATAAGCTCATCCCAGTGATCCATGAATCCCATGGCAGATATCAGATGGCAAAGGAAGTCATGATTGACCATGTCATACGCCTTCCTCAGGTCCAGTTTTACACAGGCTTTCTCCCCTTCAGGTCTGCTGAATTCCCTTACCATCTCGTGGGCCAGGAGGATGTTCTCTGCAATCGACCTCCCCTTGATGAACGCAGCCTGATTCAGGGATACCAAGTCCTGCATGATCCCCTCCATCCGTCGGCACATAAGGTGTATAATTATCTTGTAAAGATAATTACAACACGCAATAGGTCTGAAATCTGCCAATGCTGTCGCTCCCTCCTTCTTCGGCACTAAGGTCAGAAAAGTGTGATTCAGTTCTTTCAGAAGCTTCCCTTTGGTGAAGAATTCCTGGACTACCTCCACGACCTGATGCTTCAGTATATTCCAATGGCGTTTGAAGAAACCACTGCTGAAGCCATCCGGACCAGGAGCTTTGTTGGGATCTGCCACCTTGATAATAGATTCCACCTCCTCCAATGTAACAGGGACAAAAAGAATGCTATTTCCATATGGATTCACCAATCTCTTCGTAACAACCTCTGGGAACACAAAAAGGTAGTCAGTCTGGAAATATAACTCAGAGTAGTACCTGACAGCCTCGCCCTGGATCTCAGCCGGTATCCCCACCAGAGAGCCATCAGCATCAAGCAGCTGGGAGATATGATTTCTATTCTGTCTGGTACAGATAACATCATAAAAGAACTTGGAGCAACGGTCTCCATCCTTCAGCCAGGAATATTTGGCTTGCTGGGCTGAGCTAATCTCCTTCTGCAGCCTCAGGATGTTGACTTCTCCGATCAGTTCCTTCTCTCTAGCCGCCAGGTCCCCATTAAGCATGTCAGCTTGCATATCCTGCTACAAGGTCCGCAACTCCACCTCCTTATCTTCTAAGGTGGACTTGGGCAACCCCTTCACCCAACACCTAAGGGCTCTCTTCGTGGCCTTGAGACGACGAACTAAACGGAATTGGACCGTCCCCTCTTGCCCGCAAGTAAGCCCCTCCGTGGCAGCCTCCAGGTAGCCCTCCGAGAGATACCAACTGTTGTTATACCTGAAAGAGCGAGACTTCCCAAGAGACCGAGCCGTAAAGCCAACCCGGATTGGGGAATGATCGATCGTCCCAGCTGCCAGACCCTCAGTCGAAGCGTTGGAGAAGTGACGGAACCACTCTCTATTGCCCAGAGCTCGATCAAGCTGACAAGCAACCCTATTATGAGAAGCTTTGCTGTGCCAAGTCCAGATGAAGCCTGAGCGAGTTAATCCCCGGAGCCCCGCAAGCAGGAGGCATCTCTGGAAATCATAAAGGATAGAATCTGGAACCGGACGACCACCCAGCTTCTCCTCTTGGTGCAGAAGGGCATTGAAGTCCCCGATAAAGAGAAGAGGAAGGCACGACGAGTCAGCAACAGATGAAACATAAGAGATGTCGCTCCATACGGACTCCCGTCTCCTTCTGTCATTGTGCCCGTAGATAGCCCCCAACAAGAACCGGAAGCCACCCTTGTTCACGAAGGAGATGGCAATCAACTGCTCCGTCATCAATATCAAGTCACCATCCCAACTCTTCAAGCTCCAGCGAACCCAAATCCTGGCCATGTCACAGAGAGCCAGGTTGTGCAGTTGGGCCCAATGAGAAGGAGTCCGTCGAGTAAGAGGCTTCTCACCTTTGATTTTGGATTCTAATATAACAGAAATATTATATTTCTCTCTGTGAAGTACCCCACAAATCTCTCTCAACCTCCCTAGCGAACATGCCCCCCTCATATTCCAGGCAATAATGGCCATTAATTAATGAGAAGTGGGGTCCCCTGTGAAATCTCCCAGTTCGGCACCTGGGGAAGGTGCCACAACCATCGCTAACAAATCCTTCTCCATCCCAGTCGGAGCCGCCTGTTGGGAAGTGACCTGAGATAGTACCAACGCCCAGGCAGGGTTGTCAACACATACCGTCTTCTCTCTGTCTGTAGTATGTCCCACCACCGTAGAAGGGCCATCTCTCAACAGACCAACAGCACGCCTCTTCCTACAGTAGACCTGCCCTCCAGATGATACGCCCTCCCCTCGTGCCTCAATCTCCGACGCTACCATATCACTAGTAACTATACTACTCAGCCCCTGGCAAGTGGACTTCGTCCCGCCCATAGAGGCAAGCTGAGTAGATATAATGAGGCTCAAATCGCCATCACTCGCAGGGTGAGTATCCTCCCCCTCCAAGACCTCCTCTCCGCTATCATCTCTGAAATCCATATCACAGGGGGCTTCTGGAGCCATACTATGAGGGATAATAGGCTCCACCGGAGGTCCAACCTCCGAACATGCACTGTCCAGATGTCCGAAGCAGGAGCATCGTGAATAGGTAGGTGGAACCCATTTATACTCCACCTTCTGGGTGAGCACCTCTCCAGAAGGGATCTCATATTACACCATTTTTGGGAGCTCCCCCCTGCCCGAATCTCCACAAAGATCCTAACATACATCAATCGCGTCCGAAAAGCAGTAGCTTCATCTGCCTTGATCGGGGTACCCACCAAGCTGGCCAGCCGCATCAACAAAGGTATGCTCCAGAACCGGACCGGGAACTCAGGGAATCGAATCCATACTGGGATGGCATTCAGAACTTCCCTCTCGCAACGCAGCTCCGAAGTCCACTCCTTGAGAATGATCAGTCGACCGTCAAACGTCCAAGGGCCGCCTTGGAGGATCCTAGCGACATCCTTCGCCAGTCCGAACTTCACATAATAGAAGTCGTTCTCGCGAGCAAATAACTCCATACTTCCCTTAGGCTGCCAGACGCGCGCTGCATAGCCCCGAATCTGCCCGTAGAAAGGCTTGTTGCCCAAGACAAACAGGGCGAGGGTATTCTTCCCGTATGTCGTCACCTCGTGGATCTCCTCCGCAGGAAATGAGGCCCGAAAACCCCTTCCTGCCTTGATCGGTGGAACGTACTCCATCGATGTGGAGGTTTTCGGCCCTACAGGTTTACAGGTCTCAGCCCAGGACCGTCCAGCAGGCCGAGGGAAAGTCCCAAGAGGCATCGGGGCAATCACCGGACGCGTAGTCCCAGATCCCTGAACATCCAGATCCACCACCTTACTCTTCCCCGTGGCCGCCGCGATCGCCTTAGGCCGCCAACCCACCGATCTCCCAGCAGACATCCCCTGACCCCGGCCAGATGGCCGAGACCCTGACCCGTTCAGACGGCTATCAGGAGGGCGCTCCCTAACCTGACCCTGTCCGCCTCCCATCTTTCCCCCGGACTTCACTATGCGACGGCGGGTAACCATCGTCCATCCACCTTCCTCCGTTTGGCTCTCCAACGATCCTGAACCTGCACCGAATTTAAAGTTCGGATCAATGGGTCCACCCCGCAAAAAATCTGGCTCCCCCGTCACCGCGTGGAGGACACCCGACCCCCCTTCCGTAGACCCCCCTCCGCCTGGGGGTGGTCGTCGACCACCTAGGGGCGTCCACCCGACCCCCCTGTTCTCCCACCCACCCCCCACCGTCTGGGGGGGAGTTCGCTCACTTGCCGGCGTCGGGGGGTTCGCCCGACCCCCCGGATCGTGATCCCTCCCCTCCAACGTCGGGGGGAGGGCCTCCCTTCTTCACCGAGGCTCGCACCCCACCGGCCAGGGGGTCCGGCGGCCGCGGGGGCGGCCCGTGCGGGAGCCCTAGCTTTTCTCTCGAATCGCCATCGCCAGGTCTCGCCATTATATATTAATGCTGGCTATATATATAAAAGGAACATGGGTGGTCATACGGGTGTTGGGCTAGCTCGGGTTAGGGTTTTTGGTTCTTTTTTCTCTCTTGTCCATATATCTAGCCACTACTATATAAAAGGAACATGGGTTCAGCTGGGTTGCGGGTTTGGAAAGAAAGTCCATCTCGCGAGAAATTCGTTTCTCACGAGATTTTGCTTTGTTTTTTTTCCTTTTCTTTTCTTTTATAATACATGTATGTATGTATGTATGTATGTATGTACGTATTTTTTGGCATGTATGTATGTATATATATATATATATATATATATATATATATATATATATATATATATATATATATATATATATATTTTTTATATATACATAAAATATATATATATATATATATATATATATATATATATAAAATATAATATATATATATATATATATATATATATATATATATATATATATATATATATATATATATATATATATATATATATATATATAAATAAAAAAACAAAATATATATATATATATATATATATATATATATATATATATATATATATCATTAATTATTCACTAAATTTTATAAATAATCTCTATTTATGCATATATTCCCAATTCTATAAATATAATTCAATAATATAACTAGCTATTCTTTTATTTATATACTTAACCTATACGTACTTTTGTGTGCAAAATATATTTATATACCAATGGTTATTGGTCCACATAAAATCTAACAATATTCTAAATATGTCCTATATAAAATATCAATAACACTTGTATTACATATATAACAATTATTTAAAAAATATTTATTAGATCATTAAAATAAAGTGCGAACCATATACCTCTACATAAAATATCTATATGGACGTCTCTGGATACCACACCTATCTACATAGGTTTGGGTTTGGATTCGGGTCAAATTCGGGTTAGTTGGTACAACCTGGTTTTCTATAAAGACAAGATTCTTAATAAATACTAATTAACCATTTATAGGGTTTAAGTCACAACTTTGACTTTTTTTCTAGTTAGAACACACATATATATCGGTCTTCCCTACAATGACCAAAATACTAGTCAAAGCACACCATTACACTCGCCGTGCCAAAATTTCTAGTCGATATGAATATCAAAACTTTACCTTGACTGAGGTCATATATATATATATATATATATATATATATATATATATATATATATATATAATATATATCTATATATAAAGCACAGTGGGTTTTTGGTCCGACCCATGTGCTTTGGTTCAACGATGATGAAAGGACTAAATTGTCCCTCTCTCTATAAGAGAGGAGGAGGTCCCATGTTGGGTGTGGTGCAACAGGTTGTTCCAACGGCACCCCCGCCTCCAGCTCCTCTTGCACCGCTCCTTCCTCCGTCGCCTTCTCTCCATCCTCGCCCACACCGTTGTCGCCGGCCTCTTCCGTAATCCCTTCGCCGCAAGCATCCTCCTCTACCGCGTCACCGACGCCGACCCTTCCTTTGCCGCCTCCCTCTTCTCCGCCATGACCAACCCCAACCCCTTCTCCTTCAACACGGCCATCAATATCTCCACCGACCCACTCTCCATCTACTCCCAAATGCTCCGCCGTCGCGTCCCTTTCGACTACCACACATTTTCTTCCTTTCTCAACACCACCGCCGTCGTCGCCGCCACCAGGTCGCTCCACGCACACGCCCTCCTCCTCGGATTCTGGCCCGACCCCTTCGTGCAGACCGTCCTGCTCACCGCCTACTCTCGACGCGGCTCCGCCGACCACGCCCTGCGGGTGTTCGATGGAATGCTGCACAGGGACGTCGTCTCCTGGACCACCGCCGTCTCGGGCCTCGCCGCCCTCGGACGGCCCGCGACGGCCCTGCGCGTCTTCGCATCCATGAGGCCCTACGCCGCACCGAACGCCGCCACCGTGGTCTTTGTCGTATCCGCCTCCGTCGGGCTCGGGTCCCTGGCGCTGGCCCGGTGCCTGCACGCCTACGTTGAGAAGGCCGGGTTCGGAGGCCGCGTCTCCGTCCGGAACTCCCTGGCGCTGGCCCGGTGCCTGCACGCCTATGTCGAGAAGGCAGGGTTCGTGTCCGTGCCATTATGGCACGGGTTATCCACTAGTCTATAATATGAAGAATAGTAGATTTTTGGTCCGAACCATGTGCATTGGTTCAACGATGATGAAAGGACTAAATTGCCCCTCTCTCTATAAGAGAGGAGGAAGTCCCATGTTTGGTGCCGAGCAACCGGTTGTTCTAATGGCACCCCCGCCTCCAGCTCCTCTTGTACCGCCCCTCCCTCCGTCGCTTCCGCTCTATCCTCGCCCATGCCGTCGTCGCCGGCCTCTTCCGCAACCCCTTCGTCGCAAGCAACTTCCTGCACCATGTCGTCGACGTCGACCCTTCCTTCGCTGCCTCCCTCTTCTCCGCCATGACCAACCCCAACCCCTTCTCATTCAACACCACCATCGCCATCTCCGCTAACCCACTCTCCATCTACTCCCAAATGCTCCGCCGCCGCGTCCCTTCTGACTCCCACACCTTCTCTTCCTTGCTCAAGACCACCACCGCCGTCGCCGTCGCCACCAGGTCGCTCCACGCAGACGCCCTCCTCCTCGGATTCTGGCCTGACCCTTTCGTTCAGACTGTCATGCTCATCGTCTACTCCTGATGCGGCTCTGCCGACCACGCCTTGCGAGTGTTTGACGGAATACCGCACATGGACGTCGTCTCCTGGACCGCCGCCATCTCGGGCCTCGCCGCTCTCGGACGTCCCGCGACGGCCCTGTGCGTCTTCGCCTCCATTAGGCCCCACGCCGCCCCGAATGCCGCCACCGTGGTCTTTGCCGTGTCCGCCTCCGCGGGCTCGGGTCCCTGTCGCTGGCCCGGTGCTTGCACACCTACGTCGAGAAGGCCGGGTTCGGAGGCGGCGTCTCCGTCCGAAACTCCCTGGCACTGGTCCGGTGCCTGCACGCCTACGTCGAGAAGGCTGAATTCGTGTCCGTGCCATTTGGCACGGGTTATCCACTAGTATATATATAAAGGATAGGCATCCCCACAATTTTTGCTTCCCCATGCATCCCCATGTTCACATCCGTTGGATGTGCTTTAAGTCATCTAATCTTAACCATTGGTAAATCAACAGTTAAGATTAGATGACTTAAAGCACCATCCAACGGTGCAAATAGGGGGGATGCAAAAAGTGTGGGGATCTTGATCCTTCCTCATATATATATATATATTTTTTTTTTCTCATATATATATATATATATATATATATATATATATATATATATATATATATATATATATATATATATATATATATAGTGTTAGGCTATTATAAATATAATCATATATATACAAAATTGTATTTAAATTTATTTGGCAACAAATAAATTCAGAATAATTTTATTAAGTCATGGCAACCTAACATGGCTTTACCAAGTAGGGTTGGCTATGTTAGGGTCCATATATATTTTCTAGTCAAATTGATCCCGAAAAGTCAACCAAAGAGTCACTTGTGCCATTCACAAATAAATAGCACATGGTAACTCAATTAAGTGACACGCACTAGGTATGCATGTCATAGGCTCAAAATGGGTCAAAATTATATATTGGATCAAATGGTTTCGTTCGATGTCGAGTTCCGAACTCACATTGGAAGTTTGGTCTAGAATTACGGTAAACGGTCAAATAGCCTAAATTAACCCAAAGTTATGCAAAATCAAAAAAATGTTAGAGAACAAATTTGGGTGGGACATGATATATCAATTTAAAGGTGGACTTATCTACTTCAAAACTCATGAAGGATGTTTCAAAAGATTGGCATTTCTTGTACTCCAAAAATCAAAGCTACGAAAAAGTACACCTATAGTCTTAATTAAAATAAAATATAATTTAAGTAACTTATATATATATATATATATATATATATATATATATATATATATATATATTATATATATATATATATATATATATATATATATATGTATAAAAAAATATATATATATTTATATATATATATATATATATATATATATATATATATATATATATATATATATATATATATATATATATATAGAATTTATATATATATATATATATATATATATGAGTTAATTAGTTGTACCCCCTATGGTTTGTACGCATTTTGGTAACTATTTTCGTTGTTTTAAAAACAAAGAACACCCCCTGGGTGCTTAATTTTCCACTCACTTTCTTCTATGCACCAGGGAGGTACAACTAATTAACTCTATAAACTATGGGGTATTCTTTATTTTTAAAACAATGGGGACAGTTACCAAAATGCGTACAAATTATAGGAGGGTACAACTAATTAACTCATATAAAATATATATATATAATAAAAAATAACTATAAAAAATTAGGGTGCTTACAAGATTTGGAGTTAAAGCCCACGATATCGAAATGAACATGGCTTATCAAAACAGATGTGCGAGAAAAACTTAAGTGTAAGATGAGGATACAAAATGGAGCAAGCTCCTAACATCAAGATTTCGTAAGTAATATACGAAAGGTTGAATGAGCAATTTGATATTTTGAAATGGATTCAAGACATGTCACGACCCGCACCCGCTTTTCGGGATACGAATGCGTGTCTAAGTCCAGCCTACGTCGCGGTATCGACGGTAGTACGCTGTCTAGCCACAATGCTCAAAATCACATAAAATATAACTTTATTACTCATTCACATTTCTAAATCAATTACAAAATTTACAAGATTTATTTTTAACCAAAACAATGTCTCACAAAATCTAATATAACAAATCTAAACTATCTAACTAGTCTCTAAGTTTTAGCCTTCAAGATATCTCTAACTCCACCCGAAGGAACACAAAGCAAGATAAGAGTCTTCAAGAGTCTGTCAACTGAAAAAAATCCAGTCAGGATTGGAATAAGTTCACCATAGCACCACACTACACAATATAATATACATGCATGAAGGAAACAATAATAAGGAAAATGAACTATATGCACGACACGATATGACAAAAAGGGTACATTATAACGCGAGGATAATATGATAGTAGACTCGATGGAAAGAAATGAATGAACAATATAGCAACAAGGGGTCACGTGTTCTGTGTATTTTAGAATACCAACATTCAACAAGTGGTTGGGTTTGGAATCAGACAGTAAACACGTGAGGTGTATTGACTGAACAAACACTATCAGATGGTCCCCTGACCGAAATAAACTTTGGGCTACACTGGGGTACCACATGTCTACTTGTCGTATTCTTCCACCCGGCTATCCCGCAAGTTCATGTCCAACACGATTAACATTAACAACACGATAAACGAGAATCACGATAAACTAAAAATTAAACATGAACATGTACATATACTCTAGTGACTCTAACTCTCGTGTACAAGCAATAATCATGATGAATTTAGAATAGTGACAACAAGAAATATGAAGATGTAACAGTGAAAAGCCGACAAAAGATACATGCAGTACAAAATAAAGATAATATAATGCCATAGTGAAACTTGCCTAATTTCCTGGACAAACCATTTTCACAAGTCAAGGATGGGAGGAACTCCAACCAAGAATCTAATCTCATATCACCATCGTACCACAAACCGTGCATGAAAAACCACAAGTCATTTCTATGTTTCTAATTCTAAAATCTTGGAAAAAGTGGCTAATGGATTTTTGTATCTAATTTTAATTAATCCTAGAATAAATTACTTAAAAACAAATTTAACCTAATAATATTCTGAAATGTAACTTAAACAAGAAAGTTTGGCCATAGAAAATCATATTTCCAATTTTGGAAACAATGGCACGCAAATCGAGGTATACCATTGACTATCTAGTCAAATATCATAAACTTGAGATTTTGAAAGTGCA
This sequence comes from Iris pallida, assembly GCA_029216955.1. Classification (NCBI taxonomy): domain Eukaryota; kingdom Viridiplantae; phylum Streptophyta; class Magnoliopsida; order Asparagales; family Iridaceae; genus Iris; species Iris pallida. The sequence continues at coordinate 97,692 of JANAVB010009594.1, forward strand.
TGTTGGTAGATTTCAGCACCACGAGTGCACCAGAATCGACTGTGTCACAAAATCACGCCTTGGTCAAAAGATATTGCCGTTATGGCTAACGGTGACCAAATTGGTTATTTACCGATCAAATCTAAGTTTAACAAATTAATAAAATACTAGATGAATGTATGAATTTATTAAAAAATATATGTCAAAGATCTCTGTGTCAGCTTTCTGAAACTTCAAACATTTTGTGATTCTGATTCTTAGTTCTCCCGAAATATCGAAAATACCAAAATGTGTCAAATTTTGGACAACTAGCACTCTACGAATTTTCCAGAAATTAAGGATCAAAATTTATGAAATAAATTAGATATTCAGACACTATACTTCGATACGTTTCTGAAAAAAAAATGGCAAATGAAAAGTACGTCGGGATTGGCGACAATCGTTTTGGAAAGTCGGGATTCTCCAAGGAAGAAATCTCTCAAAATTCGGCCAAGGTAATTAGGGTTTTCGGAAAACTGTACGTATATATAGAGGAGAGAGAAAGAGAGAGAGAGGCGGTTGGCACCGACAGGTGGGCCCGCCCTACGTTGACTGGGATTTGACTAGGTATTTAATAACAGAAATTAATTTAAAATTTAATTTAACTCCAAATAAATTCTTCAAAATTCTAGAAAAATTCTAAAAAATTATATAAAATATTTTTAGGTGTTTAGAGCCAAAATAAAAAAAAGTTTGGTCTTAGAATATCATCGTATGACCCTACAGTAAATCTAAAAAATCTATGAAAAAATAAATTATATAGGTTTTAATTATTTAAAAATTTCCAAAATTTCTAAAAAATTCTAAAAAAAATTCTAGAATATTATAGAAAAATAGTTTTAGTCATCTACAGCAAAATAAAAATATTTGGTCCAAAAATAACCCCGGACGACCTTATAGTAAATCTTGGAAGCCTGTAAAAATACTAAACCTTCATAAATAAATATCTAAAAATATCCAAAATTTATGGAAAAGTATAAATAGGTAAATAATATATATTAGCTATCTAGAGTCCATATGACCTTAGTTTGGTCATAGCTCACCTACAGGCTTAGGCATGACTCCCAATTATCATAAAATTAATCATAATTAATAAAATAAAGAAACTTTTTTAAAAAATTGGGAAGTGGGCTTACAAATCTACCCACCTGACTAGGCACGACTAAGAATATAATCAAGACGATGATATGATTGATCAAAATAAGCTAGGTATAATCCTGGAGAGAACTGAAACCTAAGATAAGATTTGGTGGACACGATGAATTATAGTCAAACGGTCTATTCATGACCAAATATGTTTAAGAACGATCAAAAGTCAAAATTGTTTCGGCACGATCAACTTATTTAACCCAAATCTTTTAGGCATGATTATCAAATCTATATCCGATTATGTATCTAGTGGAATGAAAATAGGTTTAAGTGATACGAAAATAAAAAGATAACAAAGAAAGGTTCAAAGAATGAAAGGATAAGGACGAAATCAAATTTTAAGTGCGTGCATGAAATTTTGAACCATGAAATCAATGGTCATATGCCAAAAATGACGTAGTCTCTATAATATTCAAAAAACATATGTATACGTGAAGTCACTTTACTGAAAATTTATGCTCGCTAGTGTACATCTGTCTGCAGTAAACTCTTAGTATCTTGATTCAAATAATGATATGGTATCGAATATTCTATTTACTCTATCCAATATTGACATAATAACTCAATGATCAAATAGGACAATTAAGACATAGTTTTAATAATTTTCGATAATCTACTCTTACTTGAAAATATTTCAACTTAGGGTTCATGTCTTGCCAGTACGCTGCTGGCTGCAGTGAACTCGTAGTCTCCATAATTCAAATAAATGATGAAAGTGTGCATCTGCCTTGCCATTGTAAGTCATCAAAAATTATTTCAACTATATCCATAAGAATTTTAAAGGAGTTTCTAGAATTTTAAACAAGTTAATCATGACAGAAAAAAATATAAGTATTCCTTGAAGTGAAAGTATCAATTTTGAAAATAAAATGATCGAAAATGAATAAAAATGCCTTGGAATTAATATATAGATAATTGAATCATTTAGGCTCAAAACTCAATAGATGGGAATAGAATATTGACTTTTTAGAAAATAATTACTTATGGCCAATGAGAAATAAATAAGTAATACGGACTGTACTATGTGACAATGTTTAGAGAAGGTAGAAAATAAAATGGTACAAATGATTAAGATTAGGAATTGAATCATAGAAAGTCCTAGTTTACCAAGCGAATAGTCTACCCACCTTTGATCGTGCCTTCCTATTGAAACACATAGTATATCCTTCTATGAAAGTAATCTAATAGGGTTATTCAATAAATCCCTGGTTAAATCATATGGCCTATTTAGCAACCTTAACTACCAACAATCAATTTGAATAAGGGACTCATATTTCGAGTCATCCTTTTAGTAATCAAATCAATCCTAATTATGAATGAGCATTTTCAAGTCGCAGGCTCGCAGTAGTACGATTAATATAGGTACTATCGCGAGTTCGCACAATTTTGCAAAAATGGACCTGTATGGGCCACCAAAAAACTTGTCACAACCTGCACCCACTTTTCGTGATACGAATGCGTATCTAAGTCTAGCCTACACCGCGGTATCGATGGTAGTACGATGTCTAGCCACAATGCTCAAAATCATATAAAATATAACTTTATTCCTCATTCATATTTCTAAATCAATTACAAAATTTACAAGATCTATATTTAACCAAATACAATGTCTCACAAAATCTAATACAACAAATCTAAACTATCTAACTAGTCTCTAGATTTTAGCCTTCAAGATATCTCTAACTCCACCCGAAGGAACCCCAAAGCAAGATAAGAGTCTTCAAGAGTCTGTCAACTGAAAAAAATATTTAATCAGGACTTGAACAAGTTCACCATAACACCACACTACACAATATAATATACATGCATGAAGGAAACAATAATAAGAAAAACAAACTATATGCAGGACACAATATGACAAAAAGAGTACAGTTATAATACGAGGACAATATGACAGCAGACTCGATGGAAAGAAATAAATAAACAATATAGCAACAAGGGGTCACGTGTTATGTGGGTTTTAGAATACCAACGTTCAACATGTGGTTGGGTTACGAATCGGACAGTCAACACGTGAGGTGTATTGACTGAACAAATACTATCATACGGTCTCCTGGCCGAATAAACTCTGGGCTACACTGGAGAACCACATGTCTACTAGTCGTATTCTCTCACCCGACTATCTCACAAGTACATGTCCAATACGTTTAACATTAACAACACGGTAAACGAGAATCACGATAAACTAGAAATTAGGCATAAACATGAACATATACTCTAGTGACTCTAACTCTCATGTACAAGCAATAATCATGATGAATCTAGAACAATAACAACAAAAAATATGAAGATATAACTGTGAAAAGACGACAAAAGATACATGCAGTACAAAATAAAGGTAATATAATGCCATAGTAAAACTTTTCTGGACAAACCATTTTCACAAGTCGAGGATGAGAGGAACTCCGACCAAGAATCTAATTACATATCACCATCGTAACACGAACCGTGCACAAAAAACCACAAGTCATTTCTAAGATTCTAATTCTAAAATCATGGAATAAGTGGCTAATGGATTTTTGTATCTAATATTAATTAGTTCTAGAATAAATCACTTAAAAACTAATTTAACCTAATAATATTCTGAAATGTAACTTAAACAAGGAAGTTTGTCCATAGAAAGTCATATTTCTAATTTTAGAAACTATGGCACGCAAATCGAGACGTACCGTTGACTATCTAGTCTGTAGGAACGAATTATAAAGCGCAATACTCTAGGGGGTGAATAGAGTAGGCAGCAAAAATTAGCTAATTAAAAATGTTAGCAGCAAGATCACAGATAATATATATATCATAAGTAAATAACTATAAAAGCAGATATTAGAAAGCAAACACAAAGACGACGATGTATACAGGTTTTTCTCTTGTGAGGACTAGTCCAGTCGGAAGAACTCTAGCTTCCAGTTAAATCCACCATTGGAAAATATCGCAAGTTTTCATACGAAGTCCTTGCAACTTCTATAAATACGAGCTTTGATACGAAGTACTCAACCAACTTCAATTGTGAAGACTCTTTCTTCAATCAAGCCTCTAATTACAATCGCTCTGAATCTTCTAGACCATACCGCACTGGCAAATCGACTAGAGGATTGTAGCTGGCTTGGGATTTGAAAGTTAAAGCTTAGATCTCTTTGGAATAGAATAGTAGGCTTTAGAGAGAAGAGATGAAAGTGAATGAGTGAATTAAAATGATCGAAATCTTTCTCTATTTATAGTTTTTCCAAAGGCAGAACTTTGGCTGAATTTGGGCAGAATTCGGACAGAACTCTATAAGAGAATCTTGTTGGGATCCATAACTGCAGGGAGACCAAGTTTTCAAATGTTCGAAAATCAAACGGTCACAAACCGAACTGTGGCCGAACTCGGGCCGAACTCTGGCTGAGTAATTAATTTTTGGTCTTTTTGAAATAGTTTTAAGCAGTTATGAGCTTTTTGTAAATAGAGGACTATTTTTCAAAACATGGGATATTTTGAAAATATTTTTAGGATAGCCTATTTGCCAGTACGACTTGGTGTATACTGTATTCCTAGACTCAATAAACGTAAAAATTATATTACATAAAGGAAATACAGACCCGAGTGGCAAACACAGCTTCGATTTTGAACAGATCGGATAGCTATTCTCTAGCGGTGTCCAAGAGTCCAAAACATCTTTAAGTAGCCCTTATATCGAGACAGAGTTTGATCAATTATTAAAATCAGGTTTGACCAAGACCAATGGGCCAACAATATCTTCCATTTTGATTAATGTCAAACCTTGACCGATATAACATCTTTGATAAGATTTGAAATGTAATAAAAATTTACAAATTGTGCTGTATCCTGAAAAAATGTTCCTGTATCCTACAAAAGATGGTAGATCCTATTTCTCTCCCGTTGTCACTAAGCAAAATGATTGCAAAGAGAGAAGCTCCCCTATAATAATATATGCATAAGAACAATTATTGAAGAAATATAAACATAATAAAAAAAACATATCACAAGCAATGCATATTTCACAAGCAGTTAATATTGAAGCATAAAGAGATAGTGGTATGAGAAATACGGAATAATGCTAAACTGAATAAAAATATGCTAAAGAAAGCATAAAACATGTTTACAGAATATCATCTCAGACAAACACAATCTCAGTACAAAAGAAACTAAAGGATAGAGTACTAATAATATCTTAGAATATCGGAGCATTTCCAAGTAACGAAGACATAATCAAAGTCTCAAAAAGTGATCATCTAGACAAAATACAGTACGTCTAGATCACAAATCCTCATCATCATCATCATCATCTACAGTGCTAGTACGTCCACCATGTTCGGATGGACCAGCTCCAGAAGTGCCAGCTCCAGAGGTGTGTGAAGTAGCACCCGAACCACGGTACCAATCACAAGCGTTATCGGGCTGGAAGAGAGTATGTACCGCCTCATCCTCACAACGTTAACCGGAGAAAGCTGGATCTCGGGGAAGAGAACTGACAGAATGTCCAGTCTGAGCAAATCAGAGATCAACAAAGGAGTTGGCTAGTGCCTGAAATCGAGTCACATCACGGAACTCGCGTTCCCTGGATGTGTCAGTGATGAATGTCCGGAGATCAGAAAGGTGCTGATGGATACCCTCAAAAGATATAGGGTATGCCTGAGAAGGTGGAGCAGGTACAGTAGGAGGTATGGCAGTGTTGCAATGGGATAACTGAAGATACTTGGGCTCAGGATCTAGAGCACAAGTAGACAGATCGATGTCAAATCGCTGAAAGATGCGTAGAATGAACATAGCATAAGAGAGATTTTGATATCTTGTGCGACATCATCCCATCATCTGGATAATAGTATTGGGAACCGAAAATAGAATTCCCTTGATGATATGGTAGAGAGCAGACAGTTCAAGATTTGTAACATCATCTTTTAAAGTAGATTTTAGAAAAATAATGGAATAGATGATGCGATATAATTCATAGTTAAACAAGTTCAAGTTTGCAGCCTTGAACTTTCCAGAACGAACACGTGCAAGTGCACAAAGATCGTTCTTGAAGCTGAGAAGAGTCGTGCCATCGAAAAAATCGAAATCAGTGATATCATCGAGCGGGACACCTTCGTTAGGAACACCAAGGATTTCTGCTAACAAGACATCATTGAACTCGGTGTTAATACCTCTGACACGAGTCTTAACATCAAAAGTGTCTAACGTAAAGTTACAGTAAAACAATCTAATGGCATTAGTAGCTATAGAAAAAAATTTGTGACAAGTCGGTGTAACCCTATGACCTCAAAGTAAGGATGGTGGTCAGGAAATGCAGTCCACTTAATCAGGGTGCCAGTGCATATGTTGCGCATGATAAAATTACTATACCAAAGCAATGATTAGTCATGAATTATAAAGTAGAACTCACTGTATGCACCGTTGGCCGATTGGACCGGAGAAAAGGGGGAATTCGCTGGTGGATTCGAAGACGATGCCACTTCAGTAGCAATGGTCTTCTTCCTCTTGGAAGGAGTGAATCCCTTAGGCATTTCTTCCAAAATTGAACTAAAACTAATAAAATTGAAGGTGATGGAATGAGAGAGTTATACCTTCCAGAAATCGAGTATGTTGTAGAGACAGAAATTCTCCACATGAATCCAAAATTTGGATGGAAATCTCCAAGTGGATTGGAAGCAATGGATTGGAGAATTTCTAGGATTTGGAGGAGCTCTCGGGCGGCAGCAGCAGTATAGAGAGTATTTTTGAAGAGATGAAGAGGAGGGGCCTTGGGTTCTGACTTAAAAATATATACCACCAACATAACTCGGGCCGAATTCGGACCGAACTTGAGCCGAATTCGCCTAGGTTTTTTTGGTAAATTTTTGAAAAAAAACAATTACGGGCCACATCCTTTTCATCATCCTCTTTCAATTATTTAATTCTAAGTTTAGTAATTTTAAAATTCAATTAATATAATTAATATTATTTTATAAAGTAAATTTTGTCACACAGCGACTGTTTCAGATTAGTTGTAGGAGTACTGTCCCAACTAACGGGAGTTCATCGGGAAACAATTAAATACCGCTTCACTTCGACCGTAGTCATGGTGACAGACAGACCCTTTGTAGGCTTATCTCAAAACTAATTTTTGAGTAATAAAAAAAATAATTGTATAAAATAAAAATTAATTAATATTATTGACATCTAAAATTCCTAATTCTTGATGTAAATAATTGAAACTATCTTCCGCTCGAGATTTTGTGAAGATGTCAGCTAATTGATTCTCTGTGTCTATGTATACAAGATTTATATCTCCATTTTGTTGATGATCTCTAAGATAATAATGTCGAATCTCGATATATTTAGTGCGAGAATGACATACTAGATTTTTAGTCAAATTGATAGTGCTAGTGTTGTCACAGAAAATGGGTATGTGTGTACAGTAGGCCAAAGTCTTCTAAAGTTTGCTTCATCCATAAAATTTGTGCACAACAACGTCCTAGGCGATATACTCAGCCTCAGTTGTTGATAATGCGACATAATTTTGTTTCTTGCTAAACCAAGAGACTAAAACTTTGCCTAGGAAATGATATGTGCTGCTAGTACTTTTTCTATCTACTTTACATCCAGGAAAATCAGCATCCGAATAACCAGTTAGGTCAAACGACATGGTTTTGGAATACCATAAGCCGACAGAAGAAGTGCCTTTAAAGTATCAGAAGATACGCTTAACCGCGCACAAATGTGATTCCTTAGGATTGGCTTGAAAACGTGCACACAAACAAACACTAAATATTATATCAGGTCGACTAGCAATAGAGTAAAGTAAACTACCAATCATACCTCGATACTTACGTATGTCGACAGGTTTGCCTTGTTCATCAATATCAAGCTTGGTTGAAGTTTCTATCGGAGTGCCAAGTGGTTTGACTGCTTCCAGATCGAACTTCTTTAATAAATCTTCTGTGTACTTGGCTTGATTGATGAACGTTTCATTGTTGGTTTGTTTGATTTGTAGTCCGAGAAAGAATATCAGCTCTTCCATCATGCTCATCTCAAACTCATTCTGAATACACTTTGAAAATTCATAACAAATAGATTCATCACTAGATCCAAAAATGATATCATCTACATAAATTAGAATCAAAAGAAGATTGCTATTAAAAGACTTTATAAATAGTGTAGTATCAACCTTCCCTTTTGAAAAGCCATTGTCAAGTAGAAAAGAACTTAGACAATCGTACCAAGCACGAGGGGCTTGTTTCAAATCGTATAATGCCTTCTTTAACTTGAAAACATAATCAGGATTTTTGAAATCAGTAAAACTTGGAGGTTGAGTTACATAAACTTTTTCTTTTATAAAACTATTCAAAAATATACTTTTAAAATCCATTTGAAATGACTTAAAATTATTAAAACATGCAAATACACATAACATGCGAATGGATTCTAATGTCGTAACTGGGGCATAAGTCTCATCGTACTCGATACCTTCTTCCTGATTGTATCCTTGAGCTACGAGTCGAGCCTTGATACGTGTCACTAAGCCATTCCCATTCAGTTTATTTCAGAATACCCAGCGGGTGCCAATGACCGGATGATCAATGGGCTTGGGAACAAGTTCCCAAACTGGATTCCGTTCAAATTGGTTCAATTTCTCTTGCATAGCATCTAACCAAAAATTATCACTACATGCTTCTTCAATAGTTTTGGGTTCACAATGTGAAATAAAAGCAACACAAAAAACTATATCTTTACTAGAGGAATGAGTACTTACACCCCTGGTTGTCTCAACAATTACCAAGTCCTTTGGATGGTCTGCCAAAAATCTTATTTCTTTTGGCATATCCTCTGGATTGCTGGTTCCAACTTCTTATTCTGTACGTGATTTGCTTGGAGACTCAGCTGGTGCTTTGTGTGAGGGTTCTGTAGGAGCAGTACTAGGTGTACTTATGTCTTCATCATTATCATCGACAGAATGTTGATTGAGTTCGTCAAATTTAACATTTAATGATTCTTCAATGATCATCGTTCTCTTGTTGAAGACTTTGTACCCTTTGCTCTTTGCTGTATAACCTAAAAATGTACCTTCATCGACATTTTAATTAGTCAAAATTTTCCAAATTATCTTTAGTATTAAGAATAAAGCATTTACAACCAAATACTTTGAAATAAGAAACAGAAGGAGTTCTATCAAACCATAATTCATAGGGAGTCTTCTTCGATATAGGTCGAATTAGAACCCTACTGAGAATATAGCACGCTGTATTTACAGCTTCAACCCATAGGTATTTAGTTAGACTAAACTGATTTAACATTACATTAGCCATTTCGGATAAAGTCATGTTCTTACGTTCCACAACTCTATTTTGTTGTAGAGTCCTAGGGCAAGAGAACTCATACAAATAATCGTGTATGTCACAAAATTGCTTGAACTCTATATTCTCAAATTTGTCGCCATGATCACTTCGAATACGAGTGATCATGAAACCATTTCCATTTTGAACCTTCTTCAAAAGGTGACGAATTCTGATAATGCATCGTTCTTGCGTGCAAGAAAATATACCCACGTGTATCTAGAGAAATCATCTACTATTACAAATGTATATAACTTACCACCTAGGCTAGCAATTCTACTATGTCCAAATAAATCCATATACAGCAATTGTAGAGGTCTAGTGGTACTTACAGCATTTTTGGACTTAAAAGCGGATCGGGTAGCTTTGTTCTTTTCACATTCACTACATACCATATCCTTCTTGAAAGAAATGTCCGGTAAGCCTTGTACCAGCTTCTTTGTGGATACTCTTAAAATTATGTCAATGTTTGCATGACCGAGTCTCATGTGCCATAGTTGACTCTCTTCACTTTTGGACATCAAGCATCTACCTGCTTTGTTAGCATCTTCTAACAGATAAAAACATATATATTGTCTTCCCTGATACCTTCAAAGATAGTACTACCAGTTGAGCTATCAACTATAGTACATTTGTCTTTGACAAAGTTAATGCCATAACCGTGATCAGCTAAATGGCTTATGCTGAGCAGATTATGTTTTAACTCGATAACTAGACATACATCTTTAATCATTGGATAGGAAGCCTTACCAATATTACCAATACCAATTATGTACCCTTTCAAATTATTACCGAAGGAGACGTATCCTTCTTTCTTCTTCGACAGTATTACGAATAATTAAGCATCACCAGTCATATGCCGTGAGCAACCGCTGTTGAGGATCCATTTGCTTCTAGCATGTGAAGGGCGTTTCACATACAAAAGAATTTGCAGATGAAAACTTTAGTACCCATTTCTTGTAGGGTCCTGGAATGTTAGTTTTTGGTATCCATGCACATATTTTTAAATCAACAAGCTTTCTAACTCTATATGAAGAAGAAATATGACCAATGGTGCCACAATAGTGACATCTAGCATGTTGAGTGTTGAAAGCAGAGTGCTGTACATTATTGGTAGGTCTAGGTTTTCTAGTATAAAAGAATGCATGTCTATTTGTCTTCTTGGGCAATGGTTTAGTTTGATTAGGTCTGACAGTATTGGGTTTGACCGTATTCCGATGATTCGGTAAGTGACACGTGTTAGGGTAGGAAGCAACAACTTCAGGCTGTTTTCCTATCCTAATTTCCAACTTTTTAGAGGTGTCATATAACAAACTATATTTAGCAGTGAGTGCATCATTTCTAATAGTAGCTTGCTGGAAACTTTTCTTCTCTTTGATTAAGTCTTTATCTAATTGGATAATGGTCTTGTCCTTCTCTGCGGATAGTATTTGGGTCTCGTGTAATAATAGTTTAACAGAAGAAAGCTCACCTTCCTTACTAGAATAATTACTACTTCTAACCTCAACTAGTAGGTCGGTAAGTCTTCCTATTTCACCTTTGTACTCTTTGAGTACCTTCTTAGAGGTATGATATTTACTATGCAGTCTTCTGTAATCCCCTAAGAGGTCAGTAAAGGCTTCTCCTAGTTGCTCAAAGGTAAAATCATCATACGTATCAAACAGAGGGTTAGTGGTTACCTGATCATATGCCATCAAGTATACATTTGCAGCGTCATCTGATTGCTCATCTTCTGGGTTGCTAACTTCACTTTCATGCCATATGCTTGTATTGGCATATCTTCGGGATGTAGACTTCTTCAGGTAGCCCTTGTCATATTTGATCTTCTTTCTGGTTGATGATGATGTTGTTGGACAGTCCCTCTTCATATGTCCTTTCTTCTTACAACCATAGCAAATAGGATCTCCATTGTTGTTTTTGCTGTTGCTGTTGTTGTCCTTTGTTCTTCTGTTGAATCTCATGAACTTCTTAAATTTTCTAACCATAAGAGCTTGATCCTCAGTGTCAGAGTCACTATCGTCGGAATCATCTTCTATAGTTCTTCTATGTTGAGCCTTGAAAGCGATCGATTTCGCTGACTTCTCCTTTGGTGTAGCATCTTCAAAGTCTTGAAGTTCCAGATCGTGAGTGAGTAGCTTACCCATGAGTGTTTCAAGAGACATTGTTGAGAGGTCATTCCCTTCAATAATTGTTGTAGCCTTTGGAATCCAATTCTTCATAAGAGCTCGCAGCAGTTTACGAATCTTCTCATGGTTACTGTAATCTTTGCCTAATGATGAGAGAGGATTTATAATATCCAAGAATCTCGTAAACATCTAGGTGACAGATTCATTTGGATTCATCTTAAACGCCTTATACTCCTGAGTAAGTCTACTGATCTTTGACTCCTTGACTTGCGTCATAACTTTGTGGGTTACTTTAAGAAGTGTCCACACTTTATTTGATATTGTGCAAGTAGACACCCTATTAAATTCAGTTCTGCCTAAGGTACAAAATAAAGCGTTAATAGCACGTGCGTCAAGACTGGCCTTTTTTTCTCATCAGTATACTTATCATGTGGTTTTTCAACCAAAACATCTTCAATAAGAATACCAGAAGGCTTTTTGTAGCCATCAACAACTATAGACCATAAGTCAAAGTCTAGAGATTTCAAGAAGAAACTCATCCGTGTTTTCCAATAGGCATAATTTGTACAGTCAAACAGAGGAGGTCTGTTTGTGGCTTGGCCTTCACTTGTGAACTTCATAGTTGCCATGTGTTGTGTTGGGATCTATTAATAGTTAAGAATAGTAAAATTATAACTACAATGTTACCTTGCTTTACCTATATTACCTGCTCTGATACCAATTGTAGAAAAGAAATTAAAAAGTGCAATACTTTAGCGGGGGGTGAATAGAGTAGGCAGCAAAAATTAGCCAATTAAAATGTCAGTAGCAAGATCACAGATAATATATATATCACAAGTAAATAACTGTAAAAGCAAAGATTAGAAAGCAAACGCAAAGACGGCGATGTATACTGGTTTTCCTTTTGTGAGGACTAGTCCAGTCGGAAGAACTCTAGCTTCCAGTTGAATCATCTTTTGGAAAATAACGTAAGTTTTCATACGAAGTCCTTGCAACTTCTACAAATGCGAGCTTTGATATAAAGTACTCGACCAACTTCAATTGTGAAGAGTCTTTCTTCAATCAAGCCTCTAATTACAATCGCTCTGAAGCTTCTAGACCGTACCGTACTGGCAAATCGACTAGAGGATTGTAACTGGCTTGGGATTTGAAAATTAAAGATTAGAACTCTTTGGAATAGAACAGTAGGCTTTAGAGAGAAGATATGAAAGTGAAAGAGTGAATTAAAATAATCGAAATCCTTCTCTATTTATAGTTTTTCCAAAGGCAGAACTCCGACAAAATTTGGGCAGAATTCTGACAGAACTCTATGAGAGAATCTCGTTGGGATCGATCCGTAACTGCAGGGAGACCAAGTTTTCAAACGTTCAAAAATCAAACGGCCACTAATCGAACTCTGGCCGAACTCTGACCGAGTTCTGTCAGGGTTTAGTTCATGTTTTTATGTTTTTACAAATTGATTTTTGGTCTTTTTGAAATACTTTTAAGCAGTTAGGAGCTTTTTGTAAATAGGGGACTGTTTTTCAAACGTGGAATATTTTGAAAACATTTTTAGGATAGCCTATTTGCCAATACGACTCGGTGTACATTATATTCCTAGACTCAATAAAAGTAAAAATTATATTGCATAAAGAAAATACAGACTCAAGTGCCAAACACAGCTTTGGTTTTGAACAGATCGGATAGTTATTCTCTGGCAGTGTCCAAGAGTCCAAAACATCTTTAAGTAGCCCTTAGATCGAGACAAAGTTTGATCAAATATTAAAATCAGGTTTGACCATGACCAATGGGCCGACATAGTCAAACATCATAAACTCGAGATTTTGAAAGTGAATATTTATAGATTTCTGTGCCACAAGTGCATCAGAATCAACCGTACTGCAAAATCAGGCTTTGGTCAAAAGATATCACCATTATGGCTAACCGTGATCGAATCGGTATTTTATCGATCAAATCTAAGCTTAATAAATTAATAAAAATACTAGATGAATGTATTAATTTTTGACAAAATTATATGTCATATATCTCTGTGCTAGCTTTCCGAAACTTTAAACGTTTTGTGATTCTGCTTCCTGGTTCACCCGAAATCTCGAAAACATCGAAACGTGTCAAATTTTGGACAACTAGCATTCTACGAATTTTTCAGAAATTTAGGTTTAGAATTTATGAAAATAAATTAGATATTCATAAACTATACCTCGATACGCTTCCAATAAAAGAATGACACACAAAAAGCACGTCGAAATTGGCGGCAAACGCTTCGGGAAATCGGGATTCTCCAAGAAAGAAATCTCTCAAAATTCGGCCAAGGTAATTAGGGTTTTCGGAAAACTGTGCATATATATAGAGGAGAGAGAGAGAGAGAGACGATTGGCGCCGACAGGTGGGCCCGCCCTGCATTGACTGGGATTTGACTGGGTATTTAATTACAGAAATTGATTAAAAAATCAATTTAACTCCAAATAAATTCCTCAAAATTCCAAACAAATTCTAAAAAATTATATAAAATATTTTTAGGTGTCTAGAGCCTAAATAAAAAAGTTTGGTCTCAAAATATCATCGTATGAACCTACAGTAAATCCTAAAAATCTATAGAAAAATAAATTATATAGGTTTTAATTATCTAAAAATTTTAAAAAAATTTAGAAAAATCCAGAAAGAAATCCTAGAATATTATAGAAAATAGTTTTAGTCATCTATAGCCAATATAAAAATATTTTTTCCAAAAATAACCCCGAAACCTTATAGTAAATCTTGGAAGCCTGTAAAAATATTAACCTTCATAAATAAAGATCTAAAATATTCAAAAATTATGAAAAAGTATAAAATTGGTAAATAATATATATATTAGCTATCTAGAGGCCATTTGACCTTAGTTTGGTCATAGCTCACCTACGGGATTAGGCATGACTCCCAATGATCATAAAATTAATCATAATCAATAAAATAAAGAAAATTTTAAAAAATCGGGAAGTGGGCTTACAGAACATAAACATAAAGTTATTGAGGATCGTTCGCTACGTAGAGTGTTTCAGATATTGTTCGTAGGTAGATAGACTCGGACTCTAGGCGAGTAGATGTCTCTTGGTTAGGGAAATCGTCAATGGTACTGCATGAGTTATTCGAAAGATAATGGCACAACAGATGCACGAGGAGATGATTTAATTTTGATTGGAATTACAATCGTGGATTGGGAAGAGTCCTATATACTCGTCGAAAATTGATTTGCCTCCAGGGTAGGATATAGCATGGCTCGTAGTAATTGTCCTCATTGATGATCTATAATTATCGAGCATAGATTCGGGGCAACTAACCCTAGAAGACTTGACCGCCAAATCGAGTAAATGTTTGAGGCCCATAGGATGATCTAATGATGTCGCATAAGAAATTATATCGAGGATAAATGTAATGTGATGCATGTTGAGCATAAGTTTAGACGACCGAATATGTGTTTCAAGATTCGATAGAAACGGCCTTCAGTTAGATTGATATAATTGTATTTTGACTATTGATTAAATTAAATAAGTACTCAAATAGTTTGTTAGTCGATGATAAGATAGATATCAATGAACGTACTTAGCATATCAGTGCGGTTATACGATTGCAAGAATTTGGCAATGCGCAAGAGCAAAGAATAGGAGAACGACCATAGGATTTGTGTCGTAGATCGAATTTGGGTAACGATTTGGCTATGTGTGTTGAACGTACGATCGAAGTTAGCGAGAGGAACAAGTCAAAATGGATAGGGAAACTTGATTAGTGATTTCGAACTAGATAGAGGACGTAACATAAAATGTGTCGTAAGAGACCTATTGTCAAAGAGATTGTTGCCTTTGAGCATCGTCGACTTAAGTTGACCACTTGTGTGTCGGAATAAATTAAGCATGGTGTTTGGGTGAGTCTCCTAGCGGGGATGGTCCCAGACATGATACGTAGATAGTTCAGTGAATATAAATCATATTGGAATAATTGGGTGCAAGGCATAGCGCGAATTCACAACCAAAATATGTGGCTTTAGCGACGGCCAGAGCCGTCGCCCATCCGTCGCTAATCCGTATTAGCGACGGATCACTGACGGATATTGGTCAAAAATCCGTCGGCAATCAGCTCATCGCTAATACAGCTCCGTCGCTAAGTAGTCATCAAGCGACGAAATAGCAACGGCTTTCGGTCGTCACTATTCGTTGCTTTAGCGACGACTTGTCGATGGTCTATCGTCGAATTCAAGTATTAAGTATTAAATTGTATAGACGCTTAGCGACGGACGGTCCGTCAATAAACCGTCGTAACAGTGTATCAGGGGTATCAATCCGTCACTAATCCGTCGAAAGCCGTCGCTAACAAAGGACGGAATAGCGAAGGATCCTTGACGGATAATCCGTCGCCCTTGTTCTGGAAATGCTTGACATTTCTAGAATTCTGGCGATGGATTTGTCGTCGCGACTCCGTCGCGCATCCGTCAATATGGCGACGGATTATTGGCGGATACTCCATCGCTATTGTTCTAGAAATGTCAAGTATTTCCGGAACCATGGCGACTGATATTCCGATGTGAATCCGTCGAATATGGTATTTCCAGAACCATGGCGACGGATATTCCGACGCGCATCCGTCGACCATGGCGACGGATCCCTAACGGAATATCCGTCGCTAACATTCTTTACATCTTCATACCACCAGAACCTTGCCGAAGGATTATCCGTCGGCAAGTTGTCGTTATGCAAGATATTCCGTCGACTGGCCATCGACGATCCGTCGCTAACTGGTAATATTTCCAATTCTCCAGTTAGCAACAGATTTTCCGTCGACATGTAGTCGAAAACTGATGCTATCCGACGCTAACCCGTCACTAGTCTGTCGCTAACTGAGATATTTTTTAAAAAAAATTGCAAAGCTTTCCCTGTTCACACAACATCCGAACATCGGACCAATATATAATCACAATATACAATCACTGAGACCAATATATAATCCATTATAAATCACATACGAATATAATGCACACCAATTATCCAAGAATCACATAGACCAATATATAATCACAAATATGCATAACCCAAACTAATATAAAATAGACACCAATTATCCTGAAATCGTAAACTAATATCCGTCGTTATAATCCAAAATTTCCACAAATATTCCAAATTTAAAAAAATTTCTTATACAATACTTCAAGGAGCAGGAGGAGTTCGATTGTCCAGTGGTGGTAATCCCTCATACGACCGACGATAATACAGCTTCACTAGGTACGGCGGTAATCTGTCGAAGACACTGTCCGGAAGTCGGCATAGCTGCTCCGGCGACATGAGATCAAGGAGTGTCGTCACAGTCGGAGGTGGTACCAGAGGGGCAGCAGGGTTGAAAGAAAGATGACCGATGGAAGAAGGACCGGCAACAGTAGTCGACGGACCGGCACCAGCAGCCGACGGACTGGCACCAGTAGCAGACGGACTTGCACCAGCAGCAGACGGACCGACAACAGCAGATGGAGGCAGAAATTACGTGGCTATTTGCTTCCGTAAGGACGATACCGCCTCGTACAGCTGCACAAGCTGCGATCTCACATCATCGTCTGTCGGGTCCGCGAGAGGAAACGGTATCGGTAGAAATCTCTGAGTCAACATGTGCAACTCCCCTAGGAAGCCGACGCCGTACAGGCGCCCTTTCTTAAATTCGTCGACGGTATCTACGAACAAGTCATTACGAGCAACCATAGAAGAGGGCGTCCGGGCGGGCGTCGTTTCACCGACATCTTCGGCAGCAATTGACTGAGCCCGATTAAGGGCCTCACGATACGCAGCCTATCAAACGAATATGTTTATACTATAAGATTTACCTAAGTTGTAATCTAAATCCTATGTTTCACTAAGTTATAGCTAATGCCAGATAACGAACACTCTCATTAGTGAGTGTTGTTTCAGGCAATAAAACCTGTAAAAAATATTTTTTAATTTAAATGTTTTAGATTATATATTTATAATCTTAGTTACTTACGTATTTTATAAGAATATATAAAATCAACCTCAATTATAATCTCAGTTACTTACGTATTTGCGAAACCATGACGGAAATGTACAATCAACCTCTCTTTGAAGTCCCTCATCGGTAATATCGGGTGTCCTCATTTTGACTTCATCTCTAAATACACTATTAGAGAAAATAAGAATATAAAAGGGTAGTCACTTACTTCATCAAATTAGAGATTATAACGAGTGTAAGTGTACTGACTTACTTTTCCAAATCTCTCACTTTTTGTATGTCACAGTTTAACAAGACATATCGGTGAGCGACATCATACTCGTCGTCAGTCAACCACCATTTTTTACTAGCCCCAACAGGCTTGCCCCTTACATTGAATATACCTCCATCCTCAACGTCCTCGTCATTCTTTTGAGGTCTATTTCGATTTGTCTTAACATGAGTATCGAAATCAATGGAGCAGAAGTTTGACACCTCTTCGATAAGATATGCTTCACATATCGAAGCCTCTATACGAGCCTTGTTGCCAACTTTCTTCTTTAGATGGTGTAGGTATCTAGAGAGACAAATTATCTTGAGAATTAAGAATGAATTTTAAAATCCACTGAAATTCAACTTAAATTGTATCAATTTTTATGTACCTTTCAAATGGGTACATCCATCGATAATGAACAGATGCACCGACACGGGCTTCGTATGTTAGATGAATCGGTAGATGCTCCATGCTGTCGAAGAAGCCAGGAGGAAATATTTTCTCCAACTTGCAAATTGTTAAGATAATCTTCTCCTCAAGTTCAACCATGTGTTGCACAGTCAACTTAGTTGAACAAATATCCCTGAAGAATATAGATAGTTCGGCCAACGGAACACATACAGCAGAAGGCAACAACTCTTTCAAAGCAATAGGCAGTAATCTTTCCATAAACACGTGGCAGTCGTGACTCTTCATTCCCGTTAGCTTGCGTTCATTGAGATCAACGCATCTAGACAAATTCGACACATAGCCGTCGGGAAATCTTAAAATAGATACCCACTTGCAGATTATTAATTTATCTTCCTTACTCAATGTGTATTGTGCTATCGGCTTATTTAATTGTCCACCAGCTCCCCTTTGTATCAAGTTCAGATAAGGACGCTTGTATATCTCGGCAATGTCTTGTCTTGCTTTTGGATTGTCCTTCGTCTTTCCTTTAATATCTATGACGGTATTTAAGACATTATCGAACACATTCTTTTTGATATGCATAACATCAAGATTATGCCTTATAAGATTATCTTTCCAATAAGGCAAGTCCTAGAAGATACACCATTTGGTCCAGTTATGGCTTTGTCCGAATCCATCGACACGATTGTTCGATGGATCTTCCATTATAGTAGGCAAGTCCCTTACATCTTTTCAAATATCGTATCCCGACAATCTGGCAGGCGGATGAGAAAATTCTTATTTTCCAGCTCTGAACGCGTCCTTGTTCTTTCTCCAATGATGACTCGCATGTAGAAATTGACGATGACAATCAAAGAAAGAAGTTTTTTCTCCATGGTTAAGGCGAAATGCCTTACTATTTTCTATGCATATCGGACAAGACATGGTGCCGTGAGTACTCCATCCCGACAGCATACCGTATGCAGGAAAATTATTGATTGTCCACATCAGTGAAGCTCTCATCTGAAAGTTCTGTTTCCTGGAAATATCATAGGTCGCAACGCCGATCTTCCACAGCTGTTTCAGCTCATCCACCAATGGCTGTAAATATATATCGATATTCTTCGTCGAATTTTTAGGACCCGGTATGATAGCTGTCAAGAACATATAAGGAGTCTTCATACACATCCATGGTGGCAGATTGTAAGCGGTCAGAATGACCGGCCAGCAGGAGTATTGAGATCTCGACTGCCCGAAAGGGGCCATGCCATCAGAACATAGCGCCAGACATAGATTTCTAGGCTCTACAACAAAATTTGGATGACGTAAATCAAAATATTTCCACGCCTCTCCATCTAAAGGATGTGACAATTCTCCGTCGTCCTTTGTGCGTTCTTCGTTGTGCCACATCATGTGTTCTACTGTATTCTGAGACATATACATCCTCTACAAGCGCATCGTGATCGACAAGTAATGCATATACTTATAAGGATGTCATTTTCTAGTTAACTTTTCTTTTCCCCTGACTGGCCTGTAACGATCCGCATTACAGAAGCTGCAACTTTCTATATCCTCGTTCTCCTTGTAGTACAACATGCATCCGTTGCAACAACAATCTATCTTCTCGTACCCCAGTCCCAGTTGTCGGACCATCATATTCGACTTGTAGAAGTTTTTTGGAAGCTCTTTTGATTTCTTCGGTAACACCTCCTTGATTAGTTGTATAATCCGATCATAGCAAGTTTGTGGCAAGTTAAAATTGGACTTTATGTTCAACAACCGCATTGTCACTGACAGTACAGAATGAGGCTCATAACCAGGATATAATAAAGTTTCTGCATCCTGAAATATATCATAGAACTCCTTTGCCTCGGGATTAGGATCCTCCGGATCAAAATTAGGCCCTGTCGGGTCGTACACCATATCTCGTACAAGGTTCTGCAGGTCTCCATAATCAATAGAGCATTTGTCGTCTTCGACGACAAAATCCGTTATAGCATTAGCATCAAAAGCATAAGTAGCAGCATTCGCAACCTGTCTTTTTGCATATAGTTCTCCTTGCGATGACTACAGGTCGTAATCACGTACGAAATCCTTACGGGTCAAATGATCTCTTACACTCACCACTTCTTCGTAACGTCTATTGCGACAATTACGACATGGACACTTAATTTTGTTACCGTCCATATACCGAGCTTTGCTCATGGCATACTTAAGAAACACTTCCACGCCTGCCTGAAAGTCGTCACTCCCACATATTCTGCTCTCGTGTTGTCATTTGTACATCCACGTACGATCAACGAAATAACAATCCATCACAGATTGGATGTGAAAATCTGTATCGTAAGACAAACTAAATAGAATTAGTATATAATCATGTAACTGGTGGATCCGCTGGTATATAGGCCGATAGTTCGATACCGATACCGATAGTGCGATACCGATACCGATAGTCCGATACTGATAGTGTGATACCGATACCGATAGTGCGATACCGATAGTTCGATACCGATACCGATACCGATAGTTCGATAGTCCGATAGCGATACCGATAGTTCGATACCGATACCGATAGTCCGATAGTTCGATACAGATACCGATACCGATAGTCCGAAACCGATAGTTCGATACCAGAAACGATAGTCCGATACCGATAGTTCGATACCGAAACCGATAAACATTACCTTTTAATTTTAAAAAATGAAAAAGCGTTTGTTCAGAAACTGGTACCGATATTTTTGTAAAAGGTACACTCATAAGTTGAAGCAAATTTTACCAACAGCTTCAACAAGCTAACACCAAATGGGGAAGAACCAATCGGAATCTTTAAATCAAAGTAGAAGCATGGATGCATCATACATCATCAAGGCTCAATGGAGATCAGGATATGGAGGTGGCCTGAACTTTTACTACATGAAAGTGATTAGCAAAGATGCGTTTGATAACAAGGGCAACCAAGAGCAAGGTCAATGTTTGAAAGACTAATTCAAGAGATTGATTTTGAAAACAAGAGCAACCAAGAGCAACCAAGTTATAAGTTGTATAATTTATGAGCTGTAGTAAAAAAGTACCACAGAGTACCAATCATCAAAAACAAAACTTGCAGCAGCTAAGACTAAGGTCCATCTATAAGCCTTTAAATAGTCAAAGAAAAGTTACATCAGTTAATACTAAGGTACCAAACCCCTACATTAGGGATGAAGTACTAATTAACAAGCATACAAATGAAACTTCTTTTCTGAAATGTTAGGGGTTTGGCAAATTCATATTCAGGTACACTGGAACTGGAACCAAAACTTTTGTGCCAAAAGGAAAACACCAAGAACGTTTCACTTGTCTCAAGACAATTCGAAGTTATACTTGTGCCAAGAATGTTCAGAAGGGAAGTGGTTCTATTCTATCACCTTGATTCCAAAAAAAAATTGTTGGAAACAATCAATAGGCATGCAACCAATTGGTTATAGTGATGACTCTGTTTCAACAAGAGGGACTGAAGTATTGAGATCGTGTGTATTGGGACACTATAACAACAAAATGTATGTTTATGTAGAGGGAATTTTTGTTTGGAAGCAAATACAAGTTCTAGCCTCAAATAACAAGGTATATTTAACCCCAAAGTTTGTGTCGAGATAGCTCGTCACATCATGACTCATGCTCTAAGAGCTGACTATGTTACACGTTCTCAAGCTACACGACTATGTTACACGTACTCAAGCTTCACGACCTACGAATATATCGATAACCACATTCATGATTACGCCTGTAAGATATATAGGAATTCCAAAAGAACATGACTACGCCAAACATCAACTATCGCGAAATATAGGAATATATTATTCTATGTATGAAAGTCTGCATACTTACTAGAGTTGACTTAATTAAGAACAAAATTATGTAAGCTTGTACCTACGAAATCTATGTAAGCTTGTATCTACGAAATATATGTAAGCTTGTATCTACGAAATGTGAGAGGATGCATCAAATATATCTTTTGCTCCAGGTAGCTATTCCTGATCCTCCTATTCTAATCCCCCCAGCCGACCCTCCGCCCGCCAGCCCCCCCAGCCCCCGCCTCCCCCGCCCCAGAAGCCAACCCCCCCGCCTCCCCCGCGCGCCCCCCGCAGCCAAACGCCTCCCTCGCAGCCAAACGCCTCCCTCCGGCCCCCGTCTCCCCCACCTCTCCCGCGCGCCCCCCGCAGCCAAAGGCCTCCTCCGCGCCCCTCGCAGCCAAACTCCTCCCCCAACAGCCTCCCCCAGCCCCGGCCTCTCCCGTCCCCACAGCCAACGCCTCCCCCGCCGCCCCCAGCCCATGACGCCCCCGCACGCCGCCTCCGCTGCCCCTCCGACCACCGCGAGCAAGAGAGAGAGAGAGGGGATTACCTTCGGAAGAGAGAGAGGAGCGGACGCCGCCGATCACCGAAGCCGCGGGAGAGAGAGAGAGAGAGAGAGAGAGAGAGGAGAGAGAGTGAAATTTGGGGGGAATGAAAAGTTTTCTCCGTTATTTCAATTTAAGTCTTGGTCGTATATTTAGCGACGGACTAGCGACGGATAATATCCGTCGCTCTTTTGGATACTTGCCAACGGACTATCCGTCGCTACGTAGTCGAAGATTTATCTCGCTACTTCTTTCAGCAATTTCTGCTAAATAGTCGACTGCATAACGACGGCCACATATCCGTCGCTATGTCTCCGACGCCCTACTGACGTACGTGCGACCTTTTCTCCCCCTTAAAATAAAATTAAAAATATATCGATTTGTCGTCGATCGTCCGTCGGTTATTTGTCATAAATTCGTCGCTAACACCGACGGAAAGAATCCGTCGATAATGTGCCATCGCTAATTGACTGTATTTTGGTAGAGATTGTAGGTAAATGAATTTTGGACATATCGAACTTCGTCCATGCCAGCGCGGCAAAAATTCAGGAATAGTTGGATGAAGACCTGAGTTATGCGAAGAGTGAATAATGATTTGACAAGTAGGCACTGTAGAGATTTGATGCGATCAGATACGCAACGACTTGATACAACGCATAGGTTAGACATTAGCAAAACATATGGAAATCGGAAATATGATTTGAATTATGAAGTATGCAGAGATGCTTAGTGGATGACCATGTGTTTTAAAATAATGCATACGCAAAAAAATTTGGTAAATAGATGCTAATATTAGACCAGTCGAGAGTATGAGATGGATAATATTCGAGGATTTAAAAGTTGCACCTATTAGCTTTGGTCAAATTCTCTACAATTGTGCTTGGCTAAAATGTATATATTTCGGGGTTGCCTTAAATATGTTTACGATCCAAACTCAATGCTATACCAAATTCAATTGAAACTGCGGGAGGATCGAAATGTGTTAAAAATTATACGAATGCTAAAGACGAAACCACAATAGTGAATCGAATTGGTGATGAGTAAATCACATGGATCGAAAATTCGAGTGCTCAAGAGAAATGCATGGATTGAGTGTTGGCTTTAATTCAACGACGAACCTTGTTTTGAGTGGTATATTATGTAATGTCCTGCATCGCATGGTGCATTACACTAAGTCGATTACTTCAATAAGGTATAGATTAGACCCGGGTAAGTATTCAAATAATTTGAAGAGGTATTGATTATGTTAGTTTCATGTGCAGGTAACGTACGGAGTTCCTTGCGATGACAATATCGTCTTATAATGAGTTAAAGTGTGGGCACGATAGTTCGAATCATTGGTTGGTTCAAGGAAATGCAAAGTGCTGGTATGTTAGCTCGGATAAGATGTTCGTGCAATGACGATAAGGTGTCGGGCTGCATCGGTTCGGCAAAGCGATAGGTGGAGTAGCATAAGTAAGCGTGCTCTGTCTATTCTCCTCTACTCCTTCATGCCTAATAAAATGTACCTTTATATTTTGCTGACAGTATTGAGTCTACAGGTGTGGCTCGAAGATGTAAAAGTTATAATACGTGTCGAACATTAAGATAAAACATCGAACATTGAACAATTAAGGTGGACGTGCATCAAGTACACAAGTCCCAATAGGACATTAATAGTAGAACACTGAAATGCAACATCGGGGCATGCATCAAGTGTATGACCCAAAGAATATTGAACACTAAGGCTTAGAAAATTGGATAACTGTGTCAAACCGTCCATCGAAGCATGAGGAGCATGTAATATAATTTCATACGCAGAGCAAGCAATTGGGGCATAATAGCCACGAAACTGTTAGAGTGGGTATGTTTCCCATGAACTTATTGGATGTGGCACGGTGCCTCTGTATGTTGGGGCATACAGGTCGCCATTCGAAACACCAATTAGTGAGTAATAATGGCACGAGTTGAACAAAATATTGCGAATGGTAGATGCGTTATCGTCGTACCTGTTATGAGATGTATATGCATTGCATGGTTATGGACTTGGATGATGATAGCCCTTGTACGAGTTTGCTTTCCTCGAATGTACCCATCGGGATACCGGGACCGTTCAGCCTAGAAGGAAATTATGGTGCTTCGAAGGCACACAGTATCATGAGGCATTTCATTCAGAAGACTTGTGACCTACTATTGAACGTGGTGTGCCATAATACTGGATAATGCAGTAGCCTTCGGTCGGGCTAGCAACTCGACTATGAAGTATTCGCCGTTTTATCGTAAGATATTGTCCTTTATGGCTCGGAATGGCAGTGACCTTCATATAGATAAGGGCACGCAAACGAATGTCTAATGCAAAAAGGTAGCAAGCGTTCTGTCACATCCTAGAACTAAAATACTGGAGAGCGGGGGACAGACACAGCCAACTATGTACATCTAAGTGCAACCCACCTCGCAATACGGTCACGGCTGTCTAGATGCATGAGGGTTGAACTATAATCCATCAGTCTCTATGGTCAGGAACAAGCCTACTGTCTCAATCTCAAGCAAGCAAATAAATGTACAAGATGTTAGATCATCAGACATACAAAGTAAGGCATCCCAAACATTACATATTCATATGATCATGAAGCTAGTCAGACTAGCAAGAGTTAAGTCATACACGATCAACCCTAGGATTTCTCAATCATGTTACAGCCCTTAGGCAAATAGAAATTTTGTTTCGACACGAGCTAACACTTGCTCGACGGCTAAATACCTCAAAAGAATAATTTACAATAGAGTGGGAGAGCAAAATAAGAAACCCACTCATTGCCAGGATTACGTCTAGTGTTCACTATCTAGCTGATAAGCAGGAAGATCCCCGGGTATCACTCTCAAATCTGGCCATACAAAACCAGCTGGGTCAGACCTCAGAAAGAGCAAGTGCCACAAGGGAGGCTTTATTAAGGAACTAAAACCAGCAGATAATAAATAGAAGAATAAATAAATAAATGGGCTTAAATGACAAGAAGACAGGGTTAGAATAAAATAATAGCTTATATTAGAAAAAACAAGAGACGGAATATAGTTCCCATGCTAAACACGAGCAAGCATTCAGGTACGGCCAATCAAGTCCTACGGCTTGCTATCATTAGCTAACTAAGGTTATCACAGGCCTAGTTACTAGCAAGATGCAGTTGAGATGTTCCCGCAGTCACAGGCCCTGTAGCTATCCAGGTTATCCAAGCGAGGTGATTTACCAGAGTTATCAAGATTACTGGTGTACTTTCAGTACTTATGTTTTCAAAAAGTACCCCATATGACAGTATGCTGGAAATGTGCCCTACTCATCGGCAAATTACAAGTCCCTTAGGTGTGGCCAAAATAACGGGATCGCCTGTAACTGGGAAAATCTTTCTATATGGACTACTTGATCAATCTAGTCATTAACCTAGTCAGATTCATTATGAATTCCTGACCGTGGCAACCAGGAATCCATGTCCTAGACATGATGCAAGATAAGACAAGTAGCTTGTACAGGCACAATCAAGAAAGTCAACCACTGTGTCAAGATAAGAGTTACTTAGCAAGTCAGGATAGCTGTCACAACAGCCTTTCAAGATTATCATGTCATGTCAGGTTACTTGTTATTTGTTAGGATTACTCGTCAGGAGTGTGCCTCGACGGGCCACTATCAAGATAATCAAGAAGAATTCATATTATCATGTTTAAGTCAAGGTCAAAGCTCATGTCCAAGTCAAGTTCAATAGTATCAAGCTATCAAGTTGGGTCGTCGCAAGTTAGGCCAAATATAAGACACATGTAAGATCACAAGCATTTACAACAAGAACTATGAGAACAAGCATGGGGTTAAGGGCAAGGGGGTATCGAGGCCAACAAGTGGCGCTGGTCAGGTGGCGCCAGGAAAGTGACAGGTGCTGGACCAAAAGGCGCCAGCCACCAGGTGGTGCTGGACCAGATAGCGCTGGACCAAAAGGCGCCAGCCACCATGTGGCACTGGGCTAAAGGGCGCTAGCACGAGCAGGGTCACCTGGGCTAAGAGGCGCCAAGACGAGCAGGGTGCACCTGGGCCAAGAGGCGCCGGGACCAGGATGGGTTAGCATGAGCCTGCATGCTCCAACATGTACCAACATGCGCCAACATGCTCCAACATGCACCAACATATGCCAGGATGCGCCAGCCAGCATGCGTGCCAGCCAGCATATGACAGCCAGCATGCGCCAGCCAGTATGTGCCAACCAGCATGTGCTAGCATGCGCACCAGCCAGCATACGAGCCAGCCAGAATGTGCCAGCATGCGCGTCAGTCAGCATGTGCCAGCACCAGCATGCCTTCTGCTCATCTTCTCCAGACAGCTCCCAAATGTTCATAGAAACCCATGAACTTAAAAGGGCATAAATCATTCAAAACAAGTCAGAATCGGGACTTCCAAGGGTCTAAATTGGGTATAATCAAATTTTCTACAAGATAGGACAATTAGATTTCGAAAATAACAAAGTTTAAGAGATCAAAACCAATAAAAATCAAAAAAAACTACAAACTTAGATCTACAAGAATCCAACTATTAAAACCGAAAATGTCAAGTTCTAAAGAGCGTTAGAATCAAGTAGAGAAGAGAATGGAACAATAAAATTTGTGATTCATCATGAAGTAAGTTGCACTTGCCTTGAATTTCTTTGTAGGTGGGAAGGAGTTATGAAGAAGAAGAAGAAATAAATAAATGAAGAAGTTATGTAGGAGGGAGAGTGGAGTTGACTTATATATCAACCCCTTCTTATCTCAAACCAAAATGAACCAAACCAAGCTATGTTGAACCAAGTTGAACCAAAATCAAGTCAAGATTAAACCAAGGCTAAGCCAAGCAAGACAAGTCAAAATATAGGTCACCTGTCAAATATCAGAAACTCGTATACATATCCTGAAAAGTACGTACAACGGTAAATGGGAGTGACAACTCTACCCACCTTAAAAGAATTCCATCCTCAAAATTTAATCAAGAGGCTAGAGATTTCAGGACAAGCTAAACTAACCACAGGCAATCTACGACTAGCAATTAATCAAGCAATCATTCATACAAGCAAGGAGTTAAGAGCATAAGGCATAAGAAAGATATTGTACCTCATGAGTCAAATATGTGTGGATATCCCGATCGGATATCATCCTCACGTTCCCAAGTTGACTCACCCAAAGTGTGATGACCCCAAGCAACACAGACTAACTTAATAGTCTTATTCTTGAGTACCTTCTCTCTTCGGTCCAATATGGATACCGACCTTTCCCCATACGAAAGGTCGGTACCAACAACTAATTCTGAATGATCAAGAATATGGCTCGGATCCGAGATATACCGTCGTAATTGGGATACATGGAATACGTCATGTACCTCACGTAATGACGGCAAAAGAACGAGACAATAGCACACATCGCCTACTAGCTTGAGAATATCAAACGGCCCTGTATACCTAGGACTAAGCTTTTCCCGTACGCCGAATTGAATGACGCCACGGGTAGGCAAGATCCAAAGGAATACGTGATCGCCGATAGAAAACTCAAGGGACGCCGATGACGATCGACCCAATATCGATGACGAACTTGTACAACTCAAAGATGATCTCTAACTTGTCTGACCACCTCGATAGTCCGAGTAACCATTTCTGGACCAAGCATGTGCCTCTCGCCTACATCGTCCCAGGCTAAAGGTGATATGTGCTTTCTACCATACAGTACCTCAAATGGTGCCATCTGGATACTGGCCTGGAAATAGTTATTGTAAGAGAACTCTACTAGGTGCAGGTGATCCTCCCACAAACCACAAAAGTCAAGTGTACAGGATCGTAACATATCCTTAAGAGTTTGAATCGTGCGCTCCGTCTAACCATCTGTTTGCGGATGATAAGCTGAACTAAACTTAAGACGAGTACCCAAACTCTCCTGAAGACTCTGCCAAAAGTGCAATGTAAACCTTGAATCTCTATCGGATATGATACTGACTGGCACTCCATGCAATCTGACTATATGTCTAAGATACATCTCTACAAGCTGATCCGTTGACAGGCCAATCCTGAAAGGAAAAAATGTGCTACCGTCATGAGCCGGTTAACTATAACTCCGATAGCATCTCTTCCAGCTGGAGATATAGATAATCCAGTTACAAAATCCATGGTAATGTGCTTCTATTTCTATTCTGGGATCGATAAAGGTTGAAGAAGTCTAGCTGGTCTCTGATGTTCAGCTTTAAGTTGCTGACAAACTAAACAACGAGAGACAAACCGGGCTATCTCCCTTTTCATACAATTCTACCAAAAATGTTGGCGAATATCACGATACATCTTCGTGCCACAGGGATGAATTGAATACTGTAAATTGTGAGCCTCTGCCATGATCTCCTGCCTGATGTCACCATTTGGTACACAAAGACGCCTTCCATGTCAGAGCGTGCCATCTTCTTGAATACATAACTCTGCTCTCCATTCTGCTTCACATTCTGCCCTAAGACGCTGAAGCTTAGAATCCGATGACTGCGCTATCTTGATCCTCTCAACTATGCTGGACTGAACTTGTATACTAGCTGTTAATGCCATATTGGTAGGGAGAACTATCTATATTCCCATCTTCTGAAGATCTGCTAATAATTTTGGCTATGCTGTTAGAAAATAAGTCCATGCTCTTCTACTCAACGCATCTGCAACTACGTTGGCCTTCCCAGGATGATACTGCAGGTTGATGTTATAATCCACCAATAACTCTATCCATTTTCTCTGATGCATGTTAAGATCCTTCTGGGTAAACACATTCTTAAGACTCTTGTGGTCGGTAAAAATCTCTACTCGATCTCCATACAAGTAATACCTCCAAAGCTTAAGGGCAAAAACCACCGCTGCTAACTCCAAGTCATGGGTTGGATAATTTCTTTCATGATCACGAAGCTGACGTTATACATAAGCTACTACCTTGCCATGCTGCATCAAGACACATCCCAATCCTTTGTTTAAAGCATCACAATAAACTGAAAATCCTCCAGTTCCATCTGGAAGCGTGAGAATGGGTGCCGTCATCAATCCTTGCTTCAACTTTTCGAATGAACTCTGACACTCTACTGTCCATGCAAACTGTACATCCTTGTGGGTCAACTACGTCAATGGTGCTGAAATCTGAGCAAAGTCTGACATAAATCATCGGTAATAGCCGGCCAAACCTAGGAAACTGCAAACTTCTGCGACGGTGCTAGGCACTTGGCCATGACTCTGTGGCTACTATCTTCTGGGGGTCCACTTCTACTCCACCTCTGGTGATGATGTGACCTAAGTACGAAATACAATCGAGCTAAAATTTGTACTTACTAAACCTTGCGTACAACTAGTGCTCTCTGAGAATCTGAAGGACTATTCGGAGATATTGCTCATGCTCTGCTTCATTCTTACTATAGACTAAGATGTCGTCTATGAACACTATCACGAACTGATCCAAGTAGGGCATAAATATATGATTCATGAGATCCATGAATACTGCTGGCACATTGGTCACTCCAAATAGCATAACCAAAAACTTCTAATGTCCATATCTAGATCTGAATACTGTCTTCGGAATGTCTTGCTCACTGACTCTGATCTGATGGTACCCCGATCGCAAGTAAATCTTCGAGAATACTGCTGCCCCACTGAGTTGATCGAACAAGTCATCTATCCTTGGTAGAGGATATCTGTTCTTGATTGTTACAGAATTCAAAGTACGATAATCAACACATAATCTTGACGTACCATCCTTCTTCTTCACAAGAAGCATCGGGGCTTCCCAAGGTGATCCACTAGCACGAATGAATCCCTTGGTTCTGAGTTCTTCAATCATCTTGTACAGGATCTCCAACTCTGATGGTACCATTCTATAGACTCTCTCTGATACCGGTGTCGTCCCTGGAATCAAATCAATGGTGAACTCTATCTCTCTCTTTCTGGCGGCAAGCCTGGGAGCTCTTCGAGAAATATAATAAGAAATTTTTCTACTACTCTGGAAAACTGAACTGCTGTTGCTACCGCCATCCGCAAGACTGGTGGAGAAGGTTCTACTTTGCCTCTAGAAAATAAAAACTTATATTCACCGGGAATAACAAAAATAATCCTGCCAATATAGCAGTCTATTCTTGCGTATTGATCCTTCAACCAATCCATTCCTAGAACCACATCATAGTCGGCCATCGAGAATTCTATCAATCTAGCAAAAAACTTTCTACCGCCAACTACGATTCGACACGAGAAAAATACTCTATCTACTCCCACAAGACCATTACCAGTAATTATATTGAGCCTTACTGACAATGACTCAGGCTTCAATCCTATTCGTGTAGCGAATCGTACAAACATAAATGAATGTGATGCACCCGAATCAAATAATACTGATGCTGGAAAAGAGTTGACGAGAATGGTACCTACCACCACCTCACCTGATGCCAATTCTTCTACCACGGTCAGAGCCATAGCTTGACCCTCTTCTCTTAGTGCTGGTCCCCGCTGTTGGTGACCTCTCTGCCTGTTCTAAATCCGAGCTTGGGCATAAGCATATTGTTGAGCCTTAGGTAGCAATGACCTCGGAGGCTGGTACTGTTGCTGTTGCTGTACTGGTACTGGAGCCCTAACCGATGAACTGGTTAGTGTTGATGAAGATGAACTGGCTCTATGCGGACATAACCCAATTTTGTGATCCAGTGCCCCACAAGCCAAGCACAATTCCTGTGCCCTGCGACACTATGATGAGTGCAGCCCATTACGGAAGACAGCTTCTGCCTCTGTTGCTGATGATACGTCGGTGTCGAGTGCTGAACCGACGAAACTGTGGTCACCCTCCTAGGATCTCCAATAGTCAAAGCCCTAGTTGTCAGGGCTGGTATTGATGACCGGGACAATTGTACATGAGGCCTCTTCCGTCCTTCAGTTCGATCTACTATCCTCTGGAAGGTATATTCATGCCTCCTAGCTGCTCTCAAAATAGCGTCAAAGGTCTGGTGCTCAAACTGCTCTACTAGTAGAATGATCTCTAGGTGGAGTCCCTGCTGGAATCACTGTGCTCGGTCCAATTCGGTCGCTACCAAGGTGGAAGCAAATCGACTAAGCCTAGAAAACTCGACAGCATATCCATCGACCGTCCTTCCCATCTACTTGAGATTGCTGAATATGTTCTGCAGATCATACCGAGCTACTGCATCAAAGTACTTCATCTAGAATTTGTTGTTGAATACCACCCATAAGACAGGCATCGCCAATCCAACTGCTAGCATCGCCCACCAGCTGCGGGCTAAGTCTATTAATTGCAAGCGCACAACGACCACCTTCTCTTTCTCTAGAATTCGGGCTGCCTCCAGAAGAACCTCTATATCCTGTAGCCAAGCATCAGCGGCAATAGCATCTTTACTGCCATCAAAGAAAGGAAGGTTCAGACGCTTGAAGCTGTTAGCCGCATTGTTCCCTTGATAGCCAACTCGGCCCATGGCATCTTGTACTGTCTGTTGCAGGGCATCGCCCCAACGACCTTGTGATGCAAGCAAGTCCGGATGAGTCCCATTATGGTTCTATTATCAGGCTCAGTAGGCTGGGCTGCCTGAACTAGCGAATCTTGCTTCCTAGAAGGCATGACACAGGATGCTACCCCTGAGTGCTAGGTTTGGTCCCCAGGTTACGGCTGGTTCACTTATTATGCTCCATCCGGCTGATCGGTAGGACCAGAAATAATGCCACTAAAAAAATGACATGAGGAACAATAAGGAAGGACCAAGATAGATCATGGATAAAGCACCTTATCAGGCAAAGATTCAGAAAGATTAGAAAGCTCGAGTAGAGATCAAGGGCGAATGCTGATTGAGACATCTATTTGGTAAAATCCTCACACATTCTTGATTTACAAGACCTGCATGGGCCACCACTTAAACCGTGTCACACCCAGAACCAAAATACTGGAGAGCGGATAACAGACACAGCCAGCTACGTACATCGAAGTGTAACACACCTCGCAATACGGTCACGGCTGTCTAGATGCATGAGGGTTAAACTATAATCCATCAGTCTCTATGGTCAGGAACAAGCCTCGTGTCTCAATCTCAAGCAAGCAAATAAATGTACATGATGTTAGATCATCAGACATACAAAGTAAGGCGTCCCTAACATTACATATTTAGATGATCATGAAACTAGTCATACAAAGTGCGAGACTAGCAAGAGTTAAAGTCATACATAATCAACCCTAGGATTTGTCAATCATGTTACAGCCCTTAGGTAAACAAAAATTTAGTTTCGACATGAGCTAACACTTGCTCGGCGGCTAAACGTCTCAAAAGAATAATTTACAATAGAGTGGGAGAGCAAAATAAGAAATCCACTCTTTGCCAGGATTACGTCTGGTGTTTACCATCTGGCTGATAAGCAGGAAGATCCTCGGGTATCACTCCAAAAAGAGCAAGTACCACAAGAAAGGCTTCATTAAGGAACTAAAACCAGCAAATAATAAATAGAAGAATAAATAAATGAACATGCTTAAATGACAAGAAGACAGGGTTAGAATAAAACAATAGCTTGTATTAGTAAAAATAAGAGACGAAATATAGTTCCCATGCTAATCACGAGCAAGCATTCAGGCACGGCCAATCAAGTCCTACGGCTTGCTATCATAAGCTAACTAGGGTTATCACAGGCCTAGTTACTAGCAAGATACAGTTGAGATGTTACTGCAGTCACTGGCCCTGCAGCTATCCAGGTTATCCAGGTGAGGTGATTTACAAGAGTTATCAAGATTATTAGTGTACTTTCAGTACTCATGTTTTCAAGAAGTGTCCCACATGACAGTGGACTGGAAATGTGCCCTACTCGTCGGCAGGCTACAAGTCCCTCAGGTGTGGCCGGGATAACGGGATCACCTGTAACTGGAAAAATATTTCTATAAGGACTATTTGATCAATCTAGTCATTAACCTAGTCAGATTCATTATGAATTCCTGACCGTTGTAACCAGTAATCCATGTCCTAGACATGATGCAAGACGAGACAAGTAGCTTGTACAGGCATAATCAAGAAAGTCAACCACGGTGTCAAGACAAGAGTTACTTAACAAGTCAAGGTAGCTATCACAACAGCCTTTCAAGATTATCATGTCATGTCAGGTTACTTGTTACTTGTCAGGATTACTCGTCAGGAGTGCGCCTCGATGGACCACTATCAAGATTATCAAGAAGAATTCATATCATCATATTCAAGTCAATGTCGAAGCTCATGTCTAAGTCAAGTTCAATAGTATCAAGCTATCAAGTTGGGTCATCGCAAGTTAGGCCAAATACAAGACACATGTAAGATTACAAGTATTTATAACAAGAACTAGGAGAACAAGCATAGGGATAAGGGCAAGGGGTATCGAGGCCAATAAGTGGTGCTGGTCAGGTGGTGCCAAGAAAGTGACAAGTGTTAGACCAAAAGGCGTCAGCTACCAAGTGGCGCTAGACCAGATGGCGCTAGACCAAAAGGTGACAGCCACCAAGTGGCGCTGGGCTAAAGGGTGCCAAGGCGAGCAGGGTGCGCCTGGTCCAAGAGGTGCCAGGGTGAGCAGGGTGCGCCTGGGCGAAGAGGTGCCAGGACCAGGATGGGTCAGCATACGTCAACATGCTCCAACAAGCACCAACATGCGCCAACATCCGCCAGCATGCTCCAACACGCTCCAACATGTGCCAGCATGCGCCAGCCAACATGTACCAGTATACGTGCCAGCCATCATGTACAAGCATGTACACCAGCAAGTATGTGCCAGTACCAGCATGCGCCAGCCAGCATGTACAATCATACGTGCCAAGCAGCATGCGCCAGCATGCGCGCTAGCCAGCATGTGCCTGTATGCGCCAGCATACACGCCAGCCAGCATGTGCCAGCACCAGCATGCCTTCTGCTCATCTCCTCCAAACATTTTCCAAATGTTCATGGAAACCCATGAACTCAAAAGGGCATAAATCACTCAAAACAAGTCAAAATCGGAACTTCTAAGGGTCTAAATTGGGTAGAATCAAATTTTCTACAACATAGGACAATTAGATTCCGGAAATAACAAAGTTTAAGAGATCAAAACCAGTAAAAACCAAGAAAAGATAAAAACTTAGATCTATAAGAATCCAACATCAAAACCGAAAATGTCAAGTTCTAAAGAGCCTTAGAATCAAGTAGAGAAGAGAATAGAACACTAAAATTTGAGATCCATCATGAAGCAAGCTGCACCTGCCTAGGATTTCTTTGTAGGTTTGAAGGAGTTATGGAGAAGAAGAAAGAAATAAATGAAGAAGCTATGGAGGAGAGAGAGTGGAGTTGACTTATATATCAACTCCTTCTCATCTCAAACCAAAATGAACCAAACCAAGCCATGTTGAACCAAGTTGAATGAAAATCAAGTCAAGATTAAACCCAGGCTAAGCCAAGCAAGACAAGTCAAAATATAGGTCACCTGTCAAATATCAGAAACTCGTATACATATCCTGAAAAGTACGTACAACGGTAAACGAGAGTGACAACTCTACCCACCTTAAAAGAATTCCATCCTCAAAATTTATCAAGAGGCTAGAGATTTCAGGACAAGCTAAACTAACCACAGGCAATCTACGACTAGTAATTAATCAAGCAATCATTCATGTAAGCAAGGAGTTAAGAGCATAAGGCATAAGAAAGATATTATACCTCATGAGTCAAACATGTGTGGATATCCCGATCGGATATTATCCTCACGTTTCCAAGTTGACTCACCCAAAGTATGATGATCTATCCATTACAGAGTAACACTTCATACAGATCCTTACAATATAGGATATCTTCCATCCGTGACCTCCATATGGAATAGTTTGAAGATTTAAGCTTGATCAGGATTGAGGAGGTAGAAGACGATGATTCCACAATCATGATCAACAAGCTTGTGTGGCTCTGATACCACTTGTTGGGGATAGAGATGACTTTTACACACACACAATACGGAAGCAATATATCGAGCTCTTTGTTTGTAAAAATAAAAGTCGATCTTTATTTCAACAAACTTTGTAAAGAAGATTACAAGAATTCTGGGAAAGTACAACTATAGGAATCCAATCAGAAGACGATTGCTTTATCCCTTGGACGATGTGAACTTTGAAGACGATAGCCTCTGAATTTGAAGACGATAGCCTCGGAAGAATGCAGCAGCACTTGGGCAAGAACTCCTGAACTCTCTGATGATGATCTCTGATCTCTGTGCGTATATCATCCCCTAGAATGAAGACTTGAAACTCTATCTATAGAGTTCTGGAAATAACTAACTTTTAGTTATTCTGAATGGCACAAGTTGGTTTACGCATGCCCTGGATTGTGCAGCATTAGACTGCACAGACAGTTGTCTGATCGTGGGCCAACTGTCTTGGACACATGGCATTATTTGATTAAAATACGCGTGATCATGTACAGACGGTTGCCACGTAGTGAGCAATTGATGGCATGAATGCCACGTATACATTTGTCAGTTGTCATGATGAAGCACGCTGACTTTAGATTGTGCTGAGATGGACCGCACTGAGATAGACCGCGCTGGCATGGACTGCGCTATACTCGGATTACGCTGTATGTACAGCTGTCCTCGAGCGCTGTGCTGCACGATAAACGAACAGTTTCCTCGTTCTCCGTGCTGTCAGCTGTCAGAAGATCTGATTCTCTGTCAGGTAATGATGACGAGGCCATGTCAGCATGTGCACTTGGATGAGTGCGCACTTCAGCCTGCGCAATCGGATGGTTGCGCAATCTGTCCTCTGTGAAATTCATTTGGAAGATGTATTTCTTAATTTTTATGACTTTGTTGATGGGTGCAACTTGATTTTTTAGGACCTACAAGACCCCCTTCAAAGTTTTCGAAAGTTGAATTTATTCAAAATTTTGAAATACTTTGAATTTTGAATTTTCAATCAAGTTGCGCACGTGATGATGCTGTCTGCGCAATCGGAGGGATTACCCCTATTTATTCGGCGCAATCTGAGGCGGCCATTGCTCTTTGAAAAACTATAAATAGTTCCCTTCGTCCTTCATCTTATTCTTTACTTGTTTTTATTGAGCTTTGAGAGAGAAATCCCTGAGCCTACTCCGACTTCACTCTTTCTTCCCCGTCGACTTTATGGCCCCCAAGCGTTCCTCTGCCGCCGACAAGGGCAAGGCCTCCGCCGAGTCTTCGGCTCGGGTTGTGCCACGCCCTTTCCGACACGAAGCTGCGCACCCTACTTTGCGAGGTAGACAACTCGATCGAAAACCCTTTTTAAGGTTTTTCGACTTTACTGAATCTTAAAATCCATCTCTTTTTAGAGATGTGATCATACTGCGCCACCATGTTTTATGGTTTTGGTTGTACGAACCCATTATTCTTCATTTTTATGAAGAATATCTTCTCGCGCAATCGGTTGAATTGTGCCGGCCAAAGTCAGCGCAATCGGCTGATTTGTGCAAGATTGTCAGCGCAATCTGATGCTTACGCGAGCTTTATCAGCGCAATCTGATGCCTGCACAATATGATATCTGTGCAATCTGATGCTTGCGTAATCTGATATCTGCGCAATCTGATGCTTGCGCAATTTAATATCTGCGCAATCTGATGCTTGCGTAATCTGATATTTTGTGCAATCTGATGACAAAATTTCTGACATGACTTGTACTAAATTTTGTTTTTTTTTGTTTGATGCAGTTGATACTAGAGAGGATCCGAATTATGAAATCTTCATAGAAACTTTAGCTGAGCCAGATTTCAAAGAGGACTTATCCCATGCACTCTTCCCACAATATGCCCTTCCATCCTCTCGCCAAGCTATCCTAATAGCTCAGGATAACGAGACCCTGTTAAGTCTGATGAATGGACAGCCGTTGCAATCTGCTGACGCTGTCACCCACAAGAAGCCTATGTTCCTCTTCGGTGAAGCCATTGACAAAAGTTCTCAACCTAGACCCCGAGTTGAGTCGAGAACTTTCTCAAGAAAGAAGAAATTGATCCAGTTGCCAGACATAGCTAGATGCCTCCCTCTAGCACGGTATGCTCATGCAAGCCATCCTAGGAGGATGGATTGGGACATTACTCCCCTTCAACATGCACGGACGGGAAAAATCTGTGTCAAGAAAGGTCCGAACAATAGGGACATATTTTATAGTTCTTCTGAGCGACACGGCACTCTAGT
Source organism: Iris pallida (assembly GCA_029216955.1). Taxonomy (NCBI): domain Eukaryota; kingdom Viridiplantae; phylum Streptophyta; class Magnoliopsida; order Asparagales; family Iridaceae; genus Iris; species Iris pallida. The sequence goes on from JANAVB010009594.1 coordinate 135,456, forward strand.
GAGAGGGTTGAAGCCAGGTTGTATCCCTCCTGAGAACTCGTCTTTGTTGCTGCCGGTAAGAACACCGATTTTTGCTAACGAGTACGCAAAGGCGGAGGGCAGGTATCCTGACCAAGACATCCGGCTGACCGGTTTGGTAAATCTGGATAACAGGAGGTGGAATTGTATAGCCAACTGGGTATTGGCTCAATTTGAAGATAAGCTTAGAGAAATCGAGCTTTATAACGCGGTATATGCTACCGTGTATGGCTTCTATCCAAACCCTCATCTGTTTTTAGCTCTGGCAGAGAGGTATAACTACAGGACAGGGACGTTCATGACGCCCTGCGGGGAGATGGGACTGGCGCTCCATGAGATGAAGTATATCTCATGCCTTCCAATGGGAGACTACCCTTACGAGGAGTATGTTCCCACGAACGACGAGTTAGATAGACTGCGTCGGGAAAATCCAGAAATGGTAGCAGTTTTCGAAGAACTACTTTGCCATTATAATATATGTTCTTTGTATTACAAGAGCGGCTCCTCCGGCACATGTTATTCCTCCAAATGGTTACCATATCTTTTTTTGAACCATATCGTGGAAAAAAAGACCAAAGATCATGACTCCTGCAACCCAGCCTTCTTTCAACCTCTCAGCCACAGTGAGGTTATAAAACTGATAGAGGAAAATAAGAAGATGGATATTAAAGTTACTGATGAACATCAATACCCTCCGCTGAAGCCCGGAGATTTTGTTGAAAGCTTTATCAGAATGGGCTACAGGCCCATGTCACAAGAAGCTCAGCTGGCAGGCTTTTTAACATACTGGCTCCGCCGATTTGTTGTACCTGGAGCCAGCACCGTGGACCGCTTCCACCGTGGCGTACTCTTCGTTGCCGTCCGATTAGTCTTCGGCTACCGGATGGATTTGCTATCAGCGATGACCTGCAGAATAAATGCAGGTCTTCGGCTGTATGTTGATTCCATGATCAAGTGGAAAGGTGAGAAAGGGAACTTCCCAAGACTGGAGTTGCCCTACACCTATCTATTTGGGTGGTTGCTTCTGCATCATCCCTCTCTGATGAACCCTGACATGGGGGCAGTTAGCGGCAGCTTTCTGCGTAGATTCTCCCGAGGCAAATGGGTATACATTAGTCTGAAGGACTGTAGACGTGCCCTCAACCTTGGTAAGGGATGGAACTTTTATAGCTTCGCTCCTCCAGCTGGTTACGAGTTTATGGCAGCAAATATGGTTGATCTGGAGAGGCAGCCACTGGGCCGAGCAGCTTTCGACTGGCTGAAGGCGATTAGACACTCATATTTGATATACAGATTTGAGGAGGAATGCTACCTCGAACCATATTTGCCGAGCCGCTTCGCTCGTCAATTTGGTTATGACCAATTCCATATGGGCAACGCAATCACTTGCCTACAAGGAAAAGGGTACCTAATTGATGGTGCGAGAGCATGGGCATACTATAATGCTCGAGACACTAGGGCAGTGTTCTCGATGCCAAATAAGGATGACAATGGCCCAAGAATGCTATACACATATTCATTATTCTACACAGCTGCCAATATATTTGCTGAAAACTTTAGTCTGGTGGATAGCTTCACAACAGCAACCCATCTGAAGAAAGGAGCCACTGCTACATTAGCTCCAGCCAATGACGAACAGCACGAACCGATAGACGATCCACTAGAAGCTTCCAGAGAAGTAAACTTCCCAGACGAAGTCAATCAACTACTGAGAATTTCTCTGAAAGTGGTTAAATCTCCGGCCAAGGAGAAGAAGAGAAGGAGAGAAGAACCTTCTTCTCCAGTCGCGAAGAAGAAGTTGATCTTGGAACCATCATCAGAAAAGGTCACTACTAGATCACAATCCCGACAATTGGCTGAATCAACCCGAGAAGAAGCAGCTACGCCGACCTCTATTCATAAACAGGTCGAGGTAGTAAATGTAGAGAGTCCTGAGAGGCCTTTGCATAGAAAAAAACTAGCCCACAGAAGAAAAAAAATAATGGTCTCTCCTCCAAGGCAAATATTGTCTTCGGTGGTAGTAAATGCTGCAGCAGGAATTACTATGTCATCCCCTACTCCCGCCTCTGAACTTAGTCCAGAGCAGAGAGAGACAACTGAACAGAGAGAGGAGGCGGCAGAGCCCATGGAAGATGCTGAACAAAAAGACGAGGCTGCAGAGCCCAGAGAAGAGGAAGCTGTACGATCTCCTTCACCTGTGGCAGTAACGACTCATCTTCCTGTTACACCGGGAACAACCCGCGAGGAGGAAGATCGTCTCATGATCGAGGCATTGAATGATTATGACTTCGGTTATCAAGAAGAAGCTGATCATGCCGCTGCTGCTGCTAGCGAAGAGGCTCCCGAGGATAGTGAAAATGAGAAGAGCACATCTTTAGAGGCTGTTGATGAGACATAAAATCCTGAAGCAGACATTGAGGTCCAGATATCTCCCAGAGCTGTTGATGATACCTTGAATCCTGAAAAGGATGCTGAGGTGCAGGTATCTCCAAAGAAGATTGCAGATGAAGAAGTGGACTTGGAGGAAACTCCTGCTATTGATCCCTAAGGTATTGACTGAAATTAGCAATCTTCTTTTAATAGATAGCTTGATAGCTGACATTTTTATTCTTATCCATTCAGAACTGGGATCTTCTCCAGCTCCTCCAGCGTGCACAGATATAATACCTGTGATGACAATAGTTAGCAGCAGTCGTCACTTGTCAGGTGGCTCCAAAGCAGGCAGTAGCCAGGCAGTAATGTCTGAGGCTACTTCTGCTAGGCCAGAATCTATTCCAACAGATGACAGGCCTGATGTTGGACCAAGCCACGGTAAGATTGCTTTCTACTTTTGAACTTTTCCATAGCTGCAAATGACGGACAAAATGATAAAGTCTGTCTACTTTTTGCAGAGGAACAACCGGGAGGAGCAACCAGCTCTTCTCTAGCTCCTTTATTTAAAGAGCCTTCCATCCAAGTGCAAGAGACTGAACGTCCCGCCGCTTCATCGTCAACAGGAGTAGCTGCTACTCCTGGTGCTTTGGCTACCAATCAGTTTGTTATTAAATCATTTACCAAGTTCTTCATTGATTTATTGGGGCCTTTAATAGATAGAGTGATGGAGAAGAAAGAAGCTGATTTCTCCACAGTTAGAGGTCCAACCTCTTATTTGGTAAATGCCATCCGTAATCAAGGAGACGAGGCTCAGGCTACTTTTCTTGAGCACATATTAGATAAGCTGGAAACCTCAGTCAAGAGTTACAAAGAGCTGAGTAAAGGAGAAGTAGAGCTTTTAGTACAAGCCGAATTTGAACGAATGTCTTAAGAAGCTGCAGTTGAGAGAGTCAACTTCCAAATTCTGTTGAATGCTTTCACTGCCAAGTCTGCTGAGTATAATTCTAATGTAGAAATGGTGACATCTGTTGCTGAAAGAAAAGAAAGGAGAATTGCTGAATTGCAAACGGAGATTGCCCATCTTCAGGAAGAACTGGAAGATGAGGTCATCCAACATCAAACTACAATTCAGCAACTTGATGTTCTAACCCAAGAAAGAGATGAATATGCTGCAGCTCATCAACCTGAAATCACTCGCAGAATGGTGACTCTACCAATCTTCAATGAAAAATCTGGGATGGAAGAAGCCAGGAAGAGAGTGATAGAATTTTGTGAAGAGCGTCTGCAAATGTTGAAGCAGCAAATTACCAATTTGACGACACCTCCAGCTTAGTATAAAGATATCTTGTATCTTCTTGTTTTGCAATATGAAGCTTTGTAATGTCTTGAATTTTGATCAATAAAAGACATTTTTGTGGCTCTATTATTTGTTGCATATCTTGTTTAGATATAAATAATAGCAATGGAAAATATATTCAGAGGTACAGGACATGATATATTTCTTGAGTTTAGAAAATAATTATATTCATTATATCTGCTCAATGGTAATGTGGACGTGGCAAATATAATTTATTGAATATCATTATTTCAATAGATAACTTAATCAAAGATGACAAGTTGCTGATAAGAATGAACTGGATGATTCGTCAAAATGTGAGAACGAAATGAATCGTCGGGATGAATGTAATGAACGGACAGGCCGTCAAATGATGAATGGGTGAACCGTCAAGTGGATGTGTGAACGGATGAACCGTCGAATGATGAACGGGTGAACCGTCAGATGATGAACAGGCGAACCGTCAAGTGGATGTGTGAACGGACGAACCATCGAATGATGAATGGGTTAACCGTTGAATGATGAACGGGTGAACCGTCAAGTGAATGTAATGAATGAACGGGTAAGATGAACGGGTGAATGTGTCGCTTCATAGTCTTACGACGCTCTATCTATAAATAGAACAGAAAATCAGATGAGATGGTCACTTTCACTTTTCAGCATAAAGATGTCGTCTGGAGATGCATCCAGGAAGGCTGAGATCGTCCCGAAGGTGGAAGCGGAGACTGACGAACGTCCAATCGAGCTGGCTCAATTAAAGCAGATGGCAGTGGGCGAAGGTTCATCTGATCCCAAACTGCCAAAGGACATCTTGGACTTCCTTCTTGAACCAGGGAAGACTAAAGAAGAAGAAGCCATGAGGATGGCTGCTTGCAAGTTCTTGGTGGGTTCCAGCAAGAATGTTCTCGACTCTTTCGCTGATCATTTCTTTGACAAGGACGGCAGTGGTCTGCGTCCCAATTTCGAGAAGGATGATAGTGACCTTCCTAGATATTATGTATTATCATTCAAGATGAAATAAAACTAAATTTTATTTATAAACTTGTCTGATAATTACAAGCATTGTCTGTTATATTTACACGTAATACTTCTTAAGGAATTTGCCATTGATAGGCATCATTGCAACTCGACCGTCTAACTCTGTGAGTTGATAAGCTCCATTTGAGAAGATTTTGCTTACGATGTATGGACCTTCCCACTTTGCATCGAATTTGTCTTTGCTTGAATGAGTCATAGTCATAAGACGTCTGACGGTCAGAACAAGCTCTCCCTTTTGAAAGGCTCTGACTTTAACTTTACGGTTGAAAGTCTTCGAGATACGGGCTTGGTATAACTTAATATGCTGTTGAGCTAATAGCCGCTTCTCATCGAGCGCTTCTAACTCTTGCAATCGGAGAAGATCATTGTTCTCTGTAGTGAGTTCGTTGGCGATGGCAATCCTCAGAGACGGAATTTGGAGTTCCAGAGGCAGAACTGCTTTACAGCCGTATACCAAAGAGAAAGGTGTACAGCCTGTAGGATTGCGGACCGTAGTGCGGTAGGCCCAAAGACATTCTCCAAGCTTTTCACTCCAGTTTTGTTTGTTAGTAGATACAAACTTCTTGAGGAGCTCGATGATAGTCTTGTTGAAGGCTTCAGCTAAGCCGTTAACAGCAGGATTGAAAGCTGTCGAAGCGACATTGTCAATCCGGTGATCGTCACAGAACCTTGTGAACTTTTGACTAATAAACTGAGGTCCGTTGTCATGGATGATCCTTCGAGGTACACCGAATCTATAGATGACATGGTGTTTAATGAAATTGATGATACTGCTAGTCTTGACTTCAGCCAATGGTACAGCTTCAGCCCATTTGGAGAAGTAGTCGGTTATTGCCAGGATGAACCGATGTCCTCTAGAAGAAGGAGGATTGATGGGACCGATGATGTCCATACCCCAAGCTTCGAAAGGCCAGGAGGCGGCCGTCGGATGCAGGAACTCTGATGGTTGATGAATGAAGTCTGCATGAATTTGACAAGCTCGACACTTTCTTGTATATTCGATGGCATCAGATACCATAGAGGGCCAGTAATAACCCATGCGTCGGATGCAATCCTGTAGTTTAGGACCGGGTTGATGTGCTCCACAGACACCATCGTGAGCTTCACGCGGTACTTGCTTCGCCTCATCTCCAGCAAGACAGCGTAAGAGTAGGCCGTCATAAGTCCGCCGGTAGAGAGTTTTAGTGGTCTGATTGTAGTAGAACCGCAGAGACCGCCGACGAATACTCGTAGCCTCCTTAGGATCTTCAGGGAGTATGTCATGGACCACAAAGTCGATGAAGGAAGTTCTCCAATCTCCACTGATAACATTGACTTCAGTAAGATTACTGAACTCGATATTACGATTGTTTTCGACACAGAATAATTCTCGATTAGAGATGACCACCACTTGCTGTCTTCTGATAGGGATGGCTAAGACTGCTGCAAGATTGGCCAAAGCGTCGGCTTCAGTATTGCAAGCTCGGCGTACATATTCAATGAAGAAGGCTTTGAATGATGTAGCCATGTTGATTGCCGCTTCAAAGTAAGGCACTAGATCTTGATGGCGAACTTCATAGGTTCCTCTAACCTGGTTAACAACCAACTTGGAGTCGCCATAGACTTCAAGATACTCAACGTCAAGTTGTTTGGCTAACTAAAGACCGATGAGTAGGGCATTGTACTCTGCCACGTTGTTAGAGCAAGGCTCATCTAGGGAGTAGGCTCTTTAAATAGCTGACCCATCTGGAAAAACAAGGACAACTCCAACTCCTGCGACAATGGCACCATTGGGGCCAACCCTAGATGCACCATCAAAGAATAGATGCCAAGTAGGAAATTCTTCAGAGATTGTATTAGATTCCAAAGTCTCGTCTGGAATTTCATCATATAGCTTGGACGTCTCTGGAACAGGATGAGCTGCTAAGAAATCCACTAATGCTTGACCTTTGACAGACTTTTGAGGAACATATACCATGTCATATTGAGCTAACAGAATGGCCCACGTAGCTAGCCGAGAATTGAGTGTGCTAGGCTTCTTCATCAATACCCGAAGAGGATTAACTCGGGATATGACATGAATAGTTTGGCCAATGATGTAATGTCGAGTCTTTCGAACAGCAAACATAAGAGCTAGATATTCTTTTTCGACCGGACTATAATGGTGTTCAGCACCAATCATAGTACGACTGAGGTAGTAAATAGCTTGTTCGTGGCCTTTTTTTGTTCTTTTGGGCAAGTAAAGCGCCCAATGAATGGTCCATAGCACGGACATACATTAAGAATGGTATACCAGAGATTGGTGGCACCAAGACTGATGGATTTATGAGATACTGCTTTATGTCATCAAATGCTCGTTGACATTCTTCGGTCCAAACGAAAGATACACCCTTCTTCATGAGTTGAGTGAATGGTCTGCAATGTCCAGATAGATTCGAAATAAATCTCCTGATGTACGCAAGTCGACCTTGGAATCCTCGTAGCTCTTTTAGGTTGCGTGGAGGACGCATCTCTTGAATGGCTTTGATCTTTTCGGGATCTACGTGTATACCCTTAGAGGTAATGATGAAGCCGAGAAATTTGCTACTAGAGACACCCAAGAATGACTTGGTGGGATTTATTTTGAGTTGATGTTGGCGCATGAGATTGAAGATAGTTCTCAAGTCTTGGATGTGATCTTCCTTTAGATGACTTTTGACAGCAATGTCGTCAACGTAACATTCGACAGTCTTGCACAGATGATCTCGAAAGATGGTACTCATGGCTCATTGATATGTTGCACCAGCGTTCTTGAGACCAAATGGCATGACAGTGTAGCAGTAGACTCCGCGAGGAGTGCGGAAAGAAGTATGTTTTTTATCTTCAGGATTCATCCGAATCTGATTGTATCCAGAGAATCCGTCCATGAAAGATATTCTTTCGAACCCACAGGTGTTGTCGATCATGATGTCTATGATGGGGAGGTGAAATTCATCTTTTGGACATGCTTCGTTCAGATCTCGAAAGTCGATGCAGACTCGAACTTTGCCGGTTTTCTTTAGAACTGGGACGACATTGGCTACCCAATCAGGATGCTATTCTTCTCGAATAAAGCCACAAGCGATGAGCTTCTTGACTTTATCATCGATTGCGTCCATCATTTCTGGCTTGAAATACCTTTGTTGTTGTTTGACCGGTTTTGCATTCGGCAAAATATTCAATTTGTGAGTAGCAACTTTGGGATCTAGACCTGGCATGTCTTCATAACTCCAAGCAAAGATATCAATGTATTCTTTAATCAGAAGAATTAATTCTTGCTTATCTGCCTCTGGAAGGTTCTTGCTGATGAATATTGGACGAGGCGATCCGCTCTCTCCTACATCAACTTAAACTAATTGATCTTCGATAGGAGGTTCCTTTTGTTCGAATCGGAGTTCCCATTGGGTATCCATTCGCTGAGCCCAAGGATCAGTTTCGGGACTTTCTTCAATATCCTCGTCATAACCTTCTGGAAGTTCAACGGAGACCATGTTAGAAGATACAGTCAATCGATGAACTTGACCGATGCTGGTGTCAGAATCCCATGATCTGGAATCAGAAGAGTTAGAACGCTCCTCACTATCGGATTCAGAGCCTGCTGGGGATAATACTGGAGGAGAAGCATATTCGAGACCTCTTTTGGCCCTGCTGTAGTACATCTCTGACTTTTCTTTTGGAACAGCCGTACGGATAGGAGTTTTTCTACCCTTACCGTAGTTGAGGCCACTTTTGAAATTGTAACCCATCTTTTGGATGATGTCTTTTGATTGTTGACTATAACGACGGAGTTGAAGATGCCCCGTGTCGTTAATTTTGCTATCATCCATATAGCTGAATTGTTGCTCCGGTCCTTTACTAAAAAGTATTAGACTTTCGCCTTTCTTACGAGCGAGAACAATACGATATGAATCCTTTGGGTATTCAAATAAAACTTCTGTTTGAAGAGATTGCACAACTCCCATTGTAAATGACTGAAAGCTATCTAACATATCCAAATAGCATTTAGCATGATAAATGACATCAGTATACTGGAAAGTAGATGCTTTTTCATTGATTTGTACATTGGTATTTACAGCAGGACCTTTAGCCTTAGTAGGCTTGGTCAGATTGATTACAAGAGGGGGAGAAGAAGAACATGGAGGAGGATTGGACTTGTTACGATGGAGGTCGATAACAAGCGGCTCAGAAGAGGTGAGCTCTCTTTTGTCCTTGTTATGAGATAAATCTATAACAAGTGGCTCAGAAGAGGTGAGCTGCCTTTTTGCCTTGTTACGACGTAAGTCAATAACAAGTGGCTCAGAAGAGGTGAGCTCCCTTTGATCCTGATCATCATCAGTAGATTGCTTTTGAACTGGCAAGTGAATAGCCAGTGGCTTGGAAGACTGTGGACGAGAAACACGCCCTTTGACAGGGATGATAAGGGTATCATTAGGCACTGCTTCTTGCACTTCTTCAGTGTCCAGAGACAGGACAACCTTCATGAATTCATCCTTATACATACGAGCATCGTTGCAATATTCTTCGACGTCCTTGAAAGGATAAAGATCAGCAACCTCCTTTTGTACCTCTCCATTGTCATCAACATATTTAAAACATTGATGAAGAGTCGAAGGAACAATGTTATGCTCATGCAGGAATGGTCTTCCCAACAAAGCGTTGTAAGAACAACCATAATTATCAATGATGTAGAAGGTCACCTTTGTGCGAAAATTGCCTATTTGGAGTTTTAAGCGAATCTTGCCAAGAGGCTCACTCCTTCCTTGATTGAACCCAAGAATGGTGGTGATTGTACTGGAAAGACTATGCACTGGGATCTTCAGCGCATCTAACATTGTCTTCGGTATGATACTAAGAGCAGGCCCTGGATCTATCAGAATACGATCGACTTTCATCGAGTCGACATATCCTGTATAGTAGAGAGGATGGTCATGTCAGTTGTCTTCCATCAGCATGTCATCCTGTGTGAAAGTTATGTTTGGAATTAACTCCAACACACTATGACAATGAAGGCAAAAGACTAGTTTTGCTTTGGGCTTCTTTAGGAGGGCCAGGCAAGTTTCAGCTTGCATGAGAGCCTCGCTCAGAGTTTCCCGAGTCTCTTTGGAAAGGCGCAAGAGCTCGAAGATAGACAGTCAGGCCGGTGTATTGGCCAACTGAGCCAGGATGTCAAAGTTATAAGGCTTCTCAAGTCCGGAGGGAGATGATTTCTTCAAAGGTTTATCGAAACGGACTTGCTATTTGCCTTTGTCAGCGACCGTTGGCTTAGGAGGAGTAGACTCTACAACCGGTAAAGACGCAGTAGGAATATCCTCAGTGGAAGCGAGCTGCACTAGAGCAGGCTCAGAGGAAGAAGCAGGACTCTCTTGAGCTTCGGGGTAATCCATTAGATAGGCTTTCCCGGATCTGGTGCCCAACAGGATTTTTTCATCAACTATGGGGTCAAAAGACACCATATTGCAAATCTTTGTCTTGCCTTTGGAACGGTCTTTCTTCTAGGAGGAAGAGGGAACTTTGAACTCTGAAGCAAGATCCGGATGAATCCACATAATCTCGCCATTATCAAGAGACAAGGGGACGAGACCTTCACTTCGTGGAAGAGGGAGATTCTCGATCTCGAAAGTAGCTGTAGGGATAGGAATGACACCGCACTGTACCATCTGGGGTGGGAAGTCACCAAATTGAACTGAGACCATATTTGCAGTAACAGTCTTCTCATCTTGCTGCAGAGTGACAACACCGGCATTGACCAGTCCTTGGATTTTCCTTTTGAGCATATAACATGCTCGAGTGGGATAACCGATGAACCTGTGATAGACACAGTACTTAGGATGATCAGTCTTACCGACTTTATCGGGCTTCTTTGGGTCTGGAAGCTGGAGCTTATTGCTTTTAATTAAGCAATCAAAGATGCTCACTGTGTCATTCTCGTCAAAAGAGTACTCTACTTTCGGACGAGGTTCCCTTGGTGGAGGTGTTGAAGGAGTAGAAGTGGACGAAGGGGGAGCTACGTTGACCGTCAGAGATTCTTTGTTCTTGTTCAAATTAATATTCAAAGTTTCTTTTCCCTTGTGGTTATTCTGGCGAGTGCCACCACCAGATGTCTGGTGTTCATCCCGGTCAGGGTTAGACATTTGCACCTCTAGCTGTTTGAATTTGTCAGCGCTAACTTCAGCTGCTTTAGCGTTGACAATGAAAGATGGCCAATCTTGGAATTGAGTAGACCCTGTCCACATGCTGATGATAGGCAATAGATTTGCCTTGCAAGTGTCTATGGTGACAGCAGCCGGAGTTCCAGGAGGCATTTTTAAAGCTTCCCATCGGAACCTTTCAATGAAACTCTCAGCAGTTTCATTGTGTCTTTGTTTGATTTTATTGAGGGCTGACCTAGTCATGTCGTTGATCCCCTTATAGAATCGTTCCAAGAAGATTTGCTTTAGGCCAGAGAAGGAGGTGATACAACCATCGGGCAAGCTTCTGTACCAATCGTATGCTACGTCAGCTAAACAGCCGACGAATACTCTGGTAAGAAGAGCGTCATTTGGTTGAAGTTGGACAGTCATAACCTCAAAGTGGTTAATGAACTGACTGGGAGAAGTGCTGCCATCAAACAGCGAGATGGTTTGTCACTACCATATTTCTAGTGTGAGTGTATTTTTGTCATTTTTGGGGTAATTTAAATTTATTTGATTTTATTTGATTTTATGGGAATTTTTAGGAATTATTTTGGAATTGTTTGGACTAGTTTGATTTTGACTAGTGTTGACCCTTGTAGACCAACATAGGAGCTAACCCTAGTTAGTATGGACTTGGTTAGGTTATGTGACTCTAGTCTAACCTAGCTTGACTTAAGTTAGTGGTAATTAGTTTATTAGAATTAAATTGAGGGATTAGGAATTTAATGGTTGAGAAATGGTTTATGATTTCACAAGTCATTTTATGACTTAACCTTATAGGACTAGCCACCTAGTGCAAACCCTAGTCTAGTCCATCATGGTCGGCCACCTTAGCTAACCTAGGGATTCTCCCACTATATAATCTCTCCTAAAATCTAGGGCTAGCCTCTTCTTTAGGAATTTATTTCAAGAGAAGAAAGAGGTGAGTCTCCATGTTCAAAAACCCATAGAAAATCTATTTTTGATCATTTTTCCCCCAAACAAGTTAAATTGGATCCTAATATTACTGTTCTTGCTGCTATTGGAATTTTATTTCAGTTTGATGTTGTTTTGATTGGATTGGAATATCAAGAGAAGAGCTATACAAAGGGGATTTTTCTTGAAAGTTCATCCATAGGTAACTTTCTCATTTCTCTATGAAACTTCGATTTCTTTTCATGATTAGGAAGCCCTAGGGGTCTCCTAAGTGTCTGCATTAGTGTCGTGTCGGGTTTCATAAGTTTCGTGTCCATTTGGACACGTATCAGAGGTGGTCCTTAGGTGTTTGTCGAAATGCCACAAAGGGCATTTCGATTTCTTTTGTGCAAAGTTTTTAAATAGAAAATTAAGTTTTATCATTGCTTATTGATTCCTATTCTTCTGAGTGGATTTTTGTGTCAGCTTGTGTCGATTTCGATGCATGGACACGCGTCGCACACCTGCGCGCGCTACAGAGATCCCCTGCTGTTCGGGGGCTCTGGAGGACACGACACGCAACCAGGACACGTGAAACTTGACACGAGCCATGGGGCACTGACTGACACGCCACGTGTCAAGTCTCACATGCCCACATGGCGTGTCGGGAGAGAAATCTCCGTCGCACGTGGATTTCACTCGACAGTGCACTGTTAGTTACTAGCCACTGATACGACTCTCGTATCCGACACTGACACGGAGTGGACACTGGCCAGTTGGCCTATGAGATAGCCCTATAGGTGGGCTATCTATGTGGATGACTACGAGACACTATTGTGTCATGTGTCGTGTGTACGACACGAGTGCACGTGTGCACGAGACAGTGCACTGTGTGTCTGTTTTGAGTTCTTTGCATTAGACACGCCGTGTCCGGCCTTGGGTGACACGAAATGGAGTGTGGGGCTTATGCACATGGGTTTTATTATTTACCAACCTTTAATTTCGTATTTTAGCTTGTTTTCAATTTACATTTTCAATGTACCCTAAATTCTGATACTTAGTTATTCACAGTTAATTCCAGATTCTAAAAACTGAACTTGGACAGTCTTTTTGACCTATTTAACTGATGTAAAATGTTGGTTTTAAACTCTAATATAGTTCTCCTATTAGTAATCTAACCATGGTTTGATTTTTGGTTGTTTTGGTTGTGTATTGTTTTCAAATGGGGCTTAAAGGAAAAACTGGAAAACTGGGAAACCAGTTTTCATTTCCAGTTTTTGTAATGAACTTTGCTATCTTTTTAAACCTTCTTAATGCTGTTAACTGTTAGGTTGAGACCCTAAACCTTTTCTCCTATATGAATCCTACTGGTATGTCGAATTGGGACTTGTTTGGTTGTAGTTTGGGTTGGAAAAAACCTGAGATTCAAGTAGTGTTTGAAAACTGAATTAAACTTAGGTTTTTGAGTCTTGATTGGTTTTTCCTATTCCTGTGCAGTTAGGATGTTTTGACTGAAATCTGAATTAGCTTTTGATATTAAAATTTGAGATTCATGAAGTGTATTGGAGCCTTGAACCATAGGACTGAATCTGGGAATGTTTAGGTTTGTGGACTGTTTTGTTATAACTGAACCATGTAATTCCTCTTTACACACAGCCACTCATGTATGTCTACCTCACCCTACACATCACTCACATTACACACACACCTTGCATTCAGTTTACACACACCCATTGCATCCTTGTTCTCACACACACACACTCACATATACACTCTCTTCTCTTTTTCTATTCTTTATAATTATAGATTGATATATAGGTTGTTTACAATACATAATATATGTGTATATGTTAAGCCTATATATTTATTTATATATATATATATATATATATATATATATATATATATATATATATATATATATATATAATGTGATGTGATGTTCCTTATAGTTGCACTATAACCTAAGGTAGGTATGTGATGTATATATATATATCCATGATATGTGTTGTGCCTATACCTATGTATAGGTATATGGGTACCTAGCTAGTGTATTTTACATATGGTGTTGGATGACATATAACTTGTAGTTAGTCTAGATAGCCTAGTAGTGTGTGTACTAGCTAGTGTAGGTTGAGTGACCTAGTATTAGGCTAACATAGTCTAGTGTAGACTAGTTTGACCTAATTTAGACTTGGTTGACCTAGTTTGACTTCTAGGGTTGACCAGAGTTGACCAAGAGTTGACTTTGGCCTAGATTGACCTAGAATCATGTAGAATGCATAGTAGGACTTCATTATACCATTTTGGACTTGTTGTGACTTGTGCTGTTCTGATTAGGAGCCAGACACCACTCCTCGGACAGTATTTTCATATTGGACACTCAGATACCAGGCGAGTACATTCTCTGATCATTTCATATCCTGCTTAGAATTATTTCCTGCAGTAGATTACTTTACTTGTACTGTCACGTTGGTCACACGGATTGGTACTATACGGATCCCTTCTTGAGATGTTATCCTTAGGGAGCATCGGGTACTACATGTTCTGTGCGTTTCACTTACATGACGTATCACTATGCTTCACAGGTTCTTTGATCACTTGTGACATATACCCTTATGATCACAGAGTCTCCTAGAATCTCTTATCCCATTTACTGGGTATCCTAGAATCTCCTAGAATCCCCATTCTTGGGACTACTATGTACCACCCTTCGAGGGCTTACCACCCTTCGGGGGCTATTACATAGAATCATAACATAACCTATTTGGATCCTTGTGTACTGATTGGGGGTACGGGGGAGTAGAAGTAGACATGTGAATAATACCCAAGTAGTATCTTATCAGAATCTCTTCCATAGTGTCTTATCAGAATCTCCTATGCCATTTACATGTCTATATTGTACTCTGACTCACTAGCCACTGTTAGTCTCTATTTATAGTAGATATTTCTATTACAGCTCTCTCTCTGTTTACATACAGCATTTTTTCAGTACTTGTATCTTACTTTACTGCATGATTATATTTCTAACCTGCTATGAACTGTTGAGATGTACTGTACTCGCTCCTGTCCTGACTGGACCTGTTGAAAATATTACATAGGACGAGGAGGAGCCCTGCCTGGATACTTTCTACGGGGCAGCCTTAGATGACACCTGCGAGCTGGACCCTCAGGAGGACCCAGCTCTAGCTGAGGATATCACCCCGATTGCCTAGACTAGATTAGTTAGGCTTATCTTCTTTTTATGTAGTCTTGAGACATGTTTTAGCTAGACTTTATTCTGAGTTCAGAGTTGTATATATTCTTTCATTCTGTATCTGAGACCATGTACTTCTGGATATTTGCTGGGATTATCTTAGACTACTTTTCATCTATTTGTTTCCTTTCTATTTTATATCGTGCTATCTCTTCCTTAGTTGTGATTGAGTTTATTACCGCTATGTCACCCCCATTCGGGGAGTATAAACTGTTTAGATATATATTGTTAGTTGTATGTTGACCTAGGACAGCGTTCTACCGCCGACACTGCGGCGTAGGCTGGACGTACCCACGTCTCGTGCCCTTACTCTAGGGTGTGGGTCATGACATGGTTGGGATCTTGTACTTCGGAGGAAATGGAACTTCCTTCCATTCAACTGGATAGGGTTGCTTGATCCCCAACCTTTGCAAGTTGTCCTTCTCCTTGAAAGCTTCGAATTGAGTGCATAGGAGCTTGACAGCTTCATTGGCATCTTCCACTGATGTAGAAGGAGCAGGTTGAATCACAGTGTTGGAAGGAGGAACAGCATGATAAGCACTACCCCCAGCACCTGATTGACTGGGTGTAGGTTGGATTTGTACAGGAGGTACTTGAGTAGATGCTACCCCCAGTCCAGCATTGACAGGCACTGACGATGCTATGATTTCAGGATTTGTAGGAGGTACGGTCGGTGGTACCGTATGCTGGGCCACTATGATAGAATGCATACTTGCGACCATTTCAGCCATGGTCTTTAGCTTGTCTTCTAGCGCAGCTATTCTTTGTTCTTGACTAGCCGAACTGGAAGCGTCGGGGTCTTCATTGACGACATAAGCTGTTACTTCTCTGGGTACAGTGGAGGACACTGCCTGTTCCGAACTCTCGCTGTATGCATCATAGTCAGAGAAGGAATCATCTCCTGAGTGAGAAAGAAGAAGATGACCAGAAGGATCTTGAAGATTCCTTTGACCGATTGTGTCTCGGCTTCGGGAACGGGTATGTTGGAATACTCCTTCAGAGGATTCTTGGAGTAGATCCAAATACCGCAGGCTTGGCTTACGAGGTTTCCCGTGCTTGGAGCACTTCCTACCCCCAGTGTCTCTGGAAGTCATGTTGACAGAGGCGTACAAAACCTCGTCTTCATCTTCTAACATAGGTTCAGAATTAGAAAAGTTCAGACGATCGAAGACAGATCGTCTTGTTGTCTGACAACAACACTTGATGACAACTTTGTGATTGCAATGATGTCCAAGTGGCTGCACTGGGGGTGTTGAAATGTTGTCCCATTTTTTCTTGAGATGTTCTCGGAGATTGGAAACAACAACGGGACGAGCAGAAGTTCGAGGGATGTGTTCTTTGACAATATTCGGAATATGGTTCCGATTCTTCAAATGTTTTGTTCCTTGAGTGTACAGGGAAGTACTCATTTCATTGGCATAGGTGTCCTGATTCTTGATCCTAGAAGTTTGCTTCTGATGCTGGTTGGTCTTCGGTATTGGCTGTTTACGTTTCACCAAAGTTAGCCTGTTGAGATACGTTCTTAGATCAGAAAACTCACCCCCAGGGGTTTCTGTCTGAGACACCAGCAATTTTCCCTGTCTTGAACGGAAGATCTGAAGAGTTGGGAGATCTTGGAATTCTGCTACCGGAGTAGGCAGAATACCCCTCTGATCAGTACACTTCCCTTTGGCAAGGAAGGAAGAAGAACTCTTGTTGGAGAGAGTCTTGGTACTGACTAGTGCCAGAACACGTTCAGATTGATCTTCAACGGTAAAAATCGAGGAAGACCGGGAAAAGACCAAAGGGCCTTTTCCTTTATTTTGGAAAGAAGGGTTAGCTAAAGAGCGTTTCCCTCTGTTGTCTTCCAAGTCATGGGACGAGGAAGTTTGAGAAAAGACCAAAGGGCCTTTTTCTTTATTCTAGAGAGGAGGAGGAATAGCCAAAAGACTACCTCCAGTGGATTACGCAGGAGCAACAGAGTATTGGAGAGGAGCAAAGCTTTTTCCCTTGTTGTGAGAAGATGAGAGATTAACCAAAGGGTTGTCTCTCTTGGATTGTGCAGACACAATTTGCGCATGGGTTGATGGCGCACTGGCAGATTGCGCAGGAGGAGTTCTAGCAGAATGTCTTCTGGCTAGAGTCTCAGTAGTTTGCGCATCCAGAGTCTTGTTGCCAGAGTGTTTGTGTTGCACTCTGGTTACTGGAGTAGTGGACTGCGCAGAAAAATTTGCAGCCAACTGCGCCAGAGGAACAGGAGTCTTGCACTTTGACAGAGCAGTATAAGAAGTGGTCTGTGCACTGTTAACAGCAGACTGCGCATGAGGAGTAGAGGCAGATCGTGCAACAGTCTTGGCTGCAGAGACATTAGACTGTGCAGCAGTCTTGGTGGCAGAATCACCAGACTGCGCAGCAGTCTTTGGGATCCACACTGGGCGCACTTTGCTTGTGGCAGAAGTTGTCGCAGTACGAGGAGTGGTCCTGGAATTGATCATGGCTTCATAGGCCGTCTGGTTGACCTTCACAACCAGCGTCTACTGCGTCCTTCCGATAGACGCAACGTCACATTAAGTTGTCACTTCCTCGTCGGAGAAGAAAGTCGTCCCCAGCAGAGTCGCCATTTTGTTTGGAAAAACAAAAGTTGATCTTTATTTCAACAAACTTTGTAAAGAAGATTACAAGAATTCTGGGAAAGTACAACCATAGGAATCCAATCAGAAGACGATTGCTTTATCCCTTGGACGATGTGAACTTTGAAGACGATAGCCTCTGAATTTGAAGGCGATATCCTCGGAAGAATGCAGCAGCACTTGGGCAAGAACTCCTGAACTCTCTGATGATGATCTCTGATCTCTGTGCGTATATCATCCCCAGGAATGAAGACTTGAAACTCTATTTATAGAGTTATGGAAATAACTAACTTTTAGTTATTCTGAATGGCAAAAGTTGGTTTGCGCATGCCCTGGATTGCGCAGTATTAGACTACGTAGGTAGTTGTCTGATCGTGGGCCAACTGTCTTAGACACATGGCATCATTTGATTGAAATGCGCATGATCGTGTACAGACGGTTGCCACGTAGTAAGCAATTGATGGCATGAATGCCACGTATATATTTGTCAGTTGTCATGATGAAGTGCGCTGACTTTGAATTGCGCTGAGATGGACCGCACTGAGATAGACCGCGCTGGCATGGACTGTGCTGCACTCGAATTGTGCTGTATGTACAGTTGTCCTCGAGCGCTGTGCTGCACGATAAACGAACAGTTTTCTCATTCTCCATGCTGACAGCTGTTAGAAGATCTGATTCTCTGTCAGGTAATGATGACGAGGCCACGTCAGCATGCGCACTTGGATGAGTGCGCACTTCAGCCTGCATAATCGAATGGTTGCACAATCTGTCCTCTGCGCAATTCATTTGGAAGATGTATTTCTTAATTTTCATAACTTTGTTGATGGGTGCAACTTTATTTTTTAGGACCTACACTCTCACGCAGAATGCGGAAGCTAAGGATTGACAAGTGAGCAATACAGAACACAAAGGAATTACGAGGTTCGGCAATGTGCCTACGTCTCCGGACAACTATAGTAATTCTTTTCTTGTCTCCACTAAGAATAGTTTAATTGCAAGTTATAATATTTTTCTTGGATTCACTCAAGAGGCTCATAAAATCTCATACAAAAGTATGGACACACTTTGGTGACGAAGCTTCCGTAGAAGAAGCACCGCTCGAAAGAACATTACGGGCAAAAAGCACGGAGCACCACATCACATCCCTAATCACCTCCTTATATAGCCTCATGAGGATGGTAGCTTCTCCGCTAAGATTGTTTCATCTAAGGTTCATTAACCTTGGTAACTCTAGAAGACAAAAGTCTTTCTCCAAGGTGAATGAATGTTGGGAACAACACACTTCTCCACTTATGGAGGGACCACACACACACACACACACACACACACATACACACACATATATATATATTATACTAGTCTACGTGTACGTGCTTTGCACGTATTTTAATTAGAATGTCATAAGGTCAGTTGTCATCTTTCCGTCTTTTCTAGGTGACTATTCATGTGTTTGTGCTTTCTTTTTATAATGCCAAGAGATTCAATGTACGAATTTGGTTCTTTTTTTAATTTTCTATTGACCTTTAGAAAATGGTAAGGGAGTCCATTTTTGTTCACCCTCCAAAACTATGGTATTTGTTCACCCTCAATTATATGGAGACATGTGGTAACTAAAACCACTTTGTGAGTGAACAAACATCATAGTTTTGGAGGGTGAAGAAAATTGGACTCAAATGGTAATGACAGAAAAATTTATTACCATTAGAACATAAAGAGTTGTATGAAAAAAAGGAAGCTTCATAGCATGCAAACTTATTGTTTTGACACTTAAACATAAATGACATGCAAGTTGGCATAATAATATCATGTTTATAAAGTACTTAAGGGTATTTTAGGAATTCAAAAGTTTAACCGCCAAGTTTTTCTATTATATAGTAGAATATATATATATTATTGGGAACGAAGTGCGAAAATCGTTCCCCCAAACCAGAAAGTCATGCGAGAGAACCGAGCAAAAGCACACAAACTAAAAACGTCAAACACCATCGCAGACACAAAGATTTTTGACATGGAAAACCCTTGCAGGAAAAACCACGGGACGATCGGAGTCCAACCCTGAAGAACCTCCATTAATGGAATAAAGAGAATACACCCTCTACAAGCTCCTCCCGATCCAACACGGATCACCACAACTCACTTGAAAGAAGAAATTTTTTGATTGCGGACTCCGAAGAACAAGAGATGCCAAAAAATTATTCGAAGCACTCTCTCCTTCACAATAGTCCTTAATCCTCTCTCTCTCTCTCTCTCTCGAAGATTATAATGCACTCTTATTTTTGAGATAATTTTACAACTAGCATGCATCACCCTTTTATAAGCCCTTGGTAATCTATACATGGAAAGCCAATATATATGGAAACTTCCAATATGCATCAATCATATATTTAATGGAAATCCAATCATAATTGGCTTGCCATAATTGGAAGTCCAATTATATGGAAAGCTACTATATGAAGGGTCCAATCATAAATATATGATCAAAGTAAATATGAAAATCCAATCATATATTTCTTTACCATATATGTTCCAAAATAGGATCCATGCATTCCCCGAGCTTCTCCGACACACGGATGGCGCTCGTCGCGCTTCGGGGTATTCTCCACATAGGTTGGGAACCCCACCCACTCCAACAAATCTCCCCCTTTACAACTAGGTGAAGAAACTCGTCATCCCGACGATCCGCCTGAGTACTCAAATTTTCCCTTGGTAGAACCTTCGTGAGCATATCCGCTCCATTGTCATCAGTATGGACCTTCTCAGGCATCATGTCCTTCTTCTCAACCACATCTCGTATCCAATGATACCGAGTCTCAATGTGCTTAGACCGACTATGAAATGTCTGATTCTTCACAAGGTGAATGGCACTCTGACTGTCGTAAAACAAAGTATACTGCTCTTGTTTCAGCCCTATTTCCAGCAACAGCTTTTTCATCCATAGTAACTCCTTGCAAGCCTCCATCTCCGCAATGTGCTCTGCCTCTGTCGTCGATAAGGCAACACACTTCTGCAACCGCGACTGCCATGATACTGCTCCTCCAGCAAACATCATCACATAGCCCGAAGTCGATCGCCTCGTGTCTACATCTCCAGCCATATCAGCATCGGTATACCCAACAAGCTTTGGCTCGTCACCACCAAATGAAAGTCTCCAATCAGTAGTGCCCTGAAGGTAACGTAGAATCTACTTGACCGTACTCTAATATACCTTTCTAGGATTTGAAAGGTACCTGCTAACTGTGCCAACTACATGAGCGATGTCTAGCCTCGTACACACCATAGCATACATAAGGCTCCCCACAGCTGAAGCATATGGAACCCGCTCCATATCTTCTTTTTCGTCCTCGGTAGATGGACACTGATCCTCAGTGAACTTAAAGTGGGCTGCAAGGGGGCAACTCAGTTTCTTCGACCCATCCATACCAAAACGCTGAAATACCCGGTAAATGTACTTCTTTTGGGACAAGTGTAGCAACTTGGACTCTCTCTCTCTCTCGGCTGATCTACATTCCAAGAATAGTCTTTGCTGCACCCAAATCCTTCATAGAGAAGGCCGCGCCCAGTTGGCGCTTCAACTCCGCTATCCTAGTGGCATTCTGGTCCACTAATAGCATGTCATCTACATATAGCAATAAAACAATAAATCATCATCAGCAAAATGCCTCACAAATACATAGTGATCCGATGTCGTCCGTGCATAGCCATGCTCCCCCATAAAAGACTCGAACTTTCTGTACCACTGCCTCGGAGCCTGCTTCAGACCATACAAGCTCTTTCTCAACCGGCAGACCAAATATGACTTGCCCTTCTCACAGGCTGCTCCATGTATAACTCCTTCTCAAGGTCACCGTGGAGAAATATCGTCTTCACGTCCATCTGCTCGACCTCCAAATCGAGACTGGCTGTCAATGCTAGTACCACCCGAATAGACGAATGCTTGACGACAGATGAAAAGATCTCATCATAATCTATGCCTTTCTACTGACCATAGCCTTTAACTACCAGCTCGCTTTGTATCGAGGGCGAGTAGCATCATCCGTCTGCTTTACTCTAAACACCCATCGATTCTTTAAAGCCTTCTTGCCCTTTGGCAACCGCACCAGCTCATAAGTGGAATTGGCGTGTAAAGAACTCATCTCCTTCTGCATAGCCTCCATCCACTCCTTCATGTGTTCGTCTTCCGTAGCCTCTGTAAAACGTTCGGGCTCTCTCATGTCAGTCAATAGCACATACTCACCCGGTGAGTATCTCGTAGATGGTCGACGCTCTCTGTTGCTCCTTCTCAGTGGAGCCACTGGTGCTGGCTGTATACCAACAGCCTCCTCCTCTTCAGGAACCGCCTCCCCGGCATGCTCATCCTCCTGAGGGACACCCTGACCACCATCAGCAGGCTGATGGTCAAGGTTAGAAGCAACTCCATGTACTGGCTCCACCATAATTGGATCCTCTGCGATGTCCTCTGGAAACTGCTCGAAGCAAAATGACTCTAACTTAGGCAATTCCTCAGCCTCAAAAGGCGTCTCGGAATCTTGAGTGTTGGTCATGGTCTGATCCTCGACGAATACCATGTCCCTGCTTCTGTAGAGCTTTTTTCCTACCGGTCGTAGAGTCTATAGCCAAACTCATCTCGACCGTAGCCGACAAAGATGCATCGCCTCGTCTTCGGCTCAAGTTTGGTCCTCTCGTCCTTCGGTACATGTACGAATGCCTTACAGCCAAACACTCACAGGTAATTATATGATAGCTCTTTGTCGTACCATACTTTGTCAGGAATATCATCCTGCAAAGGAGCACTATGAGATAAATTAATAACATAAGCAGCTGTGAGAAGAGCCTCACCCCAATAACTGCCTGGCAAGTTTGCTTCTGACAGCAAATACCGCACCCTCTTCATCAGTATCCTATTCATGCGCTCTGCTACACCATTGAGCTGAGGTGTCTTGGGCGGAGTCTTCTGGTGTCGTATCCCCTGCTCTCTGTAATAAGCATCAAATAGACCAATGTATTTGCCGCCGTTGTCGGACCGAACACAAAATAACTTCTTGCCCGTCTCTCTTTCAACAGAGGCCTGAAACTCTTTGAAAATAGGCAGCACCTGATCCTTGGTCTTTAATACATAGACCCAAACCTTCCTGGAACAGTCATCAATAAAAGTTACAAAGTAAGAAGCACCACTAATAGATTTTACCTTCATAGGACCGCAGACATCCGAGTGAATCAACTCGAGCAATGCCGGCTTCCTTGTGGTGGCCCATGCAGGTCCGACTTCGCAAATCATACGAACTCGTGATAGTACTTAAGTTAGTTGTACTATTGCGAGCATGCGGCAAGGAAACGCTCATTCACGAATCAAGATTAATTTAATTTAAGTGAATGACTAGGACTAGGAGTACCTTATACAAATTTACCGATGGGTAGTCTAGGCCATGCAAATTA
This sequence comes from Iris pallida, assembly GCA_029216955.1. Taxonomy (NCBI): domain Eukaryota; kingdom Viridiplantae; phylum Streptophyta; class Magnoliopsida; order Asparagales; family Iridaceae; genus Iris; species Iris pallida. Next base: position 158,583 of record JANAVB010009594.1, read on the forward strand.
GGATAAGGGTTATTAATTTTGATACCTTGTCAGATCCCCATAGTTATACTATTACCTCTTGATAGGACGATATGATCCAATGTGGATAGATTATTCACTTGGTGAGGCAAAGTTTCCTAGAGTAATGATCTAACCTTGATGAGTTGTTCAATTCATTCTCCTTGCCTCTTAGATATCATCCCCATATCCTAGCCGAATTATCTATATAATTGCTAGTTAGCCTAAGAATCATTATTTTATAAAGTTCTAATTTTGTTATCCATATACGGACCTCAAGTTAGTTTCGATTCAAAGTTACCCTCAAAGGTTTGAATACACATAGAATAGGTACTAGAATGGTTGTATCTCTTTATCTTCAGTTATTCCCTCCCTGTTCAATCTTTTATTTTAAAGATTGTGACTGATAGGACATATATATGCCTTATTACATAGTCGACTTGCTTGAATCTCTAGAACTCATGAGTTTTTACATATATAGGTAAAGGAATATTAGTTAACTCATAATGGCAGAACAGCAGCGCACTGTCGCCATTTAATTTAATTTTGGAGACCATGGATACACTGTAGCCAACAGCACACTGGCGAGACACGACCCCTAGAGTTGGAATTTGTTTAAGAAATATAGGTTATAGAATGTTATTAAAAACTATGGCTAGTGGTCCACTCCTGATCGTAGTTACCCTTGAGCCAATATTGGATAGAGTTAAGTAATGTTCGATTTGTGTCATATTTGAGTTACGAAACCAAGGGTTTACCACAGCCCGATTTTACGGGCGAGGCGTAGTCCTCGGTGAAATGACTTCAAACATGATTACAAGTTTGGGATACCATAGAAAATAGGACAGTGCCAGGTATGTCCCATAAGATCCAAAGCCAATACTAGGGGAAGTTTGGTAAGCTGGATAGCATGTCTACCGACCTAGCATTCCATAGTCCTTGTGATCTATTGACGAGAAAATTGATTGATGCTAATAGGTTTACCTGGAATATAGAATATAGAGGTTCATAACCCATTAGTCGACCAAGTCCTTGTGGATAAGAAGATAGTAGGAAGACCGTATAAGCAAGAACACCGGGTAAGGTTTGATTCTCGCAAAACTCGAACTACTTGTGCCTTCCTTCAAAAATCTCGCATAATTGTATTCGACTGTCTTAACAAACGCTGCTGTTACAGCTTAGTTTTGCAAGCTCACTCTATTCTCAAGCTTGATTCGAGGCATATGTTTAGTGGGGACGCCCACTAACTTATTGTCTAATCAGAATCAGTGTATTATGGTCTGATCAACCATGATGCATTTGGTTCGCTCTTCGTTTAATTACACCACATGGATGGAGATATATAGGTATCTAGGATCCCATCCGCGACTGCTTTGACAATTCCTCTTGAATTATACGTTCGCCTTTGGATCACGTGATTGTATTCAGTAACATCGTTCTTGAACTCTTTATAGTTTTGTCTTTCACTGATTTGGAAAGACAGAAGCTCATAATTGGTAGTGAGATACCGCGTATTCCCATGGCTATGGTAGTTGTATACACAAGGGTAGTTATCATCAGCCAGCCATGTGATCGAGTTACTCGTTCTCCTCTCGACCCCAAACTCTTATCGGGACTTTCAAGCCATCTGAATTTAAGAATGATTAGGGTTTTACCCTTAGTCGTAATGCCAACCCAGGAGACTATTTCTAGTCTCAAGAAACAATTCATTGTGTCTCTAAATTTTCTTGAATACTGTATTTACTTTCAACCCTTATGCCTTGACTCAACCGTCCCTCGACCAAAGCCCACAGTTTAGACATGAGATGAATAGACAAGGCTAAGGACAATAATTTACCGTGACTATGGTAGACACTCATCCCGAGATTGGTTTCCAACAAGTATTACCCTAGTCACGTAAATTTTATTATTAAAGCCTTACTAGTATGGGAACCCCACAGTCACTAGCTTAGCCAATACCGTAGCTTAAATACCCTGTCATATTATGACCTACCAGTTGTCAACAACAATGCATGATCACTACAACTCATGTATACTGTGGACAAGCATATCATTCTATGTTATCGACCATGTGTCTTAGTACACACTCGTTCTCCATTTATTGAGGAACGATCCTTGATTTGACTTATATCTACCGCATCCCGATACGCCGTGCCTTATTCCCTATTAACAAAAAGTCGAGGTACAATATCCGGACTTTGGGAACCCTCTAACCTCAATATTCCTAAGACCATGTCCTATTTCTAAGGTGGGTAGACTATAAGCTTTCAAAATTTTAGGATGTATGAGGATTACCGATTGATTAAAACAATTCCCATTAGGATGATAATTAGTGTCCCATAGACTCCCACTTTCCATTTAGATTATTTTGTGTCCCGACCGTGTCATTAATATTCGAAGCACGAGACTAGCTGTTACCTTCCAACAAATTACATATGCAAGATCTAGACGGGTCCACCTTCATCTAGGTATATCATGTCCCACTCAAACACGTCCCCTTGTACTCTATTTTTATGGTACGATTTTCAGGACGATAGGACTAGCTATAACCCTTACCGTAACAACGGTATACTTTCCGACTTTCATTAGAGCTTCAACCTCAACTCAAACCTTTCGACCCACTATATGGTTGTGACCTACTGGAAGCCCACTACGCACATGTCACTAGTGTGCTATTTAATTGTGTCTTCTCGTTCTACTTAAACATAAAAGACACGGAAGCACATCTTCAGGGCTTACAAAACCTAATTTACCAATCCGACTGCCCAACTAGCTCAACCCTTGGGTAGAAACCTATTCTAGGTTACCCTAAACTAGTAGACATAGTTTTATCTTGGGATCTTGTTCAGTCCATATAGATTGAAGCCCAAGGTTCATTCAACCGACGACTGATGTCCAATTGGGGAACCCATTAAGACCCAGTAATACCCATACCACTATATTTGGACTATAAAGCCGAACCATTTGAAATAGGTCCCAATACCTATTATTTAGCCTCTCCCTTTTGAATAAGAAGTCATCCGTAACCCTTGTTCCATCTACCTAGAAGTTGCGATATGATCTTGTATTGCATATATATCCCTTGTTTGTGGGTTTAGATAACCACGAAAAAGATCACAATCTTGATTTCTCAAAATTCAGTCCTATTTTGGAATGTTGTCTAAGACTCCGAGAACAGAATTTCTGTATTTCACGAATTTGTAGCCCCTCTAAGAAATAAGGGTTCTATGATTTAGCAAGTGATTGGATTAGAGTAGCCTACTCTAGCAAATAAGCCAATGGTTCATAGACTTTCATTCTATCTGCATCATTGGATACACTCTACCGCTCGTGAAACTTCATAAATGCCCTCAATTATTCTTCCTTATCTTCCTGTCCTTCCTATTTCAGAGTGACGATGGTCACGCTTATTTGAATCCAGCAATATTTCTTAGCTATTTGTATAAATTTGTTGCACGTTAGATTTTGGGTTGCGTGATAGATAAAAGTAGATTATAGTTGCCATATACAGTAGATACCTATTGGTAGCAAATTTTTTTGGCAATTCGATGGAAGGTTATAAAGTTTTAGCGTCAGGAGTATTGAGGGAATAGTGTGACCAAAGGTGGGTAGAAATTTCGAGGATTCGTAGTACGAAGTGACCATGAGAACAGATGATAGCTAATGGAAGCCGTCTTCGATCATAGCGGATGGACTCTTCCCCTAAATTTCGAGGACGAAATTATTTTTAAGGTGGGTAGATTTGTAGCTCCCCTTCCCAGAAATTGTAAAATATATTTATTATTAATTCACTTTATTTAAATAGTGATTTTTAGACTATACATAAAAGGTATGTACATCATTATAGATTTATGGCATTTGATTATTATTACTAAATTATCGAGTTGATTATGAATACAATATTAATAATATTGGTTATATTATTTTAGTCAAATAATTGTTATTGGGGTTTATTCAAGTTTATTATGATTATATATAAATGTATGTTATTAATACGGCTGAATTATTAGTTTAGATACCATGAATATATTGGTTATATTAGTCAGATACTATGAACATTTTTGTTATTATATATGTGTGTATATAGATAATATTTTGTTATATATATATATAATATATATATATATATATATATATATATATATATATATATATATATATATATAGAAATAATAGATATAGAAATATGTGTATAGATATTGATACGTATACGAATCTATATATATATATATATATATATATATATATATATATATATATATATATATATATATATATATATATATCTATATATATAAATATATATATATATATATATATATATATATATATATATATATATATATATATATTTTATATATATATATATATATATATATATATATATATTATATATATATATATATAAATATATATATATATATATATATATATATATATATATATATATATATATATAAGTGTGTATGTGCATATATCTAAAATATATATATGGATAAATGTATAGTGTATATATATATATATATTATATATGTATTAGTGTTTAATAAAAGAAAAAGAGAAGGGAGTCAACACAGCCTAGACCCGGCCCTAAACAACTGAACCCGGTTGCAATCTCTTTGAGTTGGCCCAAATCCTACCAGCTAACAGGAGTGTTGTCACTTTCACAAGGAAAAGAAAAGAAAAATATGTACACAACAAACACTCGGCCCTCCGAACATGACTTGTACCACTGCCTAAAGCAACAAGTGCAAATAGTGGTGGCCTCTGTTATTATTATGATTATATAATATAGTAGTGAATTGAATTGAATTGAATTGATATGAAATGGATGTTTGAACTGGATTGAATTGGAGTTCAATTCAATTCATTTCAATATATATATATATTGGTTGCAAGTGCTGCAACAACAGCATACATGCATGCAACCATACGTCAGCTAGTCAAAGTTGTAGTTTGATTGCCAGCAGCTATAAGCTTCACCGAACACACCTTACTTCACTTGGTCACATATAACCCGGCCAAACATGTAGAGCCTTTTATACAAAAACTGTTGATCGATCAATGAAACAAAACCCCTTAGCAAAGCATGGCCCAGCCGCTCAACTCTCCCCGAGCCCACAGGCCTCAGCTTCAACGCAGCTGAACAGCTCCCCAAACCCAAGCAGAATCGAACATAGCCCCACAGGCCATGCCTGCACCTATAAAGAAACCGAACTGAGCCGACCCCTACATGGCAGCGTACATATAACTACATGTATTCGAGAGAAAAACTTCGCAAAACCTAAAATTCCTCGACGCTGCCACCCACGCGCGCCCTCACACGCGCGCATGCGCGCGCGCCGAGAGCCACCGCGTGCGGCCGCACGGGCCACTGGAGGCCGGCCAGGCGCGGGAAACGCCGCGCAACAACAACAGCGAATACACGTGCAGGTACCGATTTCGTAGTGTTATTTCTTCGCGTACACTCAACGGTTTCTCGATCCGTAAAATTCCTAGGATAGACTAGTCGACCACCCTAAAACTCCTTCAAATAGATCTATTTTAATTATGCTAGATTAATCATGAAATTGTTTGGAAATTGAGGAAAAACCATAATGACAGGAAACTGGAAAGTGCTTGGAACCTTAAGTTTGAAGGTGATTTCCTTCCAATCTGTCGACAGTTTCAGAATTCTGTTTGAACAGATGTGTAGCCCACCCATAGACCTACGAAACCCTTTTTGTAGTTCCTGATTTCGTCAAGTATTGGCAGAGTTATTCGAATCCAAAAATCAGAAAAAAACCTAGGAAAAACAGTTTTCAAAACATGAAAATTCGTCCACACGACGTGCGTCACGCCAATCCGAACGACGTGGTCGTGAACCGAAAGGATCGAAAGCTGCGTAACAGTTTCGTGGTCGTGTGGGCTTTGCCGGAATCCAAATTGGTCGCGTGTGCGCGACGAATTTGATGCGTATCTGTCAAAATTCACCGTATCGTACACTTTGCAAATTTCTCAATTACTTTGTGCACGCTCGTCAGATCGAGACGAAACTTGCGCCAACAGGACCATATCATTTTTCTGGTCCTGCATGCCAAGTTTGGTCTGATTCTGAGACTGTTGATAAAATTACCGTTTTGCGGGCCCTGCGGTTCCACTTAACGGGCGATTTTGTGCACGACCCGCAGGAATCCAACTCTGGACATACGGTTGGGTTCGTATGAAAAAACTGGATCCATAGACATGTAGTTTGATGACTTTAGAGACCATTAACTCTGGCACGCTTTTCGATGCAAAGCGGGTCCAACGGCGGACATTATTTTTGTTCGAAATTACCGTTTTGCCCCTGTGTCCAGAATTGGACTTAAGGACAGACAATCCTAGCTAATTTGACAATTCTAAGAACATTGGTAATGTTTATTTCAGCTTTCGGGGACTGTTGTACGGGTTTTGACTATTGTGGCACATTGAGTAGTTCAGACTATCGGTTTCACCAGCACAGGACCACAGACGAGTACAGTTTATTGTCTGTATTTCGATATTGATCTTTACTATATTTTATTGATTAGTCATTGGTTATGTGATTTTTATACTCTATTATAAATTGTTGAGTCGGGAATGAGAAGTACCAAGGATGTGTGATCCGACCGTAGACCGTGTTTATTTTCATGCAGTAGACCTCGTAGACATTGTTTATTTTCATGCAGTAGATCTCATAGACATTGTTTATTTTCATGCAGTAGACCTCGTAGACATTGTTTATTTTCTGCAGTAGACCTCGTAGACATTGTTTATTTTCTGCAAGTAGACCTCGTAGACATTGTTTATTTTCTGCAAGTAGACCTCGTAGACATTGTTTATTTTTTGCAAGTAGACCTCGTAGACCGTGCGGTGTAGCACCCCAGACCGATCACATGTCAAAGGTACTTCTAACAGTTGGGGAAAGTAATTTATGTCTATTTATTGATATTGGTTTTCCGTATTTACTGTTTATTTTCAAAACTCATGATTGATGTCTAACCTTTGTTTTATAGTCATTTTCTTTATTTGAAATCGCATTCAGTGAATTGTGCTCGTTCCATTCCTGACTGGAAACCAATATTTTTAGGTTAGCCGTAGATTCACTTAGCTTGGGGAGTGACGGGAATACTTGCAGACAAAAGCCTAGAAACTAGCTAGATAGCGGAGTTGTAGTCATTCTATTATTTGTACAAGTTTATATTTTTCTACAAATGTAAACCTTGTGATCATTGTAAGTTAAATTAATATTTGTGAATGAGCATTATTTATGATTTTGATCTTCATGGCCGTGACAGCGTTCTACCGCCGACACTGCGGCGTAGGCTGGCTTGGACACGTCTTATATTCGTTTAAAAAAAATGGGTGCGGGTCGTGACATTCCTTGAACTTGGGTGACTTTGGAAAGATACCCTATTTTGCTTTCCAGCTAAGCAGTGTGTGCACTTCTCCAACTTTGTAGACTTGAGCCCTGGAATCACCTTCCTGTTCACCAACTAGCTCATCCCCTTCTCGCTGATATGGCCGAGCCGCCTGTGCCATAACTCGGTAGACGCATCACTGACGGCATTCACATCATGTGCTCCCTGTGTGCTTCCCTCCATATAGTAGAGACCGGACTTCTTGCTTCCTCTGGCAATCACCATCGAACTTCTGGAAAGCTTCCACTGACTATTCCCGAAGAGACTGAAGAATACCTTGTCATCCAACCTTCCAACCGACACCAGGTTGAAACGGATGTCAGGACATGACGAACATCTTTGAGAATAAGAACTGCACATGTCTTCGTTCTCAAATGCACATCTCCAACTGTCACGACCCGTTACCCAAATTATTGGGCCAGGCCGAGCCATGTCCAGCCTACGCTTGCTAAAGCGTAGTAAGCTGTACTAAGAATAGACAATAAAGGATCTAAGCTACTAACAGTTCTAAATTCACATTTAAAAGTTCATCACAACACAGCATCTATAAGCGAAGGTAACATAAGCACAGACTTAATAATACATAACCAAAGTATCTAACTGGAGACAAGGTCCAGTGTCTAAATATAAGAACATACCAAAGTCTCAGTCTCAAAACACAAGAAAGATAACTAAGCAAGGTTCCCCGCTGGGGCCTCTACTGGAGCTAAGGCCAGGTCCTCAATGCAGTACCATAACATGTGACACACAGCGTTTCCTTCTCGAAAAGTATACCTACAACGTTATCCTGTCAGGACGGGAGCAAGTACAACCTCTACAACTAAAGTACTGAACATATAATGAAAGAGATGTACAATAAGAAACATGGTGTGATAAGTCTATAAAACAGGAAATACTGGAAACATGGCCTCATGGTATAACTGGGATCACAGTATCATAGCAACATAGGGAACATGACATATCTGGAATCATGGTATAACTCATAATCTATCATGGCAAGGATACAAATGGCATATAGACAGATGTATATATAATATTTAAAACTGGAGCAAGTAAGTGATCGGTCAATAGGTGATGGTGCTGTGGCACCGTTAAGAACCATATGTACTTCCGTACATGCCTAAATGTACACACGTACAAGTCCGCGTGGTTTTGGGCCTATGGCAAGGTCTACATGCATAATGTCGTCCTTACACGGCATCAAGGTCGCCGGAAAAGGGGGGGCATGATCACGTACTCAACTGTCAGTTTCCCCATAACCCATATTCTAACATGTGAGAGATACGAGAGCAGTATAAGCATGGCAGGTACTGGAAGCAGTATAAAACTCGTGAATGCTCAGAGCAGTATAAAGCATAGTGAAACATGTACCGAGAACCAGTATGAAACATGTGAAGATATAAGAACTGTCCTAAGCATGGTGGGGACCAAATTAATGTAACATGTGAAGACATAATCTTGCAGTTATTCAGAAAGCAGTATTTTAACAGGGCCAATACATGTTCTAACATTAAAAGACAGTAAATGAGTGTGTAGATGTACTTGCCTCGAGCAAAGCAAGAATACTAGTACGAAGATATAGATGTCCGGTGTCCTGTCAATAATGATACACAACTCAGTTCTAAGCTATGATCAACAATATACTAGTGGTGTGACATGACTCCTAACTGGATACTAACTAAGTGGGGACCTAACACAAAAGTCTAATGTAGAGTGCCACTATACACAAACTAACTCTCTAGGGTCTTTACACTAGTGCGGGGTGAGGTCCAATACTATAACAACTCAAATCAACGCAAAATATTGAAAGTCGTAATTATTTAATAAATAAATCAAACTGTACACTAAGTTTCAACAATTTTAGAGATAGACAAAAAGCCTAAATATATATAAAATAAAGTACCAAAATAATCCTTGTTAATTATAGAAATTTATACTAATTTTTCTGGGATTTATAAACCCTCATAAATATTTATTAAAAATCAGCAAACATAAATATACTAAAAATGAGTTCCGTTTTCCTATTTTATAAAATACCAAAAGCACTCAATAAATGCTAGAAAAATTATAATAAATTAGCTAAATTAACATAATATTTAAATACTATTTTTCCAAGATTTTTACGGCAATTAAAATATATATAAAAATTCAAAACCAGAAAGTAACAATATCTAGGAAATAATTAATTAGAAATTAAGGATAATACATAATCAAAATCTACAGATGTTGTCGGATGATAAAATAAATATCACCAAAGAGTCCAGAACGGTCAAATCAGCTAGGATAGCCTACCCATAAGTCCAATTTGGACACAGGGGCAAAACGGTAATTTCGGGTCAAAATAATGTCCGTCGTTGGACATACTTTGCACCGAAAAACGTGTCAGGAGAGAAGTCTACAAAACCTAGCAAATTATATGTCCACGAATCCAGAATGACGATACGAACCCAACGGTATGTCCGAAATAGAATTTCGATGAGCCGAAGTCAAAAAGTCCCGTTGACTCGAAAAGTGGGACCCGCTTTGCACCGAAATGCGTGCCATGGCCCACGTTCTCCAAATCAAGCAAACTTTATATGAAAACATGCCAGAACGATGCCACGAGACTATTGGTGGTGTCAGAAATTGAATCCGGAGTTCCGGGTTCAAAAATGGAATTTTACAAGTGCAAATTAAAGAATTCGGACGGCCAACTTTGGCGTCGAATTCGACCAACCGAACGTGCTTAAAATGAAACGAAATCTAAAGGAGGCAGGGAGATGGTTATACCAGCTGTGCACCGGAACTGATGGTGCGCAAAACGGAGCTGCGACGGCGAAGTTACGAGCTGACGAAGTCGGCTCCACGAAACTGTCCAAAAATAGTTCAATTTAAAATGTCAACTTGGTGGCCAGTTTTGAGGTATCAAACGACGAAATTAACGGTTGAAATTTGACAGGGGTGAAGATGGATATACCGAGATTGCGACGGAGTGAAGAAATTGCCGATCCAACGGTCGGATCTCCGGGAAAACGCACGCGAAGTCGCTGCGACGGAACGTAATTTCTGAAGTTCCAAACTCGCGCGCGTCGACCGGATTTCGACGTAAACGCACGAATCGTCTCGACGGCGCGTCCCGGAGGACGGTGGCCGTCAGGGGAGAGTTCGCCGGGGTGGGGCGCACAGCCAGGAGGCCACGGCGGCCCACACGGCGGCGTGGCAGCGCACGACGGCGGCCCACGCGCGCGCGTGCGTGCGCGCCTGTGCGTCACGAGCTGCTGCTGTCGCGCGAAGGGAGGCTGCGCCTAGCCCGGCGAGGCAGGGCGACGACGCATGGGGTGGCGGAGGCGTGGGGCACGACGGCGACGCCGGTGGTGGCTCGGCCGGTGCACGGAGTTGAAGTGTTGGTGGTGGTGGCTGTTTGATGAAGTGTTGGAGGAGGAGAAAGGAGATGGAGGAGGAGAAAGGTGGGAGGAAGTCTCGGCCAGTGGAGGGGCTCCGGCCAAGGCCATGGGAGGAGGCTGAGGTGAAGTCGACCAACTAGGGCTCGGGCTCGGCCAACTAATGGTGGCTGTGGTGGTGTTTTGAAATGGAAAGAAATAAGTGTGTGAGAGAGAAAGAGATGATATAATGTTTAAATGAGAGAGAGGATAAGAGAGGGAGTGAGAGATATTATTTGAAAGGGGGAGAGAGAGAGGTCGGTTTGGGGGAGGGGGAAATGTGTGCTGGTAGAGAGAGAGTGGGGGTGAGGTGTGTAGCAAATAATAGAAGAGAGAGGGTGAGATGTTTATATATAATATATACATATATATATGTATATATATATATATAAGAGATATTTATAGAGTAGAGAGAGAAAATAGATATTTTCAAAATAGGAAATGTAGGAAAATTATGTGAGGTATTTGGGCAGTCATGAAAGGGCAACGTGGATCTCGGGTTCGGGTTCGGTCGAGCCGGGTCGGGTCAAAATCGGACAGAGTGCAATAATTGAATTAAATACGTATTTATGAACACGGGTAAATAAATAATATACGGGGACTCCAATAAATGGGACACAAGTTGCAGACGGGGAGTAGGCTTCATGTGGGCCAGGTCCGTACTTCGGATTGACAGGTTGGATCGATGTCGGGTCCTGAAATTAAATTGGAATTTAAATTAGGTTTTACGATCGAAAATAAATCGGCCTAAATTGACCCGGAAGTTGTGCGAAGAAAATGGAGCACAAAATGGAGTGTCTGAGTGGGACACGAAGGTCATGGGTGAAGAGCGTCTCGAGTAGATCATTTATGAGAAGTTGGTTCTGAGAAAAGGACCGGTCTGGTGCTCCTAAATTAAAAGCAACGGTAGCGTGCAAACGATGATCAAAAATAAAAGTGGGAATAATATTCAACGATTAATTGGTCTAAGTTGACCCGAACTTGCGCGATACAAAAAGAGCACAAGGGAACGAATTCAAGTGGGACACGATATATCAACAGGTAGATAATCTTGTCTACTTCAAAACCCATGAAGAGAGTTTCCAGAGATTGGTATCCCTAACGCTCCAGAAGTCAAAGTCACGGAAAGGTACAATAATGATGAAAACAATTAAATAAATAAAATATTTATCGATAATAATTCATTTAGAAAAATTTAAAACAGCCCTGAAATTCAGGGGGCTTACATCCTACACACCTTACAAAAATTTCGTCCTCGAAATTAAAAATCATCCAACCAGTCAAACTATAATATGTAGCTGCTCTGGCTACGATAGTCAATCTGCTACTCTTGTAATCATCTCTTCTGTTTCTCTTTACAATCTTTTTGGTTCAGGTTCAATCAAAGTCCTTCTATCATAAACAACGTCATATATCCTTTAGAATCTTCCACACCAACATGAAACATTTATGTATACCCTAAACTATAGGTCATTCTCTGGACATGTCTATAAGCCTATAATGCTTAATCATCAATCATATTTTCAACCTCAAGTGTAACTACTGGATTTCCTTATCATATCCTAAGTATCCTTATTTCATCAATCCACAGTTCCTTGGCATCATTTATCGTCAATCCTTTCCTACAGTTTCTCCTTGAAATCATACGTTCAATTCTTATCCTTGGCGTAGAGCCTTCTTCTTTTTACTCAACAAGTCCTCCGAATATAAATCCTCGATTTCAAACTCCCGATTAATTACCAAAGTACATATGTCTCTGTCTTGTTCATTATCTTTTTAACTGATATCCTTTCGATCTCGTACGTAATACGATAACTCATTCTAATTTATTCCATATCAATATCGATCTACCCTCTAATCACATGTAATTAGCTATAGATAACCCATAATCATTTGGTCATCAAAGTCATTTAATGCTCAATCCTCAAATTCTAAGCACAAGATTCTAATCCTCAATCCATAGTCATAACAATATAATATCTCATTTCTTCATCTTAGATACCCTATCATCAAGTCATACTATCAATACAATCGTTCTTAATGGTTTCCAAGTCTACTACAGTCAGTCGCTTATACTTGTCCTATAAGCTTAATCTAACCAATCCCTAGGAAAAGTACTTATCACAATCACACCATACATTTATAGTTATACTACAGGATCAGTCAACAAGGTTTGGCTATTTCGGTCATCTATCAAATAGAAGGTAACAAGGCCTAAGACTGGGTCAAGCAATCCATAACAGTGTCCAAACAAGTTAAAGGGTCAAGTAAGATAGAAAAGTTTATTGGAATATCTCCAAGAATGGTACAAAGACAACGGGATACATAACGAGAAAAATTAACCAAGAGGTTAACGAAAAAGAGTTTAGTCAAGTCATAGGAAAGATGGAACACAAAAATAATTATGTCCAAAAGATAACGCGAAAGCAATCCTATTGGAGAGTCTTAGAGAACCTATAATTCTAGTTGCAGATGTAGATAGGGCAAAGTTAATCAAGACGGGGAAGAATGATAATAAGAATTTATTCTTTCTCAATCGATCATAACGAAGTGAACCAAGCTGAGATATGATCTGATAACCATATACGTCTTCCTGAAATCATGTTGCCAGAATTTTTGCCACACCAGTAAGCTTATATGCAATAAACGAGGGAGTCCATAACTAAGGTATACACCCTATAGTCATATCATCTAGAATCCTCGCCACGTCAACCGGTATGGCTGCGAGAAAGTCTAAATTCTATGAATAGGATAGTATATCCGAAATCAGGCTCTATGTTTTGTCATACTAGCTAATATGGCTGCGATAAATTCTAAACTCCATAACTAAAGCAGACGTTTACCTTATCAGGATATATCATAATTCAATCCACAAAATTTATCACGATGCAAGATCAAAGTTAACAACAAAAACAGAAATTAAATTCAACAACGAATTTAAAGGAGAGCAAATGGAAATAAGTGGAAACTGATTTCTAGATAAGATTAGAGTGAGATTAGAGTGAAATCCTCGGGGGTCATCCCAAAGGTACAAACTTGGTCTAAATTGACCAACTGAAATACAAACAAGAGGCTAATTATAGCTAACGGTCCTATGCTGTGATGAGTTCTCCTATGTTGCAACCCTAGTAATCCTCTAGGTGTTCTAAATATTTATCCCTAGTGTTAACAAGTTGTCCTAGATCCTAATTGCAGGCATGTTTGGTACAATAACGTAACCAAACATCTTAAGTCTGGACCTGCATGGGCCGCCAAAAAAACATGTCACGACCCGTTACCCAAATTGTTGGGCCAGGCCGAGCCATGTCCAGCCTACGCTTGCTAAAGCGTAGTAAGCTGTACTAAGAATAGACAATAAAGGATCTAAGCTACTAACAGTTCTAAATTCACATTTAAAAGTTCATCACAACACAGCATCTATAAGCGAAGGTAACATAAGCACAGACTTAATAATACATAACCAAAGTATCTAACTGGAGACAAGGTCCAGTGTCCAAATATAAGAACATACCAAAGTCTCAATCTCAAAACACAAGAAAGATAACTAAGCAAGGTTCCCCGCTGGGGCCTCTACTGGAGCTAAGGCCAGGTCCTCAATGCAGTACCATAACATGTGACACACAGCGTTTCTTTCTCGAAAAGTATACCTACAACGTTATCCTGTCAGGACGGGAGCAAGTACAACCTCTACAACTAAAGTACTGAACATATAATGAAAGAGATGTACAATAAGAAACATGGTGTGATAAGTCTATAAAATAGGAAATACTGGAAACATGGCCTCATGGTATAACTGGGATCACAGTATCATAGCAACATAGGGAACATGACATATCTGGAATCATGGTATAACTCATAATCTATCATGGCAAGGATACATATGGCATATAGACAGATGTATATATAATATTTAAAACTGGAGCAAGTAAGTGATCGGTCAATAGGTGATGGTGCTGTGGCACCGTTAAGAACCATATGTACTTCCGTACATGCCTAAATGTACACACGTACAAGTCCGCGTGGTTTTGGGCCTATGGCAAGGTCTACATGCATAATGTCGTCCTTACACGGCATCAAGGTCGCCGGAAAAGGGGGGGCATGATCACGTACTCAACTGTCAGTTTCCCCATAACCCATATTCTAACATGTGAGAGATACGAGAGCAGTATAAGCATGGCAGGTACTGGAAGCAGTATAAAACTCGTGAATGCTCAGAGCAGTATAAAGCATAGTGAAACATGTACCGAGAACCAGTATGAAACATGTGAAGATATAAGAACTGTCCTAAGCATGGTGGGGACCAAATTAATGTAACATGTGAAGACATAATCTTGCAGTTATTCAGAAAGCAGTATTTTAACAGGGCCAATACATGTTCTAACATTAAAAGACAGTAAATGAGTGTGTAGATGTACTTGCCTCGAGCAAAGCAAGAATACTAGTACGAAGATATAGATGTCCGGTGTCCTGTCAATAATGATACACAACTCAGTTCTAAGCTATGATCAAAAATATACTAGTGGTGTGACATGACTCCTAACTGGATACTAACTAAGTGGGGACCTAACACAAAAGTCTAATGTAGAGTGCCACTATACACAAACTAACTCTCTAGGGTCTTTACACTAGTGCGGGGTGAGGTCCAATACTATAACAACTCAAATCAACGCAAAATATTGAAAGTCGTAATTATTTAATAAATAAATCAAACTGTACACTAAGTTCCAACAATTTTAGAGATAGACAAAAAGCCTAAATATATATAAAATAAAGTACCAAAATAATCCTTGTTAATTATAGAAATTTATACTAATTTTTCTGGGATTTATAAACCCTCATAAATATTTATTAAAAATCAGCAAACATAAATATACTAAAAATGAGTTCCGTTTTCCTATTTTATAAAATACCAAAAGCACTTAATAAATGCTAGAAAAATTATAATAAATTAGCTAAATTAACATAATATTTAAATACCATTTTTCCAAGATTTTTACGGTAATTAAAATATATATAAAAATTCAAAACCAGAAAGTAACAATATCTAGGAAATAATTAATTAGAAATTAAGGATAATACATAATCAAAATCTACAGATGTTGTCGGATGATAAAATAAATATCACCAACGTGTCCAGAACGGTCAAATCAGCTAGGATAGCCTACCCATAAGTCCAATTTGGACACAGGGGCAAAACGGTAATTTCGGGTGAAAATAATGTCCGTCGTCGGACATACTTTGCACCGAAAAATGTGTCAGGAGAGAAGTCTACAAAACCTAGCAAATTATATGTCCACGAATCCAGAATGACGATACGAACCCAACGGTATGTCCGAAATAGAATTTCGATGAGCCGAAGTCAAAAAGTCCCGTTGACTCGAAAAGTGGGACCCCGCTTTGCACCGAAATGCGTGCCATGGCCCACGTTCTCCAAATCAAGCAAACTTTATATGAAAACATGCTAGAACGACGCCACGAGACTACTGGTGGTGTCAGAAATTGAATCCGGAGTTCCGGGTTCAAAAATGGAATTTTACAAGTGCAAATTAAAGAATTCGGACGGCCAACTTTGGCGTCGAATTCGACCAACCGAACGTGCTTAAAATGAAACGAAATCTAAAAAGGCAGGGAGATGGTTATACCAGCTGTGCACCGGAACTGACGGTGCGCAAAACGGAGCTGCGACGGCGAAGTTACGAGCTGACGAAGTCGGCTCCACGAAACTGTCCAAAAATAGTTCAATTTAAAACGTCAACTTGGTGGCCAGTTTTGAGGTATCAAACGACGAAATTAACGGTTGAAATTTGACAGGGGTGAAGATGGATATACCGAGATTGCGACGGAGCGAAGAAATCGCCGATCCAACGGTCGGATCTCCGGGAAAACGTGCACGAAGTTGCTGCGACGGAACGCAATTTCTGAAGTTCCAAACTCGCGCGCGTCGACGGGATTTCGACGTAAATGCACGAATCGTCTCGACGGCGCATCCCGGAGGACGGTGGCCGTCAGGGGAGAGTTCGCCGGGGTGGGGCGCACAGCCAGGAGGCCACGGCGGCCCACACGACGGCGTGGCAGCGCACGACGGCGGCCAACGCGCGCGCGTGCGTGCGCGCCTGTGCGTCACGAGCTGCTGCTGTCGCGCGAAGGGAGGCTGCGCCTAGCCCGGCGAGGCAGGGCGGCGACGTATGGGGTGGCGGAGGCGTGGGGCACGACGGCGACGCCGGTGGTGGCTCGGCCGGTGCACGGAGTTGAAGTGTTGGTGGTGGTGGCTGTTTGATGAAGTGTTGGAGGAGGAGAAAGGAGATGGAGGAGGAGAAAGGTGGGAGGAAGTCTCGGCCAGTGGAGGGGCTCCGGCCAAGGCCATGGAAGGAGGCTGAGGTGAAGTCGACCAACTAGGGCTCGGGCTCGGCCAACTAATGGTGGCTGTGGTGGTGTTTTGAAATGGAAAGAAATAAGTGTGTGAGAGAGAAAGAGATGATATAATGTTTAAATGAGAGAGAGGATAAGAGAGAGAGTGAGAGATATTATTTGAAAGGGGGAGAGAGAGAGGTCGGTTTGGGGGGGGGAATGTGTGCTGGTAGAGAGAGAGTGGGGGTGAGGTGTGTAGCAAATAATAGAAGAGAGAGGGTGAGATGTTTATATATAATATATACATATATATATATGTATATATATATATATATAAGAGATATTTATAGAGTAGAGAGAGAAAATAGATATTTTCAAAATAGGAAATGTAGGAAAATTATGTGAGGTATTTGGGCAGTCATGAAAGGGCAACGTGGATCTCGGGTTCGGGTTCGGTCGAGCCGGGTCGGGTCAAAATCGGACAGAGTGCAATAATTGAATTAAATACGTATTTATGAACACGGGTAAATAAATAATATACGGGGACTCCAATAAATGGGACACAAGTTGCAGGCGGGGAGTAGGCTTCATGTGGGCCAGGTCCGTACTTCGGATTGACAGGTTGGATCGATGTCGGGTCCTGAAATTAAATTAGAATTTAAATTAGGTTTTACGATCGAAAATAAATCGGCCTAAATTGACCCGAAAGTTGTGCGAAGAAAATGGAGCACAAAATGGAGTGTCTGAGTGGGACACGAAGGTCATGGGTGAAGAGCGTCTCGAGTAGATCATTTATGAGAAGTTGGTTCTGAGAAAAGGACCGGTCTGGTGCTCCTAAATTAAAAGCAACGGTAGCGTGCAAACGATGATCAAAAATAAAAGTGGGAATAATATTCAACGATTAATTGGTCTAAGTTGACCCGAACTTGCGCGATACAAAAAGAGCACAAGGGAACGAATTCAAGTGGGACACGATATATCAACAGGTAGATAATCTTGTCTACTTCAAAACCCATGAAGAGAGTTTCCAGAGATTGGTATCCCTAACGCTCCAGAAGTCAAAGTCAAGGAAAGGTACAATAATGATGAAAACAATTAAATAAATAAAATATTTATCGATAATAATTCATTTAGAAAAATTTAAAACAGCCCTGAAATTCAGGGGCCTTACACCAACGGCAACCGCCTTCGACACATCTCCATTGCCCATCTTTAACACTCCACAGTCGCATGTCGTGTAAGTAGCAAATAGTGCCTTGTTGTGAGATACATGCGCCGAAGCTCCTGAGTCCACCAGCCAAAAATTGTCATCGCAGGCGAGGTTTGTGATAACCTCATCACCTACGACGATCACATCGCCTCCATGTATCGAGGCCGTCGCTGTAGTGTTCTCATGTTGCTTTCCCTTGTCGCCCTTCTTCTCTCTCTTCCAAGCAAAACAGTTCCGCTTGATGTGGCCCTTCTTGCCACAGTGGTAACACTCCGAGTCCTCGTACCGACCCTTGGACTTTCCTCTGCTCTTGTCTCTGCCACCACCTGGACTCCTGGTTTTTCCCCTTCCGCGGCTCTCTGAAGCCAATGCCTCTGAGTGGTGGGATGTGGATGAAGTGCCCTGAGAACGTCTCCGCATCTCTTCATTCAGTACCCCGCTCTTGGCAAACTCCAGACTGACCACGCCTTCCGTTGCAGAAGCGATCATAGATACTCGTACGGTCTTCCACGAGTCTGGCAATGTACATAGCAACCAAAGTCCTTGAACCTCATCGTCAAACTTGACTCCCATCGAGGTTAGCTGGTCCACTACGCCCTGGAACTCACTCAAGTGATCCGTAATGGATGCACCATCTTTGTATCGCAGACCCATCATCATCCGGATCAAGAACAGTTTGTTTATCCTGATCTTTTTTGTGTACAAAGATTCTAGCTTCTCCCACAACGTCTTTGTATGCTCAATATTGGCAACGTGGTTGTACACATTTTTGTCAACGAACTACTGCATGTATCCACACACCTGTACATGCTCGAAGTTCCAGTCCTCATCGAATTTGTCACTGGACTTCTCGGATGCAAATACTGAAAGATGCAGATTCTTGACGAACAACAAATCCTTTATCTTGCTCCGGCAATAATGGTAGTTGGTACCGTTCAGGTTCACCATGCGCACTGGCTTCACGTCCATCTCTGCTTCCTGGTTTGACTGTCAACTCCTGACACTTCTTTGAACCCAAAGCTCTGATGCCACTCTGTTGGAAACGAAGCGCAAAAACCGTTCTTCCAAACCAGAAAGTCCTGCGAGAGAACCGAGCAAAAGCACACAAGCCAAAAATGCCACACAATCGCAGACACAAAGATTTTTGACATAGAAAACCCTTGCGGGAAAAACTACGAGACGATCGGAGTCCAACCCTGAAGAACCTCCACTAATGGAATAAAGATAATACACCCTCTACAAGCTCCTTCCGATCCAACACGGATCACCACAACTTACTTGAAAGAAGAAAAATTTTGATTGCGGACTCCGAAGAACAAGAGATGCCGAAAAATTATTCGAAGCAATCTCTCCTTCACAATAGTCCTTAATCATCTCTCTCTCTCTCAAAGATTGTAAAGCACTCTTATTTTTTAGATGATTTTACAACTAGCATGCATCACCCTTTTATAAGCCCTTGGTAATCCATACATGAAAAGCCAATATATATGGAAACTTCCAATATGCATCAATCATATATTTAATGTGCTACTAAAATATGCTATATTAGCGACGTTGTTTAGCGACGGAATAAAATACCGTCGCTAAATATGTAATATAGCGACTCTCTTCTATTGACATCGCAAAACGTCGCTGAATAGCGACGTTCAGCGAAAGTAGTTAAATTACGTCGCAGAATAGCGACGTTCAGCGACATATTATTAAAATATGTCGCCATATATTAAAATGGTTGCGTCGTTTAGCGACGTCGACTGTTGACGTCGCTAACTTTTTTACTTAGGGCACAGTCTTGTTTCCTTTTTTCCCCCTCACTCGAAAACTCAAAAATTTCGTAAATTTCCCTCGAGCTCTCGGCGACTCCCTCCTCCCCCCCCGGCGACTCCCTCCCCCCCCAGGCGACCCCTACCCCCCTTCTCCCGTCGAGCTCCTCCTCCTCGAGCTCCTCCTCCCCCAATCCGAGCTACTTCTCCTCTCCGGTAAACCCTAACCTAACTCCTCCTCCTCTTTTTCTCCCACACACACACACACAGAGACACACACACACACGGACACACACACACACACACACACACACACACACAAACACACACACAGCTATTGTGTGTTTGAGTAGGGATGGCAACTTGATCCCCCGAACCCGACGGGGACCCGAATTTTTTCCCCGATAGGGACGGGTTTGGGGATATAGAAACGGGGATAGGGACATAAATGGGGATTAAACAAAATTCCTGATAACAGTAACAAGGCTCATGTATCCGAGCATGTACCTACCCTACATATAGGAAGGCCACAGACTAGTACAAACCAGGTGGGGATTTCGAAGGCATGTTAGGCATGAACTCCTCTTTGATACCCATTAGACAATAATAGGTGAACTTCCCTTTATATTCAAACTGATATCAAGTCAATGCAAGAGTGTCCATGTTATGTTATAAGGTTTTCACCTAGATATCAGATTTGACTAGCATATCTAGGTAGCAATTGGTACCAGAGAGTGCTGATACCAAGTCACTGTAAGAGTGCACATGACTTGGGGCTATGTACTAGCAGACCTGTAAATAGGTGCCTGTGTGAGTAGAAGGGTCTGTAGCAAAGTGGGTAAGTTGGTATAAGGACATCAAAGGCTTTTGTACTAACAAATAGGCTTAGAGGGTACGTGCTTGTACCCACTATTATGCTCGGATACATGACTACATTGTTAAACGGGGACGGGGATGGGGATAAAAATTTAAACCCGATCGGGGATGGAGTACATTGTTAGGTCATTAGCTAGTATTAGAGAGAGAATTATTGTAATTGCCAAGTGTAGGTAAGGATTGGGTATCTCAAGATACTAAGTTATATGGTAAATATAGCTACACACATATATGTGTGTGTGTGTGTGTGTGTAGAGTTGAGAGTAATTGATTAGTGTGTGATACTAAATGTATATGGGGATATAGATATTAGTGTGTGTATGCATTAGCTATAGGTTTGTGTAGTGTTTGAGAGTGTGCAAGTGTGTGTAATATTAAGGTATATATATATATATATATATATATATATATTTTATATATATATATATATATATATATATATATATATATATATATATATATATATATTTATATAAATATATATATTTTATATATATTTTATATAAATATATATATATTTTATATATATATATATATATATATATATATATATATATATATATATATATATAAATATATATATATATATATATATATATATATATATATATATATATATATATATATATATATATATATATATATATATATTATATATATTTATATATATATATATATATATATATATATATATATATATATATATAAGGTAACAATTATGTATATATATATATATATATATATATATATATATATATATATATAAGGTAACAATTATGTATATATATATATATACATAATTGTTACCTTATATATATATATATATATATATATATATATATATATATATATATATATATATATATAAAGGTAACAATTATGTGTGTCTATGTGAGTATAGTAGAGTGGTGTGTGAGTGTGTAGTATAGGCTTGAGTATGTGTCCAGAGGGTGTTCAGTCGAGTGTCAGTCAATCTAGTATACTATTTATTTACCTCTATATCATACTAGAAGACTTATTTAGTACTAGTTGTGGTTGTAATTAGTTGATATTATATTCAAGTCTTGTCAATAATGTCTTTGACTTTGTCATGGGGTCTTAGATATCGGTTGTGGGTGATATTATATATATATATGGTCTGGCGATATCGAAACGAATCAAGTGTGTCTGAATGAGATATCGGTTGTGGGTGACATTATATTCATGGGGTCTTTGACTTTGTCATGGGGTCTTAGATTACACGTTGGATGCACAAGAACTTATGTGCGATATAGCATGGTTATTAGTAATTGTCCGCTACTAATGTGTGTCCCACAATAAGTCATAATATACGAATTTGTGCCTATTGGATAATGTGTGTCCATCTTTGCAGAATTATTTCCAAATGGATATGAATTACTACTTGCAAAATCGTTCATGGATGTACAATCGTCGTCCTGATGATATGTGTGGTGTGCGGGATGAATACATAGCGGAAGTAGAGCAGTTCCTGCAGTTTGCTAAGGCGTTCCCTCAGTACATGGACGGCACCAAAATTAAGTGTCCGTGCGTGAAATGTTATAACGTAAAATATTATCCAGAAGTGGAAGTGATATATCATTTGTACTCGAGGGGTTTCACGCCTAATTACTATCAGTGGACCGCACACGGAGAACTTGTGTCTTTAACATCAGAGCCGGAGCCTTATGTTGAGCCGTATATGCATGCGGGACCTAATTTTGTTTCAGATAATCATGCATACGACGACGGGTGCGTGAACATGGTTTTCGACACTGCGGGGCCTAGTTTCGTTCATGATGCAGCTAAGAAGGCACCGAATGTCGATGCTGCAAAGTTTATGGAGTTGCTGGAGAATGCAAGGACTCCATTGTATCCTGGTTGTGAGGATCATTCACCGATGGAGGTGGTTACAAGACTGTTGAGCATTAAGTCAGATATTAACATGTCGCATGAATGCTACAATCGAGTGTTGGAGTTGATTATAGAGATCTTGCCGGTGGGTGCTAAGTTACCTAAAGACTTCTATCGGTCTAAGAGGATGGTGAGATCGCTCTGGATGGGATACGAGAAAATCGATTCTTGTCACAATGGGTGCATGTTGTACTACAAAGATGACAAGGACGCAGATTTCTGATGATCACCAGACGATTTGATGCGGTCGAGCGACGATCCGACCCTCCGATGATCACCGGACGATTTGATACGGTCAAGCGCAGTATACAGGAGCTGATGAGTCTGCAGCAGGCTACAGCTGCCAACTTGCACACGCTCACCGAGTCTACGCAACGTACAGAGCGTAGACAGGTCGAACTGGAGGGATCGCAGAGGACCATGTCTGCCTCACTCACTCAGGTACAAACTTCGATTGAGGAGAGTACTCAGAGGATGGTGAGTACCCTTGCTGCGCATGGTGAGCGACTGCGAGAGCTGGAGCAGATACGTCCTCCCGGTCCATCGACGGTGCCGACTCCAGACATTGTACTGTCTCCTACTGCCCCTACGGTGCAGCTCACACATGAGCAGTATGAGTACATGTTATCCCAGATGCGTGGCAGGGGTCCTCAGTGATCCAGTAGATTATTTTATCATCTTTGTATGTATTGGTCCTATGGGCCCATTGACCGTTCTGTACACTGATTTTATTATTATTTGACTCTGTTGGACATGTATGTTTGTTGGACATGTATGTTTGTGATATTTAATTTATTGGTATTTTTATTGAGTACATGTATGATATTTAGTTATAGACTGTTATGATGGGAGACTGTTATTCATCTATTAGTTGTAGACTGTTATGATGGAAGACTGTTAATTATGATGATATCTGCAACGGAGATGACAAATATACCTACGCTGGATTATAAGCGATGATCTGATATACAAAGGAGGTGCTGCCCAAATTTTAAAAAAATATAATATGTATTTTTGTGATGAAGTGTGTCTGTGTTTACAGTGTATGTGAAATACAGTGTTCGGAACAATCGATAGTTTCGATTACTGTTGTATGTTTTATCTTGGACAGAAAGAGCAACTGTTCAGGGTGTACTTCTGAGAGCTTCATTTTCACATCCTTCACTCTCTTGGGATATCATACAGGATCCCGAGAAGGTAAAGGACGTGAAGAGGAAGCTCTGAGAAGTGCACCCTGAACTGTTGCTCTTTCTATCCAAGATAAAATATAGAACAATAAGCGAAACTGTCGATGGTTCGAACACTGCACTTCACACACACTGTAAACATAGACACACAGCATAACAAAAATACACATTATATTTTTTTAAATTTTTTTTCAGTATTCTGCGACGGATCTGCGACGTATAGCGACGTATTGGGACGTCGCTAATACGTCGCTAATTAGCGGCGTTACGTCGCTATACGTCGCTACCTTGCTGACGTGGCAGGCATTCCATGTCATCACATAAGTAGTCGCACTACGTCGCTAATTTTGCGACGTACAGTTTTCGCCGCTCTCCGTCGCTAACTTTGCGACGACCCAGCGACACGGCAGTGACGTCGCAAACAGCGACGTAGGACGACGAATTTGTCATCTGCGACTAGCTTTTTCGCAACCTTCATGTTTCGTCGCTAAAGTCGTCGCTAATCTGGCTTATTTTAGTAGTGATGAAAATCCAATCATAATTGGCTTGCCATAATTGGAAGTCCAATTATATGGAAAGCTACTATATGAAGGGTCCAATAATAAATATATTATCAAAGTAAATATGAAAATCCAATCATATATTTCCTTACCATATATGTTCCAAAATAGGATCCATGTACTCCCCCAGCTTCTCCGATACATGGATGGCGCTCGTCGTTCTCCGGGATATTCTCCACATAGGTTGGAAACCCCACCCACTCCAATATATATATATATATATATATATATATATATATATATATATATATATATATATGCAAATGACCTCTAGCCTAGTGGTTAAGAGTGATGCATGCGGTCCAAGTGGTCGGGAGTTCGAACCTCAGTGGAGGGGAATTCGCCACAAGTACCCATTGCTTCAAAATATATATATATATATATATATATATATATATATATATATATATATATATGTGTGTGTGTGTGTGTGTGTGTGTGTGTGTGTGTGTTCCTTAAAGCCCTTCCATATTAACGTTGTAATGCATTCAAAATATCCCAAATCAATGAACTCAGGATTACTTGGTTGCGCAATGGCCGTATTCCAAATATTGCTGATAAGGAGAACTTGGCTATTGTTATCTAGGCCTGTCAATGGTAGCTTATTGGTCGGATATTGGCATTACCATATCCGAACCATTAACTATCGGATATATCCGATAACTATCCGATATCCTATCGGATAGAAGTTTTGGCAACCGTATCCGTTACCGATAATTTTAACGGATATCGGATAATATCCGAACCAATAAGATTACTAAAAAAAAATTAAAAAAGAGAAGAAAAAAAATCAGAACCAACAGATTTTGTCAAGAAACTACGGATTTTCACATTGAAACGACAGATTTTGTAAGAAACAACAGATTTTTACATTGAAACGACATATTTTGTCAAGAAACAACAGAAACAATAGATTTTCTGCTGAATTCTCAATTCATGATAGCCCAATATATTTTAAATTTATTAAATAATTTAAATATTATTGGTTCGGATATTATTGGTCCGGATATGACACTTACCATATCCGTATCCGATATCCGATAAATATCCGATATGATATCTGAATCCGTATCCATATCCGAAATTTCGGATATTTTCGGTTCGAATACGGATCGGATACGGATTTTCGGTCTACCATTGACAGGCCTATTGTTATCTTTGTTTACTTAGGATTACCTTCCTTCATGACACAAAAGAAGCAGTCTGGGTATGGACAGTCAAGATGCAGGTTCCTAAAGATACTAAGGTCACTAAAGTTTATGAAGACATTACTGCAAAAAAAAAGTCTAAAAAATAGAATTATTTAATGTTGCCCCTAAAACCTTTTGAAAGAATAGTCTAGAAATTAAAAGTTAATATTTGGATTTCCTTTTATCAATTGTATAAAAAAAAATTACATTAAACAGACAAAATAGTTTATTGGTTTGTATCCAAGTCTAAGCATATTGTTTGGGAAGAGAGAAAAAATGGGAAGAAGAAAAAAGTTGAAGAAATAAAGTAAGAAAAATAAAAAATTATGATGTTTGGGAAGAGGAGAGGAAAATGGAGGGGAATATGATGCGAAAAATTAAGTGGGCTCCATTAAAAATATTTCTTCCAAAATTGGTAGAAAAATGAAGAGAGATGGGGATTTTTTGAAAATTTACACAATTATCCCTTAAAAAGTCAGGGTGTTACCTGGGCCGGTTCACTGCTGGCCCAGCTCGGGCTCGCTCCAAGCCCGGCCCGCCCAGCCCGCTGCAGGACCGGCCCAGACCCAGCCCGCCTTAGGACCGGTCCGGGCTGGGTTCTCCAAACCGAGCCCACGTCCGGCCTGGATTTTTTTTTTTTTAAAAGCAATGGTTGGTCCGGTTCAGCCCGGCTTGGTCAGGCCCACCCGAGCCCGGTCCGGAACGGCCGGCTAAACTGTTTTTTGTAAGTGAAAGAAATTTTTTTTTTTTAAAAATTAAAATAACTGGATCGGCCCGCTTGACCGGCCCGAGCCCGGTCCGCCCGCGAACCGGCCCTATCCTACCCGGGTCACTGGGCCGGGATAGGTTCCAAAATTTTTGACCGGACCAGGCCAGGCCCAGCCCGCTTCTGCACCCGTCCGGGCTGGACCCGGACCAAGCCCGCTTGGGCCCGGTTAAAAAAGGGACGGTCGGGCCGCCCGGACCGGATGACAACTTGATCAAGAAGCTAAGTATAAATTACGATCTAAAAAAAAAAAAAATCAATAATTAAATAGTAATTATATCTTCATTCTGCAAACAAATAAAAATTTATTAATTGCTTCTCCCCGTCTATTTTGTTGCCATCCAAACAAGAGAATAAAAAAATTAACTTTACCTTCATTTCACTCTCCTCCATTTTTTTTTTTCCTCAAATTTTGCTTTCCCTCTTCAAAAAAAATGTTTCCAAACACACCCTCGGGTGGTGCGAAGAAAATGTAGTTGTGAAGTGAAATAGAGACCCAGAAGGAAGATACTTTGGGAATGTAACGATGATCTCTCTATCGTTTCCCAGCTACAATTTAATACCTTATATTACTCCTATAATAAAATCTGATACATCTCCTTGTCTCGCTCCCTCTTCTTTTGAACTTGAATCAATTGAAAATTAAATTCTCTTTGCTGTCAGCATCCCATTTATTTCTCCACTCATTATGGATCCCATCTTCCCCTCTCCCCCTACATTCAATCATGCATTGACTTCCCATTTATTAGTTCAACCTCCTCTTCTGCTGATCACTCTCTCTCTCTCTCTCTCTCTCTCTCTCTCTCTCTTATGAAGTCCAATGGCAATGGCTACTCCTCCTCCATATGATCTCGTCGAGAACAAGATCAGCCCAAGCATCCTCCTCGTAATCGTAATCGTCGCAATCATCTTCTTCGTCTCCGGTCTCCTCCACCTCCTCGTCAGGTACCTCCTCCGACCCACCATCCTCACCAGGGACCCCGACGACACTGACGTCGCCTACAATGCGACAGCCATACAGGGCCAGCTCCAGCAGCTCTTCCACCTCCACGACGCCGGCGTCGACCAGTCCTTCATCGACGCCCTCCCGGTCTTCCCCTACAAGTCCATCGTCGGCAGGAGCCGCAAGGACCCCTTCGACTGTGCGGTGTGCCTCTGCGAGTTCGACCCCGACGACAAGCTGAGGCTGCTCCCCAAGTGCAGCCACGCCTTCCACACGGACTGCATCGACACCTGGCTCCTCACCCACTCTACGTGCCCGCTGTGCAGGACCACGCTCTTGCCTGCCGACTTCTCCCCCGCCCAATATAGTAGTAGTAACCCTCTCCTTCTCCTACTCGAGTCCGCGAGCGAGAGCGGGAGCTTCAGAGAGATTGGTGGGGACATTCACGATGAGGAGGATGAAGAGGAAACACAAAGTAGTAGTAATATTGGGGGAGAAATGGAAGCTAATTTGGTTGAAGTCAAGCTAGGGAAGTTCCGGAGCATCGATGCAGAGGGCCGCAGCAATAATGTCGACACTGGCGGTAGCAGTCTGGATCAGCGGAGATGTTTCTCTATGGGCTACGAGTACGAAATGAACGATAACAATCTCCTTGGAGTAGCTATCAAGCCGTCGACGAAGAAACTGCAGGTCGGCGATGGCAGGACGCACAGGCTTGCCATGTCGGAATGCGACTGCCATTCCAGAAGAGAAGGTTTCAGAGGAATCGGTACCAGTACTACTAAGAGGGACTCGGTCAACAAATTTCGGCTTCGGTCCAAGAAACATGACCCGGCGGCTGCAACAAGCAGCAGCGACGCCCCCGGCTCGAGGCGTGCCTTCTCCTTCCGATTGCCCGCATTGCCTTCCGAACCGAAGGCCAAGTCCGCGGCGTCGGAGTACGACGTCTCCTCGAAGTGGGAGAAGAGTGGGAGTGAGATGGATCTGGAGGTTGGGAGCTGCGACAATAGTGTTCTTAGCATGGGGTCTCAGATTGAAGCGGTGCCATCGTTTGCAAGGAGGACGTTGCTGTGGATTGTGGGTAGGCACAACAGAGTGGGATCTTTGAGTTGACAATTCATCATCAAATAATTCCTTTTCTATTATCCATTCTCAAATGTTTTTGTTATCTTGCTTTTTCCGATACAAATGCTTTGGAATTCTTTTTTGCCTCAATTATTTTGTTAGCCTTATTATTATTATTTTTTTGCAAAAATGAATAAATATTCATTTAATGATGAACATTCAGACCAGACTCAGCAAGGAGTTGGTCTATAATACAACTTGGTGGCGTGTTAAAGAGCCAAACAGAATCTCAACACAAATTCAATGAAAAATAAGCTAACTCATTAGCTAGTACATTAGATGATCTGGGACTGGGAGACTAAACAACAGAGAATTGTGGAAAATTTATGAGGAAGTTTCATGCCTCCTCCACCTGAATTCTGATCCTCCATATGTGATAAATATATGTTGAGTTGACCACGGACTTAATGACAATCTCTGAATCGCCTTCAAATATCACCATTTGGAATCCTTGAGATAAGCAAAAAATTTATGCCAAATATGAGAGTGCAAATGCTTCAGCCTCTAGAGGTGATCCTCTCCTTCTAGATGAAGCTATACCTCCCCTATATTCTCCTCTATAGGTTCTTACCACAGCTGCAAAAGACATTTTTCCTTCAATGAATGCACAATCAACATTACATTTTAGAAAATCAACCGGAGGTGGTAACCAAGATGTTCAGATAAGATTTGAAGCGGATGGAAGGATGTTTGATGAGTCCATAGAAGAGGAGATCTCCATGGCAGCACTAGATGCTGAGTTAAGTATTTCCTGAATGTTGAGAGGCTTATATGTCAAAGAGTAATTCGTTTCTTGGTTTTCAGAGTAGGAGACATGAGTAAGTGAATAAATAGGATTCAGTAGAACAAAGAATTCCAGTATATCCCATATCCTATTGGAATCTGTTAGTGGTGGTAGGCCAATTGGAGAGGCAAACCTGAGTAATCTTGTAAACTGACAATGTAGGAACAAATGGTCAGTAGTTGCAATATCAATACCACATAATGGACATAAAGGATCCATATGATGAATGAAGGATGCAGTGTATGTTTGCCTTCACTGCTAACAAATTTGTTAAAATTCCATATGAATAACAAAACTTTTGGGGGTAAAGTATTGTTCTACCATAGACCTTTTCCTGTTGAATGTAGTTACTCCAGGTGTTGAAGAAGCAGCTTTGTTGTCCAATATTGTTGGAGTGGGTGGGGTTCCCAACATATGTGAAGAAGACCCCGGAGTGCGACGAGCGTCGTCTGTGTGTCAGAGAACCTCGGGGAGGTGACGAGGCCAGTCGGAGATGACGGAGTACTCGGGAGCTGACCAGAGGAGCTGCTGGAAGGAGGGGGGCCGAGTTCGGGCCGAACTCGGCCCTAGGACAGAGTTCTGGCCGAACTTGGTCCCCTGGTTCCAGAACCTTGCTGGTTGCCAAACACAGAGTTCTGGCCGAACTCTGTGTCGTCGGGGCTGAAGTGTTTTTCAGGGTGATTGATCACCATTGGATCGTATCCTATGGTCCAGGTCTTGTTGCGGGATTAGGGTGTTTTCATATGGTGTTTCCTAACCCTAATCTCATACGTAACACACACAAGAGAGAGAGAAGAGGCAAGAGTGCCATTGCAACTTTGGGAGAGAAGGAGGATTGAAGGCCATTTTCGAAGGAGGATCGTGTTCGTGTAATATCTACTTGTCGTCTTTGTTCTTCGTAGCCTTGTAATCATTATTCTTGCTTCTAAGTGTTGTGGGGATCCGATTTGGATCGGAAGAAGTTTGTAGAGGGTGTACTCCTTTATTTCATTAGTGAAGGCTTCTCAGGGTTGGACTCCGATTGTCCCGTGGTTTTTCCCGCAAGGGTTTTCCACGTCAAAATTCCCTGTGTCTGCGTGGTTTTTTTGGTTCATGCGTTGTATTGCTCGGTTCTCTCGCATGTACTCTCTAGTTTGGGAAAAGGTTTTCGCGTTTCTTTCCGAATAAAGTGGTATCAGAGTCAGGTTCTGGAATTCAGAAGGGTGTCAGGAGTTGACAAGAAAACTAGAGAGGAGAGATGGACGCGAAGCCGGTGCGCATGGTGAACCTGAACGACACCAACTATCACTATTGGCGGAGCAAGATAAAAGGTTTGCTGTTTTTCAAAAAGCTGTATCTGCCCGTATTTGCTTCGAGCGACCAGTTGATAAATCCGAGGAGCACTGGAAATTCGAGCATATACAAGTGTCCGAACATATCAGGCAGTTCGTTGACGAGAACGTGTACAACCACGTTGCCAATATTGAGCACGCGAAGATGTTATGGGATAAGCTAGAATCTTTATTTGCGAAAAAGACCGAGGTAAACAAGTTGTTCCTGATCCGGACGTTGATGGGTCTGCGATACAAAGATGGGGCGTCTATTACGGATCACTTGAGTGATTTCCAGGGCGTGGTTGACCAGCTATCTTCAATGGGAGTCAAGTTCGATGACGAGGTTCAGGGACTATGGCTGCTGTGTACATTGCCAGACTCGTGAAAGACCGTACGAGTATCTATGATCGCTTCTGCTCCAGGGGGCGTGGTCAGTCTGAAGTTTGCCAAGAGCGGGGTGCTGAATGAAGAGATGCGGAGACGTTCTCAGGGCTCTTCATCCACATTCCACCACTCAGAGGCATTAGTTTCAGAGAGCCGCGAAATGAGCAAAAGCAAGGGTCCAGGTGGTGGCACTGACAAGAGCAGAGGGAAGTCCAAGGGTCGGTACGAGGACTCGGAGTGTTACCACTGTGGCAAGAAGGGCCACATCAAGCGAAACTGTTTCGCTTGGAAGAGAAAGAAGAAGGCGACAAGGGGAAGCAAGATGAGAACACTACAGTGGCAGCCTCGATACATGGAGGCGATGTGATCGTCATAGGTGATGAGGTTATTACAAACCTTGCCTGTGATAACAATTCTTGGCTAGTGGACTCAGGGGCTTCAGCGCACGTATCTCATAACATGGCACTATTTGCCACTTACACGACAGGCGACTGTGGAGTGTTGAAGATGGACAATGGAGATGTGTCAAAGGCGGTTGCCGTTGGAGATGTGCATTTGAGGACGAAGACGGGTGCAGTTCTTGTTCTCAAAGATGTTCGTCATGTCCCTGATATCCGTTTCAACTTGGTGTCGGTTGGAAGGTTGGATGACGATGGATTCTTCGGTCTCTTCGAGAATAGTCAGTGGAAGCTTTCCAGAGGTTCGATGGTGATTGCCAAAGGAAGCAAGAAGTTCGGTCTCTACTATATGGATGGGAGCGCACAGGGGGAACAGGAGGTGAACGCCGTCAGTGATGCGTCTACCGAGTTGTGGCACAGGCGGGCTCGGCCATATCAGCGAGAAGGGAATGAGCTACTTGGTGAACAGGAAGGTGATTCCAGGGCTCAAGTCTACAAAGTTGGAGAAGTGCACGCACTGCTTAGCTGAAAAGCAAAATAGAGTATCTTTCCAAAGTCATCCAAGTTCAAAGAAGCCGGCGTTGCTCGAGTTGATTCACTCGGATGTCTGCGGTCCTATGAAGGTAAAATCTATTGGTGGTGCATCTTACTTTGTAACTTTTATTGATGACTGTTCCAGGAAGGTTTGGGTCTATGCCTTAAAGACCAAGGATCATGTGCTGCCCACTTTCAAAGAGTTTCAGGCCTTTGTTGAAAGAGAGACGGACAAGAATTTATTGTGTGTTTGGTCCGACAATGGCAGCGAATACATTGGTCCATTTGATGCTTAATGCAGAGAGCAAGGAATACGACACCAGAAGACTCCGCCCAAGACATCTCATCTCAATGGTGTAGCGGAGCACATGAACAGGACGCTGATGGAGAGGGTGCGTTGTTTGCTGTCAGAAGCAAATTTGCCAGGCAGTTATTGGGGTGAGGCTCTTCTCACGGCTGCTTATGTTATTAATTTATCTTCTAGTGCTCCTTTGCAAGGTGATGTGCCTGACAAAGTATGGTACGACAAAGAGCCGTCATACAATCACCTGCGAGTGTTTGACTGTAAGGCCTTCGTGCATGTACCGAAGGATGAGGGTCCAAGCTTGAGCCGAAGACGAGGCTATGCGTCTTTGTCGGCTATGGTCGAAATGAGTTTGGCTATAGACTCTACGACCCAGTGGAAAGAAAGCTCTACAGAAGTAGGAACGTGGTATTCGTCGATGATCAGACCATGACCAACACTCAGGATTCTGAGACACCTTTTGAGGCTGAAGAATTGCCTGAGTTAGAGTCATTTCGCTTCGAGCAGTTTCCAGAGGACATCGCAGAGGATCCAATTATGGGGGAGCCAGTACATGGAGTTGCTCCCAACTTGATCATCAGCCTGCTGATGGTGGTCAGGGTGTTCCTGAGGAGGATGAGCATGCCGGAAAGGCAGTTTCTGAAGAGGAGGAGGCCGTTGGTATTCAGCCAACACCAGTGGCTCCACTGAGAAGGAGCGACAAAGAGCGTCAACCATTTACAAGATACTCACCGGGTGAGTATATGCTACTAACTGACGGGGGAGAGCCCGAAAGCTTTGTAGAGGATATGGAAGACGAACAAAGGCAGGAGTGGATACAGGCTATGCAGGAGGAGATGAGTTCCTTATACGCCAATTCTACTTATGAGCTGGTGCGGTTGCCAAAGGGCAAGAAGGCTTTGAAGAATCGATGGGTGTTTAGAGTGAAGCAGACGAATGATACTACTCGCCCTCGATACAAATCGAGGCTGGTAGTTAAAGGCTACGGTCAACGAAAAGGCGTAGATTATGATTAGATCTTTTCACCTGTCGTCAAGCATTCGTCTATTCGGGTGGTGCTAGCATTGGCAGGCAGTCTCGAATTGAAGGTCGAGTAGATGGACGTGAAGACGGCATTCCTGTACGGTGATCTTGAGGAGGAGTTATACATGGATCAGCCAGAGAAATTCTGTGAGAAGGATAAGTCATATTTGGTCTGCCGGTTGAGGAATAGCTTGTATGATCTGAAGCAGGCTCCGAGGTAGTGGTACAAGAAGTTCGTGTCACGACCTGCACCCTGAGGAAGGGCACGAGGACGTGGGTACGTCAAGCCTACGCCGCAGAATCGGCGGTAGAACGCTGTATAGGTCGTCTATAAATACTATAACTAGACAAAATATAAGGGTACCTGTCATCTCCGTACGGAGGTATAATATGGCATAACTCAATCACAAGACAAACTAGGATAGGTAGCACGAAATAGAAAATATGATAGAAGTGAAAACAG
This sequence comes from Iris pallida, assembly GCA_029216955.1. Classification (NCBI taxonomy): domain Eukaryota; kingdom Viridiplantae; phylum Streptophyta; class Magnoliopsida; order Asparagales; family Iridaceae; genus Iris; species Iris pallida. The sequence continues at coordinate 192,499 of JANAVB010009594.1, forward strand.
AAAATGAGTTCAAGATCCAACACAAGCTCAGAGATATAAACACATCACAGAAACTCAAAATATCATATAAAATACTACAGTCTGAAAGCACTAGCTGGATCGTAGTCCAGGCAAACCTAACTAAACTATACTAGTCCAGGTGTGCAAAGTCTGGTGGCTCAACTGCCAGGTCAAAGTCCTGGCCTAAGTCTCCATCTGCCCCCACACCATAGTAGGTCGGGCAGTCTGCCTCGGTATCATCTGTAATATACCAACGTTATCTTGTCAGGAAAATGAGCAAGTACAAAATACTAACAGCAGTTCCATATGAATTGACAAATTCTATAAGAGACAATCATAATAAAATATAAGACAAATATCAAAGCAGAAAATATAACTGGGTATGTAAAACAGGATATCATGTTATAGTGATAATACAAGAATGTAGAATAGAACAGGGATATATGATATATAAAATTAAACATAAAAGGTGCCATGAATTATTAGTACGTTATGTGATCGGCTTAGGTCCAGATCAGGCTGTTCCATCTAACCGGCTATGAACAGGTGCACAAAAGAGCAAGATCAGGCCGGCCACCATGGAAAGCTATGAACAAGTAGGGTCAGGCTTTACCCATCGTGAGGTGAGGGTATAGCTATGAACAAGTAATAGGTACAAGTGTGAAGAACAAGTAGAAATTTGATCACACAACCACTAATAACTCCCCATCCCCGAATACTATAATGGATCCGGACATGACACGTCATGATACGGGACTCAAAAGCAGGGGGCCAGCCCACTCCTAAGTCAATGTCTATATAAGTACAGGTAACAATTCGAGCAATGTACCAATATACCAAGTAATCCAGGAACGACATCTCATGACAGGATCCGACGTATACTAGTCCGTGAAATCATCGTGTCAGAAATCAAGTAAGATACTACAACTGAATCGGATATAGCAGATATCAAGACAATGAAAACTATTAGTGAATGTACTCGCCTGTGGTCCTGAGCTGATAAGGTGAACATATGCTCAGAGTAATTACAGACCTAAAGATGAGATACCATGAGTCAAAACAGGGTTTAGTAATGAAAGGAATGCAAATCAAGTTATGATATGCAAGTCTAAGTCAAAACTAGGTCAAACTAGGTCACATCAGGCTAAACTAGGTCATATAGAGACACACTAGAACAAACAAGGTCACAGGAAGTCAATCCAAGTTAAACTAGGTCAATCTGGATCAAAGGTTGACTTACAGTTGACTTTTGGTCAACTGGTCAACTCTAGGTCAAACTAGTCTAATATTGACTAACAGTTGACTTTCAGTCAACTGGTCATCTCTAGTTGAGTCCGGTCAAGTTCTAGTCACTTTTAGGCTAAGTATGACTTTCGGTTGACTTTTGTTGACTTTTGGTCAAAATGGTCAACCGAGATCAAAACTAGTCTAAGAGCACTAATCCTGACCATTACCTACCAATATAACCTATATCTAACCCCATCTTAACAATCAAACCCAAATCGTAGACTTACCCCAATACCTTACCTTTACCCTTTATAAAGTATTCCCAATACCTTGCCCCGATACAAAGGCAACCCTTCCTAACCTTGGTAGACTGACCTAGGCTTCTTAGGGTAGCTAGACACTAACCTATCTAGATATTACCAACCAAGAAATCTAGGTATCTAGTCCATCCAGTCCATCTTATCCCCATGTTGGTCATTCTCAACATACCTTAAGGTATCATGAGACACCCTATGGTATCTTGAGATACCACCCTCCTAACAGTATCCAACCATACTAGCTCATCCCTCCACACTCCTAGTGTCTTAGAGTATCACACTCACTAGCTCTATTAGGATACTAACCCTCATCTCACTTAGGTAGGATACTAACTTATCTAATACACTCACTAACCCACACTACTAACATATCCAAAAATTCTCACATTCTAACATGTCATATCCTAACAATCACTAACATATAAGCTAACATCTACTAACAATTCTAACTAACAAATATCTAACAACTTGCCAGCAAACCCTATCTAACATGGGCTAACTAATAAAGGCGATGGGCTAAATGGAAAGGCGGCTAAGTGGGGTTAAAACTAATGGCTAAAAGGAGCTAAATGGGCTCACACTGCTGCCATAAGCTGCTGCTGAAAACTGCTGCTGCTTACTGCAGCTGCTTGCTGCTGCTGCTTACTACAGTTGCTGCTGCTTCCTGCTTGCTGAAGCTGCTGCTGCTTCGGCTTTCCTGCTGCTTCTTCCCCCTCACTTTCTCACTCTCAACTCACCTATCCATCCATCCATACACACGCATAAATATATATACACATCCACACACACACATATATATATATATATAGAGAGAGTGAGAGAGAGACACACTCAATATTATATATATATATATATATATATATATATATATATATATATATATATATATCAAGAACACATGAAAATAGATACACACACACACACACATCTACCAATACATATTATATATATACTCTCAAATATAAAGAGACACACACACAACTTATATATATATAAGATACATGAATGAATATGTAAGAACACTCAAGAACAACATTTATAACATCAAAAATCTGAGATTAAAACATGTATTAAATTATTTAAACATAAAAACAAACACAAGTGTGTCCAATATTGGGGGTTTCCCACATGGACACAACAACACATCATGGACACTCATAATATCTCCAAATGGACACAAAATAGACACAAATGGAGAAACAACCATGGGGGTGATTCCTATGGGTTTAAAATATTCCTAAATGCATGAGAGTTCGATTTAGAGGGTAGATTTGACCTTCCAGGAGGTGAAATCTCAAGTAACTCCTTCCGATACGGCACTGACACGAAGGGATCTCCAAATGACACGAACCAAACTTGGCTAACACCTCCTCTTGCTTGACTAGAGAAGAAATGGAGAAGATTGGATGGAGGAATGGGTTGATTTGGGGATGAAATCAATGGAGGTTCTTCTCAAATTTGGAGAAGAACTCAGGAGAGAGAAATTTGTGGCTAAGAATGAAATGAAGATGACTCATCCTCCTCCCTCTATGGTTGGCCACAATGGCTTGGTTATCCCTATTTTGGTAAAGTCCAAAATGCCCCCCTCTCGTCTCATTAGGTTCAACTTATAGGTTTTGGTTTGGGGCTAAAATAGACTAGTTTGAGTCTCTAATCAATCCAACCTAGTCATGAATATTTAGTCTAACCATACTAACTTAAATATTGTCATGTGAGCCATGTCTAACTAATGAATGGGTCCCACTAGAGTCAAAGCTACCCCGGGTCTCCGATACAAGTTAGATTGAGTTGAAATTCGAATCTGACTCAATAACCTCAAGACATTATCATAAATAATAAAATAAATCCAAAAATATTCTAAAATGAAAAATGACCAAAATACTTTTATTCTTGAAAACTGGGGTGACAAATCTATCCACCTTAAAAAAAATTTGTCATCAAAATTAAAACAAAGCAATCACAAGAAACACATGCAGAAAACAATCCCATTCAAATACTTTTCAAAAAAATCAGCAAATAAAAATAAAAAAATCTCTTTGAGACACATCAAACACTTGTAAATAAAAACTGATATGTGTCCGATACGGACACAAAACCAACACAAAATTACTCCTATCAAAAGTCAAAATTACCAATCATCAATGCAATAAATATCAAAATAATTCAAAGAGGTCAAATGACCAAAATACCCTTAGGCCAGTAATGACATTAAAAATATCCTAATCAAATGGTTAGGCTCTAGGTCAAGCAGACTCTAGGGTTTCACTAGCAACACATCAAAATCACAAGTCATGGCTTTAAATAGTTTTAAAATGAAAAAAATCTCTAAAATCATATCATGCTTTAAATGTCAATAAATAAATGATTAAAATTACAAAAGTCAAAATTACCCTCAATTTAGAAATTGGGTGCTACAAGTTCCTCGAAATTAAGATGGTAGTGCTCCTTATAGGTCAAACACCCCACAATCGTAATCTCAAAATCATGCAGTTCGATAATCGTATGCGTCTGTCCAAAATTATGATACTCAGAATCTTCATCACGCTTGTGAGCAGGGCTACGATAATCACAGAGTCCTCGACTAAGGTACATATCTCTAGAATCATGGTATTTAAAATTTTTGTATTGTCGCATGCTTGGCTGCAAAAATCTTAAATTTCTACACCCGAGAAATATGTCCATAATCCGACTATATGTCCTCACCATGCCTGCTAACATGACCATGGAAGACTCTAAAATTCTATAATCGAGGCAACCTAGCCCATACGGCTTATCTCAGAGGAAAATTAGAATCATATCACAAGAATAACAGAACAAAATTGATCAATTAATAAGGAACAGATAAATCAAATTTCAAGACAGTTATAAGAAGGCAAATGCAGGAATAGAATTGAAGATTGTAACCTGCAATCTGTCCTGCTACTGCCTGTGTGTCCTCGACTGTCATGGCGAAAGTAAGCCCCTGCTGGCCTCCCCTAGCCTGCTATACTCTGTCCTACCCTGCCTTTCTGGCTGCACGAGCAGCACAGTTCCTCATCTGGTGATCTGAAGCTCCACAGAATAAACAAACTTCCAGTCTCATCCTGCAAGCCTCCCGGGTGTGCCCCGGCTTTCCGCAGAAAGGACACTGCATGGCCTGCCTCTGGCCCAGACCCTGCTGGTGGTGGGCACGTGCTGGTGCCTGCTAAAGCTATAACTGAGGCTGTTGCTGTTGAAACTGCCTCTGCTAAAAGTGAGGGCGCTTGGCCGGCCCCGTACTAGAACTCGCTCGAAGAACGTCATTGCCCTCTTCGGCTTGAGGCCAAAGTCCTCCTCAGCTATTTGTGCCTCCATCTGTATCTGCTCGAAGGTCGCATCGCATCGCCCGGAAGTACGAGTACGAACCGCATGAATAAGGCCCCTCCGGAACTTGCGAGCCTTATACCCCTCATTCTGGATCAGATCTGGTGCAAACCTACTCAAACGAAAGAACTCCGCTGCATACTCGTCCACCGACGAGTTCCTCTGCACTAATCCGACGAACTGGGCCTCCAGAGCTGTAAGAGCTACGTCGGGAGTTAGATTGCACTGCAAATCAAGTTGCATTTATCAAATAGGCAGAGAAGTCTCAATTGCGTACCCTTCAGTAAATTGTGCTGGAGTTAGATTGTGCTGCAAATCAAACACGCGAGCGGAACTGTGCTACCCCCCGAGCGCGCTATACTGACGTGGCAACGCCATTATTACCTGACAAAGATCAGATCTTCTGACAGCCTGACAGCCCAAAAAACGAGGAGTCCGTTCATTTCTTGTGCAGCACAGCGCTCGAGAATAGCTGTACAACTGCAGCGCAGTTTGCCAGTCCAACCTCAGTGCAGTTTGACCCAGCCCGAGTCCCAGCGCTATCCATTGAAGCGCAGTCTGAAGCTAGCGCTCTTCGGTTAGCGCAATTCATCGAATAACTGACATTTATTACATGGCTTACATGCCATCAATTGCTCGCCACGTGGCAACCGTCTGTACACGACCAAGCGTATTTCAATCAAACAATGCCACACTTCTGAATACAGTTAACCCACGATCGAGCAACTGCCTAATAGGCCAGCGCAGTTTGCAGTTTGCACAGTCTGTTGCCAGCACAGTTCATCTTGCGCAATCCAGAATAACTACAAATTAGTTATTTCTAGAACTCTATAAATAAAGTTTCAAGTCCTTCATTAAAAAAGGATTATTCAAGATCATTAGAGAGATCAGGAGTTCTTGTCCAAGTGCTGCTGTATTCTTCAGAGGCTATCGCCTTCAAAGTTTACATCGTCCAAGGGATAAAGCAATCGTCTTCAGATCGGATTCCTATAGTTGTACTTTCCCAGAATTCAATTGTAATCTTCTTACAAGTTTGTGAAATAAAGACTTTTGTTTTTGCAAACAAAATGACGACTCTGCTGGGGACGACTTTCTCCTCCGACGAGGAAGTGACAACTCAATGTGACGTTGTGTCTATCGGAAAGACGCAGAAGACGCTGGTTGTGAAGGTCAACCAGACTGCCTACGAAGCGATGATCAACTCTGGATCTACTCATCGTACTGTGGCCTCTGCCAAGAACAGGGTCTGTTCAGTGTGGACTCCGAAGTCCTCTGCACAATCCTCTGCACAGTCACTGCACAACCTGCTGTCTCTGCTGCCAAGGAACCAGTAGCCTCTCCTGTCCTTGCGCAAAACATTACCTGTGCTGCCAAAGCGCAAACCAGAGCTCCTACTGTCCATGCATAGTGCACTGCTGCTCTTGCTGCAGCACAATCTCCAACCTATGCTGCTTTGGCAAAATCCCAAACCCCTCTTCCTCTGGCGCAATTGGTGAAGTCTTTCCCTCCTGTGCAATCCACTGCTCCTTCAAACGGAGCGCAACTCAAGCCCTCTGTTGCCAAAGCTTCACTTGTTGCTTCCTCTAAAACACAAGTTGCACCTCCTACTTGTTCTATGGCCGAGGAACCTCTGTCATCATCTCCATAGGGCAAGTTGCTGCTTCTTCTGTTCCTGCGCAACCCACAGGGGGTAGTCTTTTGACTGTTCCTCCTCCGTCTCATCATAAACAGAAATGTCCTTTGGTCTTTTCTCGATCTTCCGCAGTCCAGAACTCGGAAAACAATAGAGGGAAACGCTCTTTAGCCAACCCTTTGTCATAAAATAAAGGAAAAGGCCCTTTGGTCTTTTCTCAGTCTTCTCCGGTTTTTACTACAGAAGATCCATCTGAATGTGCCTCGGCACTAGACAGTACAAAAACTTTTCTTGCTAAAGAGAAGAACATTGATCAAAGAGGCATCTTGCCTACTCCAGTTGCACATTTCCAAGATCTTCCAACTTTTTGGATGTCCCGCTCAAAGCAGGGAAAATTACTGGTGTCTCAGACAGAAATCCCTGGGGGTGAGTTTGCTGATCTACGGGTTTATCTCAATAGACCTCGGTCTACATCAACTTCGGCGAAACGCAAGCAGCCAATGTCGAAGATGAACCTGCATCAGAAGCAAACTTCCAGGATGAAAAATCCTGACACCTATGCTAACGAAGTGAGTACTTCCCTGTATACTCACGGGACAAAATATCTGAAGAGCCGGAACCATGTTCCGAATGTTATCAAAGAATACGTCCTTCAAACTTCTTCTCGTCCCGTCATTGTTCCTGACCTCCGAGAGCACCTCAAGCAAAAGCGGGACAATATCTCAACACCTCCAGGTCAACTACTTGAACGCCATTATAATCACAAGGTTGTCATCAAGTGCTGTTGCCAGACAACAAAATGATCTGTCTTCGATCGTCTGAATTTTGCAACTTCTGAACCAATGTCAGAAGACGAAGACAAAATGTTGTATGCTTCCGTCAACATGGCTTCTCGAGACATTGAGGATAGAAGGTGCTTCAAACACGGCAAATCCCGTAAACCCAGCCAGCGGCACTTAGATTTACTCTAAGAATCTTCTGAAGGAGTATTTCGACACACCCGATCCCGATGTCGATACACAATCGATCATAGGAATCTTCTCCAAGATTCCTCTGGTCATCTTCCTATTTCTCATTCAGGAGATGATTCCTTCTCTGATTATGATGCATACAGCGAAAGTTCTGAACAGACAGTGTCTTCTACTGTACCTAGAGAAGTGACAGCTTATGTTGTCACTCAAGATCCAGATGCTTCTAGTTCAGCAAATCAAGAACAACGAATAGCTGCACTGGAGGATAAGCTGAAGACTGTGGCTAAAATGGTCGTAAGTATGCATTCTATCATCGTGGCCCAACATACAGTACCACCGACCGCACCTGCTGTAAATCCTGAGATTATAGCATCGTCGGTGCCTGTCAATGCAGGTCTGGGGGTAGTATCTCCTCAAATACCCCTTGTAAAAATTCAACCCACACCCAGTCAGTCAGGAGCTGGGGGTAGTACTTACCACGCTGTTCCTCCCCCTAACACTATAATTCAGTCTGCTCGTTCTTCATTATCAGAGGATGCTAATGAAGCTGTCAAACTTTTGCGCACTCAATTCGAGGCTTTTAAAGAGAAGGACAATTTACAGAGATTGGGGATCAAACAACCCTATCCGGTTGAATGGAAGGAAGTCCCATTCCCTCCAAAATACAAGATTCTCATAATTTTGCTATTTGATGGCAGCATTTCTCTGAGTCAGTTCATTAACCACTTTGAGGTAATGACTGTTCAACTTCAGCCAAATGAGGCTCTTCTTATCAGGGTATTCGGCTGTTTAGCTGGTGTAGCATACGATTGTTACATGAGCTTGTCGGATGGCTGTATCACCTCTTTCTCGGGTTTTAAACAAATCTTCTTGGAGCGATTCTCCGAGGGAATCAACGACATGACCATGTCGACCCTCAACAAGATCAAACAAAGACATAATAAAACCGCTTAGAGTTTCATTGAAAGATTCTGCCGAGAAGCATTAAAGATGCCTCCTGGAACTCCGACCGCTGTAATTATAGATACCTGCAAGGCAAATCTTTTGCCTATTATCAGCATGTGGACGGGGTCAACTCAATTTCAAGACTGGCCATCATTCATTGTCAATGCTAAAGCAGCTGAAGTTAGCGCTGACAAGTTCAAGCAGTTGGGGGTACACATGTCTAACCCCGACCGGGATGAACACCCGATATTCGGTGGCGGTAATCGCCAGAACAACCGCAAGAACAAAGAAACCTTGAATATCAATCTCAAGAACAAGGAATTCTTGGCTGTTAACATGGCTCAACCCACGTCTACCTCTACTCCTTCTGCACCTCCACCAAAAGAACCTCGCCCAAAAGTAGAGTATTCCTTTGATGAAAATAATACAGCAAGCATCTTCGACTGTCTGCTGAAGAGCAATAAATTGCAACTTCCTGATCTGAAGAAGCCTGATGAAGTCGGTAAGACTGACCACCCTAAGTACTGTGTTTATCATAGGTTCATAGGGCATCCTACTCGGGCATGCCATGTGCTCAAAGGCAAGATTCAGGAGCTAGTCAACGCCGGTGTCATCACTCTCCAGCAGGATGAAAAGACTGTTACAGCCAACATAATTTTTGTATAGTTTGGTGACTTCCCGCCACAAGTGGTGCAGAGTGGCATCATCCCCATTCCCAGAATCACTCTTAAGATTGAGAATCTTCCTCCTCCACAAAGTAAAGGTCTTGTCCCCTTATTCCTTGATAATGGCGAGATTATGTGGATTCATCCTGATCTTGTTAAAGATTTTGAAGTTCCTTCTTCCTCCAAGCAAAAAGAACGCTCCAAAAGCAAAACAAAGAGCTGCAATATGGTGTCTTTTGACCCCATAGTTGAAGAAGAAATCATGTTAGGCACCAGGTCGGGGAAAACCTATCAACGGGAGCATCCCGAAACTCAAGAGGATCCTGCTTCATCCTCCGAGGCTGTTCCAGTACAACCTGTCTCTACATAAGTCATCCCTTCTACATCATTACCGGTTGCGGAACCAACTCTTCCTAAATCAGCAGCAGTTGACAAAGGCAAACAACAAGTCCCATTTGACAAAGTTTTGAAGAAGTCATCTCCCTCTGGACTTGAAAAGCCATATAACTTTGATATATTGGCTCAACTGGCCAACACACTGGCTAGGCTGTCTATCTTCGAGATCTTACGCCTCTCTAAAGAGACTCGAGAAACCCTAAGTGAGGCTTTGATGTAGGCAGACACTTGCTTAACTCTTCTCAAGAAACCTGAATCAGAACCTGTCTCTTGTCTCTACTGTTACAGTGTGTTTGAATTAATTCCAAACATTACCTTCACACAAGATGACAGTTAATGGAAGACACTCGATATGACCGTCCTCTCTACTTTACAGGATACGTCGACTCCATGAAAGTCGATCGTATTCTGATAGATCCAGGGTCAGCACTCAACATCATGCCTAAGACTATGTTGGATGATCTGAAGATTCTGGTGCATAGCCTCTCAGGCACTATCACTACCATTCTGGGATTTAACCAGAGAAGAAGTGAACCTTTAGGCAAGATACACCTAAAACTCCAAATTGGCAATCTTCGCACGAAGGTGACCTTCTACATTATAGACAACCATGGTTGTTCTTATAATGCACTTCTGGGGAGACCATTCCTTCATGAACACAATATCGTTCCTTCCACTCTTCATCAATGCTTCAAATACGTTGATGACAAAGGGAAAGTCCAAAAAGAAGTTGCGGATCTCTACCCTTTCAAGGGCATCGAAGCATATTGCAACGACGCTCGCATGTACAAAGAAGAGTTTATGAAGGTGGTTTTGGCCATGGATGGTGAAGAAGAACAAGAAGCAGTACCCAGTGACACTCTCATCATACCTGTCAAAGGACGTGTCTCTCATCCTCAATCCTCCAAACCACTAGCTATTTATCTGTCAGCCCAGAAGCAATCGATTGGTGATAATCAAGATCAAAGAGAGCTCACCTCTTCTGAGCCATTGGTTATCGACTTACGTCGTAACAAAGATCAAAAAGGGCTCACCTCCTCTGAGCTACTGGTTATCGACTTACGTCGTAACAAAGATCAAAGGGAGCTCACCTCTTCTGAGCCGCTGGTTATCGACCTTCATCGCAACAAGCCTAAAACTCCTTCCTCTTCTGATCCTCCTCTTGTAATCGATCTGACCAAGCTGGCTAAGGCTAAAGGTCATGTTGTAAATATGGATGTACAAATCAATAAAAAAGTATCTACTTTCCAGTATACTGATGTCATTTATCTTACTAAATGCTATTTGGATATGCTAGACAGCTTTCAGTTATTTACAATAGGAGTTGTACAATCCCTTCAGACGGAAGTAGTATTTGAACATCCAGACGACTCATACTTTGTTGTCCCTTCTCGAAAGAGAGACAAGAGTCCAATACTTTTTAGAAAATGGCCAGAACAAAAATTCAGTTATACGGATGATAGCAAAAATAATGATATGGGACGTCTCTAACTTCGTTGTTATAGTCAACAATCAAAAGATATCATCCAAAAGATGGGTTATGACTTCAAGAATGGCCTCAAGTACGGTAAGGGCAGACGAACTCCTATCCGTACGGTTGTTCCGAAAGGAAAATCAGAGATATATTACATGTCACGCCCCAAAACAGAATACTGGAGAGCGGAGGCAGACATAGCCAGCTACGTATATTGAAATGGAAACCACTTCGATATACGGTCACGGCTGTCTAGAAATATGAGGGTTTACTACAAGCCAACAGTCTCTTATGGTCATGAACAAGCCTAATGTCTCAATTACAAGCAAGTAAGTAAGGTCGCAAGATGTATGATCATTAAATATACAATAATAAGGCGTCCCAAATATCACATATTCAGCTGATCATGAAGCTAGTCATTACAAAATGTTAGGACTAGCAAGAGTTAAGTCATACATGATCAATCCTAGGATTTGTTAATCATGTTTACAGCCCGTAGGCAGACAGTAAGTAAAGTGCATCGAGCTAACAGGTGCTCGTCGGCTAAACGCCTCAAAAGAATAGTTTTACAATAGAGTGAGCGAAACAAAATAAAAAACCTACTCGTAGCCCGGGTTCCTTCTAGTCGCCACCATTGGGCTGGAAGCTTGGTAGATCCTCGGGAGCTGCTCCGAAATCTGGCCACACAAAACCAGCTGGGTCAACCCCAGCCACGAAATAAGAACAAAGCCAGCAATTAGCACAAGAAAATTTAATATTAAAACTAGAATTTACGAAAATATGTTAGGATGATATACGACGAGATAACCATGGAACTATTCCGATAGTCAGGTTACAACTCGTAAACCAAACAAGGACCGGGGTTGTAACCCTTCATCTGAACAGAACTTGGTTTCCCACCATTTATCGGCAAGATAATAATGTAAGAAATCAAGACAGAAAGCAATCTTGTACTGGATCAAGACATGGCTAAATTGGTTATACCTCATTCAATCAATCACGGCCAAGCAGATACTACGGTTTACTACTTTAACTAACTAGGGTTATCACATGCCTAATTACTAACAAGATGCAGTGAGATTGTTCCACAGCCACAAGCCCTGCAGACCATCCACGTTACCCAGGTCAAAAATTAGGGGTTAAATTCTGGTGGGTACATCGCCCGGGAGACAAATGTACCCTTAGGTGACTTAGAGGGTGCAACACGCGACGGTGTGCTGGAAATGTACCCTACTCGACGGCAGGCTACAGATCCCAAGAGCGTCCAGGTAACGGGATTACCTGTAGCTGTGTCATCTCTTCATGACTACTGTGTTATTCTAGTTATTAACTTTAAACCATTTTAGTAGGTACTCCTGACCGTGGTACTCAGGAGTCCCCTCCTAGACATGATGCAAGACAGGACAAGTGGATTTAACAAGCAAGCAAGAAAGAACTACCCACGGTGTCAAGGCAGGTCAAGTTAAGCTAGCCGTCGCAACAGCATCAAGATAAATCATGTCAGGGTACTTGTCAGGAGTGCGCCACGATGGGCTACTATCATGTCAGGTTGGTCATGTCAGGAGTGCTCCACTACGGGTTACTATCGTGTTATGCTAGTTCCTAGTCATACCATGCCATGTACAATAGTCATTCCAAACATATTAAGTAAAATCAAGTGCATGACAAAAGGCGTAAGGATATAAAATAGGCGTAAAATATCTTAATAAAATATCAATAAACAGGGCTATAGAAGAGCCAAGCTTAAAGAAATAAGACCAAAACTCCAAGAGCCAATGGATTAAGCAAGGGGCTCAGGGTGCAGCGTACGCACAAGACACGTACGCAGGAGAGCTGCGTACGCAAAAAGACACGCACGCAGGAGAGCTGCGTACGCGAAAAGTCACGCACACAAGAGAGCTGCGTACGCGAAAAGTCACGCACGCAAGAGAGCTGCGTACGCAAAAAGTCACGCACGCAAGAGAGCTGCGTACGCGAAAAGTCATGCACGCAAGAGAGCTGCGTACGCAAAAGTCACACACGCAGGAGAGCTGCGTACGCGAAAAGTCACGCACGCAGGAGAACTGCGTACGCGAAAAGTCACGCACGCAGGGAGCTGCGTACGCGAAAAGTCACGCACACAGGGAGCTGCGTACGCACAAAAGTACGCACGCAGGGAGCTGCGTACGCGTAAAAACACGCACGCAGGGGAAAGGATCTTCTTCTCCATGGCTGAGAAGAAGCTCTCATGGCTCCCAAAACTTCAAAGCATCATAACTTGGCCATCCGAACTCCAAATCCGAATTTCCAAAGTTCCAACCAGGGTGGAATTAAACCCTCTTCCACATGGAAACATCAAAACCCATAAAAATCCAACTTAAGTAGATCAAAACCATGTAAATCCAAAAATAAGGAAAACTTAGATCTAGAACAATGGAGACTCCAAATCACAAAATAGCAAGTTCTAATGTTGATCACCATGTCCTAATCTAGCAAATAGACAAATAAAATGGGGATCTCATGTGGTGGCAAGGTGCACTTGCCTATGGGTGGGTGTTGTGGAGAGGAAGGAGAAGATTGTTGTGTAGAGAAAGGAGAAGAAAAAATTAATGGAGGTTTATGAGGAGAGAGAAAAAGTTGGTGGAGTTTTAAAGAGGGTGGGATGTGGTGTGTTGAGGGTGGAGCATAGGCTAAGGTGTTCCAATACCAAATAAACCAAACCAAACCAATCCAATTAAAACCGAACCATGACAAAACCTAAAATACGAGAAATACCGAAATTCCACAAGTTGAGAAAAATAAAAATACATGCCAAAAATCCAGACAAGAGTATAAATACGAAATACGGGTAATACGGGAAATGAGGGTGACATTACAGCAGGACGAAAAGAGGTCTCGAATATACTTCACCTCCGGTCTTATCTCTAGCAGTCTCTGAGTCTGATAGTGAGGAGCGCTCTAACTCTTCTGATTCCAGATCTTGGGATTCTGACACCAGTATCGGCTAAGTTCATCGATTGATTGTATCTTCTAACATGGTCTCCGCTGAACTTCCAGAAGGTTATGACAAAGATATCGAAAAAAATCCCGAAACAGATCCTTGGGCTCGGCGAATGGATACCCAATGGGAACTTCGATTCGAGCAATGGGAACCTCCTACCGAAGATCAATTGGTTCAAATTGACGTGGGAGAAGACCGGTCACCTCGTCTGATATTCATCAGCAAGAACCTCCCAGAGGCGGATAAGCAAGAATTAATTCTTCTTATTCGAGAATACATTGATGTCTTTGCTTGGAGTTATGAAGACATACCAGGTTTAGATCCCAAAATTGCCACTCATAAACTGAATATTTTGCCTAATACAAAGCCAATTAAACAGCAGCAGAGACGGTTCAAGCCAGAAATGATGGACGCAATTGATGATGAAGTTAAAAAGCTTATAGCTTGTGGCTTTATTCGAGAAGAACAACATCCAGATTAGGTATCCAACGTTGTCCCAGTCTTGAAGAAAACTGGCAAAGTTCGAGTTTACATCGACTTCCGGGATCTTAATGAAGCCTGTCCAAAAGATGAGTTTTCTCTCCCTATTATAGACGTCATGATCGACAACACTTGTGGGTTCGAAAGGATATCCTTCATGGATGGAGTCTCTGGATACAATCAGATTCGGATGAATCCTGAAGATGAAAAATACACTTCTTTCCGTACTCCTCGCGGAGTCTACTGCTAGACAGTAATGCCATTTGGTCTCAAGAACGCTGGTGCAACTTACCAACGAGCCATGAGTACTATCATTCGAGATCATCTGCGTAAGACTATCGAATGCTATGTTGACGATATTGTTGTCAAGAGTCATCTAAAGGAAGATCACATCCAAGATTTAAGAACTATCTTCAATCTAATGCGCCAACATCAGTTGAAAATGAATCCCACCAAGTCATTCTTGGGTGTCTCTAGTGGTAAATTTCTCGGCTTCGTCATTACCTCTAAGGGTATACACGTGGATCCCGAGAAAATCAAAGCCATTCAAGAGATGCGTCCTCCACGCAACTTAAAAGAGCTACGAGGATTCCAAGGTCGACTTGCATACATCAGGAGATTTATTTCAAATCTGTTTGGATGTTGCAGACCATTTACCCAGTTAATGAAGAAGGGTGTATCTTTTATTTGGACTAAAGAATGTCAACGAGCATTTGATGATATAAAGCAATATCTCATGAATCTTCCAGTCTTGGTGCCACCAATTTTAAGCATACCATTCTTAATGTATGTCCGTGCTATGGATCATTCACTGGGTGCTTTACTTGCTCAGAAGAACAAAGAAGGCCATGAACAAGCCATCTACTATCTTAGTCGTACTATGATTGGTGCTGAACACCGTTATAGTCCGGTTGAGAAAGAATGCCTAGCTCTTATGTTCGCTGCTCAAAAGACTCAGCATTATATCATTGGCCAAACTATTCACATCATTTCTCGAGTTAATCCTCTTCAGGTACTGATGAAGAAGCCCAGCACACATAATTCTCGACTGGCTACATAGGCCATTTTACTAGCCCAATATGATATGGTTTATGTTCCGCAAAAATATGTTAAGGGTCAAGCACTGGCTGACTTTTTAGCAGCTCATCCTGTTCCGAAAATATTTAAGCTTTATGATGAGATTCTAGACGAAACATTGGAATCAAACATGATCTCTGAAGAATTTCCTACCTGGCGTCTATTCTTCGACGGAGCATCCCAGATCGGACCCAATGAGACCTTTGTCGCATGAGTTGGAATTGTTCTAGTCTCTCCAGAAGGATTAGCTATCCAAAGAGCTTATTCCTTAGATCAGCCATGCTCTAACAATGTGGCTGAATACAATGCCTTGCTTATCGGACTCCAGTTAGTTAAACAGTTGGAGGTCGAATATCTTGAAGTCTATGGTGATTCTAAACTGGTTTTCAATCAGGTTAGAGGAACATACGAAGTTCGCCATCAAGATCTAGTACCCTATCATGAAGCTGCGATTTACATGGCTACATCATTCAAGACTTTCTTCATTGAATATGTTCGACGAGCTTGTAACACTGAAGCAGATGCTTTAGCTAATCTCGCGGCAGTCTTAGCAATTCCTGTCAAAAGACAACAAGTGGTTGTTGTTTCTAATAGAGACTTGTTCTGCGTGAAAAACAATCGTAACATCTAGTTCAGTAATTTTACTGAAATCAATGTTATCGATGAAGATTGGAGAGCTCCTTTCATTGACTTCGTAGTTCATGACATACTTCCTGAAGATCCTAAGGAGGCTACGAGTATTCGCCGACGATCTCTTCGATTCTACTATAATCAGACTACCAAAACTCTATATCGACGGACTTATGACGGCCTACTCTTATGATATCTTGCTGGTGATGAAGTGAAGCAAGTATTACGTGAAGCTCATGATGGTATTTGCGGAGCACGTCAACCCGGCCCTAAACTACAAGATCGTATCCGACGAATGGGTTATTATTGGCCCACTATGGTGTCTGATGCTATCGAATATGCAAGGAAATGTCGAGCCTGTCAAATCCATACAGATTTCATCCATCAACCGTCGGAATTCCTTCATCCGATTGCTGCTTCCTGGCCTTTTGAAGCTTGGGACATGGATATTATAGGTCCTATCAATCCTCCTTCTTCTAAAGGACATCGGTTTATACTAGCCATAACGGATTATTTCTCCAAGTGGGCCAAAGCTATACCTTTGGCTGAAGTCAAAACCAGCAGTGCCATCAACTTCGTCAAACATCATGTTATCTACAGGTTTGGTGTACCTCGACGAATTATTCACGACAACGGACCTCAGTTCATCAGTCAAAAGTTCACAAGGTTCTGTGACGATCATCGGATTGACAATGTTGCCTCTACGGCTTACAACCCTGCTGCTAATGGCTTGGCTGAAGCCTTCAACAAGACTATTATCAAGCTCCTTAAGAAGTTTGGGTATACTAACAAACGGAACTGGAGTGAAAAGCTTGGAGAATGTCTATGGGCCTACCGCACTACGGTCCGCAACCCCACAGGCTGTACACCTTTCTCTCTGGTATATGGTTGTGAAGCAGTTCTACCCCTGGAACTTCAAATTCCATCTCTAAGGATTGCTATCGCCAATGAGTTGACGACAAAGAATAATGATCTTCTTCGACTTCAAGAACTGGAGGCGCTCGACGAGAAGCGACTATTGGCTCAACAACACATAGAGTTCTATCAAGCCTGTATCTCGAAGACTTTCAACCGCAAAGTTAAAGTCAGAGCCTTTCAGAAAGGAGAAATCGTTCTAACAGTCAGACGTTCCATGACTATGACTCACATGAGCAAAGGCAAGTTCGATGCGAAGTGGGAAGGGCCTTATATTATGAGTAAAGTCTTTTCAAATGGAGTTTATCAACTCACAGAGCTAGATGGTCGAGTTGCAATGATGCCTATCAATGGAAAGTTCCTTAAAAAATATTATGTATGATTGTAAAAAGGATTTCTTATAAATATGATCAGACGATTCATAAATAAAGTTTGATTTTATTTCATCATAAACGATGTTACATGATATCAATGACGAGAATCACTATCATCCTTCTTAAAGACAGGACGAGGACCACTATCGTCCTTTTTAAAAACATAGTCGGCAAAAGAGCCGAGGATATCCTTGCTCGATTTCACCAGGAATGCGCAAACAGCCATCCTCATAGCCTCCTCTTCTTCAGTCTTCCCTGGCTCAACCAGGAAGTCTAAGATATCCTGCGGCGGCTTGGGTGCACACGAACCTTCACCCGCCTCCGTCTGATTTGGCTGGGTCAGTTCGGCTGGACATTCCTCAGTGCCTTTTTCAACCTTCGGGACAATCTCAGTTCTCTTGGGTATATCTTCAGACGACATTTTGTGTTAAGAAGTGAAATTGATCATTCCCTCTAAATATTTGTTCTATTTATAGGCAGAGATTCTTGAAACATCGAAGCGACGCATTCTTCATAACATTTATTCCATTCATTCGATGGTTCATCCGTTCATTTCATTCATCCGACAGTTTATCCGTTCATTACATTCACCTGAAGATTCACCCGTTCATTTCATTCATCTGACGGTTCATCCGTTCATTCCAACGATTCATTTTCGTTCATACATTTTGACGGTTCATCCGTTCATCTCGACGATTCATTTCGTTCACACATTTTGATGATTCATCCATTCATCCACATCAGCAACTTGTCACGTATTTATTACCTCTGATTAAGTTGTCTACCGAAATAATGATATTCAATAAATTATATTCTGCCATGTCCACATTACCTCTGAGCAGATATAATGAATATAATTATTTT
Organism: Iris pallida; assembly: GCA_029216955.1. Lineage (NCBI taxonomy): Eukaryota > Viridiplantae > Streptophyta > Magnoliopsida > Asparagales > Iridaceae > Iris > Iris pallida. The sequence goes on from JANAVB010009594.1 coordinate 210,789, forward strand.
CTAAATCAAGAAATATATTATGTCCTGAACCTCTGAATATATTTTCTATCGCTATTACTTATATCCGTAATGGGATATGCAATAAATAATAGAGCCACAAAAATAATGTCTTTTCATTGATCAAAATAAAAGGCATTACAAAAAGACATATAACAAAGGAGAAAGTACAAAAGATTTTCTTTCACTCAATCGGTGGGGTCATTAGACTAGCTATCTGCTGCTTCAAGATTTGAAGTCGTTCTTCACGAGAATCCAGCACCCGCTTTCTAGCTTCCTCCATTCCAGATTTATCGTCAAATGTCGGCAAGGTCACTAGTCGGCGAACGATTTCATCTTGATGAGACGTGACAAACTCATTCTTCTCATGGGTCAGAATGTCTAGTTGCTGAACTGCAGCTTGATGCTGTGTAGTCTCTTCCTCAAGAGCAAGTTGAACGATTCTCAACTCTACTTGAAGTCGGGCAAACTCTGCATTCAGTTCATCAACCTTCTTTTCTTTCTCCCCAGCAGCAGACGCTAATATCTCCATCTGGGAATCATACCCTGAAGACTTTGTAGCGAAAGTGTCCAAGAAAATCTTGAAATCAGCTTTCGTGACTTCAGCTTCTCGAGTCATCATTTCAAACTCACCATTCACCAGGGGCTCTACCTCCCTCCGATTAAGATCTCTGTAAATCTTAATTGATTCCTCCAGCTCATCCAGTATATGTTCAAGATAGGCAGCTTGAGCTTCATCATCCTGGCTGCGGATAGCGTCGATCAGATAAGTAGTTGGACTTCTGACAGCGATGAAACCAATATTCTCTCTTTCTATTACCCTTTCTACTAAGGGTACTAATGAAGTGAAGAAGAGGTTGGTGAAGGAACCAACTATAAATTTATTGGTAGCCGCTGCACTGGGTGTAGCAGCTACTCCTATAGAAGTTGAAGCAGTAGAGGCCTGTAAAGACGGAAGTTCGGCTTCTGGAACATGGGCTAAAGTCTCTCTGGATAAGGGATCCATAGTGGAGCTAGTTGCCCCTCCCCGATGTTCCTCTGCAAAATCAAATAAAATCATCGGTTTGCTGTCATTAGTGATTATCAAAAAGGATCAAAAATAAGGGTAAGCTTACCATTGCTGGGTTTAGTGACAAAATTGTCATTTGTTGACATAGGCTGCAGCCTCGCAGAAGTAGCTTCAGACATCACTGCCTGACTACTTCCCGCTTTAGAGCCGCCTGATAAATGACGGCTGCTGCTGGCTATCGCCTTTGCATGCACTATATCAGTGCATACTGGAGGAATTGGAGAAGGTTGAATTTCTGCATAAATATAAGTTAAGATGTCAATTATTTGATCTATAAAAGAGGATTATCAATATCAGTCAATACCTCTTTGATTGGTGGCAGTAGCTTCCTCCGGTGCTACTTCATTAACAGTGTTCTTCTCTTGGGATGCATGGGCATCGGCATCCTCTTCCAGATTCAGATTGTCATCCTCTGCAGATGTTTCTTCATCATGTACACCCTCTTCTCGTGCTTTCTCGCTATCACTTGCGTCGACTAGATCTATATCATCATTGAAGCCGAATTCACAGTCTTCCAGGGCCTCGATCATCAGTCGATCTTCTTCGGCCCGACGCGATCTTGGTGTAGCTGGAAGAGGGACAGTTTTCGTTGCAAGCGTAGGAGATTGTACTACTTCGACAGATGATCCCGACTCATTGATTGGGGTTGGAGTTGCAGTTGCTTCTCTTGCTTCTGCAGCCCCATCCTTTATCTCTACGGTCTCCTCTCTTGTCTCTTCAACCTGGTCTCCTTTCTCTGTACTGGAAGCTTCCTGCCTAGGCTCATGAGCAGGTGTAGGAAAAGGCATCATAACCCCGGCGACAGCACTTATCAGGGCTGATGTATGAGCAGATCTCGGGGGAGTGGTTACTTTTTTTTGAAAGCTAATTTTGTCCTGCATAGAGGTTCTTCCGGAATCTCTACGTCTGCTGCATGTGTTTTTCTTTGGATGGAATTAGGGGTTGTTGCCTTTTCTCTATGAACCGACTCGGCCTGTTGTCGAGACTGCGAGCGAGTAGTGACTCTTTTTGAAGAGTCCACGGCGGTTTTCTTCTTTAAGACATGAGAAGATATTTCTTCTGCCTTCCTCTTCTTCTCCTTGATCGGAGATCTTACAACTTTCAGAGAGACATGTAGCGGTTCGTAGACTTCTTCGGGGAAGTTGGCTTCCCTCGAAGCTTCTAGAGGCGCATCAGCTGGCTCGTGCTTTTCATCATTACCAGGAAGTACCATAACAGGTGCTCTTTTTTTAAATCGAGTTGCCGTCGCAAAGCTGTCTGCTAGATTGAAGTTCTCAGCAAAAGTATTTACTGATGTGTAAAAAATCGAATAAGTATACAGCATGCGAGGGCCACGATCGCTTCTTGTCGACATCGAGAATGTCGTCCTTGTGTCACGGGCATTGTAATATGTCCAAGCCCGGGCTCCATTAATTAAAAAACTTTTTCCCTGTAGGCATGTTATAGCATTACCGACATGAAATTGGTCATAACCGAATTGGCGTGCAAATCAGCTGGGGAGATAAGGCTCGAGATAACATTCCTCTTCGAACCGGTACACCAAGTGTGATGGCCGAATTGTCCTCAGCCAGTCGAAAGCTGTATGGCCCAAAGGCAGCATCCTAAAAGAGTCGACGAGGTTTGTTGACATATGCTCATAACCAACTGGAGGAGGAACACAATAAAAATTCCATCCCTTACCGAGATTCAGAGTTCGCCGACAATCTCTCAAAGTGGTATAGATCCACTTACATCCAGAAAATCTTCTTAAAAAGCTACCGTCCACTGCCCCTATGTTAGGATTCATCAAAGAAGGATGGTGTAAAAGCAGCCATCCAAACAGATATGTGTACGACAGTTCTAGCCGAGGAAAACTGCCTTTCTCGCATTTTCCTCGAATCATCGAATCAACGAAGAGGCGGAGGCCGACGTTCACCCTGCATGTCATTGCTGACAGCAGATCCATCCGGTAGCCGAAAACCAGATGGACAGCAGCAAATAGTATACCGCGATGGAAGCGGTAAACTGCACTGGCCCCAGGAACAACATATCGTCGAAGCCAGTAAGTGAGGAAACCTGCCAGCTGGGCTTCCTTCGACATGGGCCTGTAGCCCATCCTCATGTAGCTTTCAATGATGTAGTCTTTCTTAAAAGGAGGATATTGAAGATCATCCTCAATTTTGATATCCATATCACCATGCGTCTCCATCAGCTCTATCACTTCGCTATTGCTAAGTGGTCTGAAGAAGTTGGGATTGTAGTTTTTATGCTCTTTGGTCTTTTTCTCAATAATATTGTTGAGGAAAAGATACGACAACCATTTGGTGGAATAGCAGGTGCCGGCTGTGCCACTCTTATAATATAGAGAACAAATCTTGTAGTGGCAGAGGAGTTCTTCAAAGATAGCTACCATATCGGCATTCTCCTGGCGCAGTCTGTCCAACTCATCGTTTGTCGGGACAAACTCTTCATAGGGGATATCCTCCATTGGCAGGTGAGAGATATACTTCATCTTGTGCAAAGCTAATCCAATCTCTCCACGTGGCGTCATGAAAGTCCCAGTCCTGTAGTTGTATCTCTCCGCCAACGCAAGGAATAGATGCGGATTAGGGGGGAAACCATAAACAGTAGCGTACACTTCATGGTACAGATCAATCTCCTTGAGTCGAGCTTCAAATTGGACCAATATCCAATTGGTTATACAGATCCATCTCTTATTATCCAGGTTCACAAGACCTGTCAACCGCAGATCTTGGTCCGGATACCTTTCCTCCACCTTCGTAAACTCATTTGCGAATATTGGAGTTCTCACTGGGAGCAGCAGGAAAGAATCTTTCGGTAGGATGCAACCGTGTTTTAGTCCTCTGAGTAAGGAGCTATGATGCTCAGAGGAACTGTAGAACATATCTTTGTGGTCTGATCCATTCTTAACACAGATATTTTCCGTTCAGGCTTGCTAAAGCGGAGTTATGTCCCATTCCACTCTTCTGGGATAGCCCGCAAAAGCATATCGAGACAAAGGAAGGCATCTGGAGATCTCTGGCAGAAGTATTGTCTTCTCACCCCTCTAGAAAATTCTCTGTTCCATGCGAGGCCTCGGCTGAGAATTTTTGTCAAAAGCCTCACCAAATAAGAATAGAGGTTTCTTGTGGGTGACAGCGTCAGCAGTCTGAAGAGGCTGCCCGTTCATTAGACACAGTAAAGTGTCATTATCTTGTGCGGTCAGGATAGCCTGCCGAGAGGACGGTAAGGCGTATTGAGGAAATGACACATGCGAGAGATCTTCCTTGTATTCAGGTTCAGACAGGGATCCTGCAAAAACCTCATAGTTGGGATCTTCTCTGAGTTTAACTGCATCAATAAAGAAGGCAAAGATCAGTATATGCAAAATTAAAAAGTTTCTTCAAAAGATCATCAATTTGTGCTGTGTGAAACAAGCTATCAGATTGCGCCAGCACAGTCAGCTTGCACAAATTATCAGATTACGCCAGCACAGTCAATATACGCAAGTTATTGGATTGTGCCAGCACAGCCAATGTGTGCAAGACGTCAGGTTGCGCTAACATACTTGCGCAAGACAACAGTTTGTGCTGGCACAACCGACTTACACAAATCGATGGATTGTGCCGAACATTTTGTCAGCGCTTTCCAACCGATTGCACAAGAGTATAGTTTTCATAAAAATGAAAACTATTGTATATGCAGCCGAAACCCTAAACAGGGTGGCTCAAATACCATCAAACTCTAAAAAGAGAAAGGTATGTAGGTCTGAAAACATCAAAAACCCTAAAAAGGGTTTCGATCATGTTTCGTCATTCACCTTGAAGCGCAGGATGACCCATCTCATGACGAGATACTCGTGGTGCAACACGAGTCGAGGGTTCGGCAGGGGCCTTTCCCTTCTCGGCAGCTGATCGTTTGGGCGCCATTTCTGTCGTTGACGAGAGGAAGAAGAAGAAGTCGAAGTAGGGGAGGAGCTTCTGTCTCTGGAGAATTCGAAAGCAAGTAAAGGTTGAAAGAATGAAAAATAAAACTATTTATAGTTTCAGAAGTGCAACAGTCACCTCCAATTGTGCCACAAAAGACGGAGCTAATTCCTCCAAACGCGCAATCAAAGCGCAACTTGCGCAACTTGATTTTAAATTTGAAATTCAAAGTATTTCGAAACTTTGAATATTTTTAAATTTTGAAAACTTTGAAGGGGGTCTTGTATGTCCTAAAAATCAAGTTGCATTTATCAAATAGGCAGAGAAGTCTCAATTGCACACCCTTCAGTGAACTGCGCTGGAGTTAGATTGCGCTGCAAATCAAACGCACGAGCGGAACTGCGCTACCCCTCGAGCGCGCTATGCTGACGTGGCAACGCCATCATTACCTGACAAAGATCAGATATTCTGACAGCCTGATAGCCCAAAAAATGAGGAGTTCGTTCGTTTCTTGTGCAGCACAGCGCTCGAGAACAGCTATACAACCGCAGCGCTGTTTGCCAGTCCAACCTCAGCACAGTTTGACCCAGCCCGAGTCCCAGCGCTATCCATTGAAGCGCAGTCTGAAGCTAGCGCTCTTCGGTTAGCGCAATTCATCAAATAACTGACATTTATTATGTGGCTTACATGCCATCAATTGCTCGCCACGTGGCAACCGCCTATACACGACCAAACGTATTTCAATCAAATAATGACACGCGTCTGAATACAGTTAACCCACGATCGAGCAACTGCCCAATAGGCCAGCACAGTTTGCAGTCTGTGCAGTATGTCGCCAACGCAGTTCATTTTACGCAATCCAGAATAACTACAAATTAGTTATTTTTAGAACTCTATAAATAGAGTTTCAAGTCCTTCATTAAAAAAGGATTATTCAAGATCATCAGAGAGATCAGGAGTTCTTGTCCAAGTGCTGCTGCATTCTTCAGAGGCTATCGTCTTCAAAGTTCACATCGTTCAAGGGATAAAGCGATCGTCTTCAGATCGAATTCTTATAGTTGTACTTTCCTAGAATTAAATTGTAATCTTCTTACAAAGTTTGTGAAATAAAGACTTTTATTTTTGAAAACAAATGTTACCTTACTTTACTTGTATAACCCGCTCTGATACCAATTGTAGGAACGAATCATAAAGTGCAATACTCTAGATGGGGGGTGAATAGAGTAGGCAGTAAAATATTGCTAATTTTAAAAGTTAGCAACAAGATCATAGAGAAATATCACAAGTAAATAAATGTAAAAGCGGAGATCACAAAGTAAACGCAAAGACGGTGATGTATATTGGTTTCCCTCTTGTGAGGACTATTCCAGTCGAAAGAACTCTAGCTTCCAGTTAAATCCACTATTGAAAAATACCGCAAGTTTCCGTACGAAGTCCTTGCAACTTCTACAAATGCGAGCTTTGATCCGAAGTACTCGACCAACTTCAATTGTGAAGTGTCTTTCTTCAATCAAGCCTCTAATTAAAATCGCTCTGAAGCTTCTAGAACGTACCGTACTGGCAAATTAACTAGAGGATTGTAATTAGCTTAGAATTTAAAAATTAAAGCTTAGAACACTTTAGAAGAGAGCAGTAGGCTTTAGAGAGAATAGACGAAAGTGAATGAGTGAGTTGAAATGATCGAAATTTTTCTCTATTTATAGCTTTTCCAAAGGCAAAACTCTGTCAGAATTCGAGCAAAATATGGGCAGAACTCTATGAGAAAATCTCGGCAAGATCCGTAACTACAGGAGGACCAAGTTCAAAAAGCAACGTTCACTAACCAAACTTTGGTCGAACTCGGGCCGAGTTCTGTCAGTATTTTGTTAGGCTTTTGTAAAAATGATTTTTGGAATTTTTTTTGAAATTGTTTTAAGTAGTTAGGAGCTTTTTGTAAATAGGGGGCTGTTTTTCAAAACATGGAATATTTTGAAAATATTTTTAGGGTAGCCTATTTGTCAGTACGACTCGGTGTACAATGTATTCCTAGGCTCAAGAAATGTAAAAATTACATTGCATAAAGGAAACACAGATTCGAGTGGCAAACATAGCTTCAGTCTTGAACAGAATGGGTAGCAGTTCTCTGGAAGTGTTCAAGAGTCCAAATAAACTTGAATAGCCTTTATATCGAGACAGAGTTTGATCAATTATTAAAATCAGGTTTGACCATGACCATTGGGCCAACAGACTGTTCTTTGAATCATGCTGCTTTGGTACTTTCTTGGAGGAAGAAATCAATATAGATGTAGAATTTTTTATTTATGAAGTAAACCAGATGAGAAATTGGAAATGTTGTGTAGGTATTGTGGGGATAGTAATAGGATGATTTGGAAATACATTTGAGTTATCATTGATTTCAAGAATAAGCTGGGTAAAAGTTGTTCTTGAATCAAGTGGTAGGGTCTTAGGATTTAGATGAATCTGGGTTGTAATGTTAGAGAAGAAATGGGAAGTAGAAACATTCTGATTAATATAAGGTATCTGAGAATCAACATATTGGATGGTAGGTGAAGAGGAATTATTAAGTAGTGGGTCAGATAAGAGGGAAGGCTTCAGTTTGATTGCAACGGTATGCTGGTGTTGAATAATATGAATGGTTGGGGAGGTTATTGTATTGTAGATGACAGGTTCAGAATGATTTTGCATTTGATCCTAAAAAGATGAGGTATGAGTGTAGATTTAGTATCATTGGAAGTGGATACATTACCATGAGCAACAGCTTTGGAATTTTATTTAGGGGATATATCTGCATTTGGTAAATTCAAATTCCTTTTAGAGAGGGATGTAACATGATTACAAGGACTAATCTCAGTAACCATAAGACTGGGTAAATCTTAGTCTGAATCAACTGAACAATTAGCCTCATTAATATCCTTATGTGAGCCCCCTATCTTTAAATTTTGTATAAAACTAATCATATGCTAATGGTTCTAATTTACAAATTTTGAAATTATTTTATACGTATATAATTTAGCATATATATATATATATATATATATATATATATATATATATATATTGCCTAAGCCCTATTATTGTTATTATTACCATTATCTAGATTTAATGTGTTACATGAATATAGAAAAATTTAGTATTTAAACTAGGTTAAATTTTACCTTCTGGAGAGAAAATAGGAATTTTATATTATATAGATATGCATTTTCTTTAAATAGTTGGGTTAGTTTATGTCTTAATGGCCTAAAATTCCTAACTTAATTATTCACAATCCACCCCTTCATTTTCTATTACATCCAAATCCTTTTTTTGGCTGGCCAATAAAGGCCAATTTTCCCTCCACTAGCTAAGTGAGCTAGAATGTGAGCACCAAATATTCATGTGCTAAAATGAGCCTAGTGTTGTGCATTTGCTATCATGAGCCATAGGTGTAAGTTGCTAATGTGATCTAGATTTATGAGCTCTATATTTCCATTTGCTAACGTGAGAATGTGAGCAACATTTTTAGGTTGTATGTTACTATAGCCAACAAATCAGCCAACAATCAAGTCCTAATACAACCGTTCATTCCTTCAATTTCTTCTAAATTCATCTGGCCGTCCATTCTCATACACCCCCTCCTATATATTGTAACTATTCCTCTTCTCCTCCTGTGGAGAATAAAACCTAGATGCCTCATATATTACATCCTCCTCGTGAGCTCCTGGTTACAGCGGTGGGGGACGAAGTACGAATCGATCGGCAGTCGCTTCGTCGCAGGATTGGAGAGGAGGCCAAGCACTGCTCGCCAGCTACAGTTGCTACTTTTCTCGACCCCGGGCAACTGCGAGTCGTCGACGGCAAGCCAAATGCTTCGCGTCGTTCGTCAGCAACCTCGCTACTGTGTGGTGAACAGCAGTGGTTACCCGGAGGACCTAAACAGCAGCCCCCTTCTCGACTACAAAAACCTTGGATCTCGCGGTCGACCTCCTTATCAATTTCCTTGGCGACTTCGATTCCGGTGAGTGAGCCCTTCACTGTTCGTCCTTTTAAGTCCACCCGTGTACTGTTATATTAAGGTTCGGTTGTATATACATATTGTTCATTCCACTTGGTTATTCCTACTACTAGTATTAGATGATTGGTTGTGCTAATAAGAACAACTTGTAGACCATGCATACATTATGTGCCTAGGTGTTGTGTGGCACATATTTTGTTGGACAGGAGGGTTGATTGTTTGAGAAAACATGAATATACCATGTGGAAGTGTCATGTAAGCATAGCTAAGAATATTGGGTTCTCCAACAGGAAACCAATTTTATGAGAGTAAACACTCTTCTGTTAAGAATAAATATAATGTGAGCAAGAATAGCCTATAGATGAATGACTTGTGGGAGTTTGTATATATATATATTTTTCCTTCCACAACCATATAGGTGACCCCTGGGCTAAATGTAAAATATAAGTAGTAATTGATGGGTGTTAGAAAGGAATTGAGATGAGAAGCAACAATAGGTGTGTGGAGAATTTAATTGTGTTTATTGAAGGGAAGAAGAAATGCATGGGTTATTTTATGCTGTAACAGTTGGATTATATTGCCAATGAGAGGTTAACACTCTAGCATGTACATAGGAATGTTTCAGGGAATAAAACAGAAGGGGATATGGGTTTTTCATTAGTAAAACTAATCGACTTGGTTTGACAGTAATAGTTAGACTTAAATTGTGTGTAAATAGAAATTAAGCTTTAAATTAATAGCCTTGATATTTAGAAATACGAATTATTTAGTCAATCTCTTTTATAATATTTAATCTTGGCAGTTAGTGTTAATTAAATGGTATTTATATCTATTGTCATACGTAAATAGAAAATTAATTAGTCTAAATATTTCTCTAGGTCCCTTTGATTTCTCGATCAACTCGAACGTGGACGTTGGACCAACTTTTTCTTCTCACCCACTTCAGGAGCCAGGCAAGTGTAACTTGCCATTTTTGTACTTCAGATACATTATTCAAAATTCTTAAATATTTATTTATGAGTATATAATTGCAATACCTAGGGTCGCGTTCGGTACTTCGTGTCCGAATCACATTCTGGTGCCGATGGCCATTAGCGTCATCGGGTATCGAACCTAGACATTCACATTTGCAATACCGCGACAATTCGTTGCGGGTTACACTCTGACCCTAGGACATATTCATGTGTCGATGTACGGAGATTCGAGTTGATTCTAGGACGACGACATTGATATGCGTGCACTGTTAGTATTCTATTTATGACTCGTTGTCCTAGCTAGAGGTCTGACCGAGCAACTCGTGGATACGATTCGTGAAGTCACATGGGCGGAAAGAAACATACACCGTGCGCTTGGGCTACTTTCGCACAGAGTTACCGCTGCCCTATTACCATAGCTACGAATATTTCATAGTTGCCACAGTTCCTTATCGAAACTGCAGATTTTCATAGTTACCGGAGTTCCGTACCAGAACTCTGGATTACACTGTGACAGCCCGCGTGTTCGAGTGATGTTTCTTAAATTTTCATTTCATTCTAGTTGGTTATGTTAGATTTACCCTTTTTATTTAGTCTTATCTTACATATCTATTCATTCTTTACTGTCGTGCATTAGCCTGTATATTATGTATCTTGTTGCGTCCCTCTGAAGACCTGGTTTTCTTCCAGGTTAGCCGCTTGGACTACAGAGAACTTTGATGGATTGTTGATGAGCTTCCATTATAGTTCATGTATATACTCATGGCAGGTATTCATTCTTTCGCAGTTTATATATTTTATTTCCTGTTGTATTGATCGCTTAGTAGCATAGTATTATAGACTCATATTATTCTTTTTGAGTCTATTCAGACAATATGTTTATTAGGATGCAGACTGGTTCTCATATTTTTCATTCTTTATGTTCATGTTCCTGTGGATGAGATTATTTTACTTGAGATTAGTTGGGCTTCATTTACTGTTGTGTATTTTACAACTTAAGTGCTACCCTAATGGTTCCACTAAATTGGGATAACCATTAGAGTGGTACTCGCTGGCCATCGCCACGTGGTTTGGTTTCATATTTTTGGAACTAGGGCGTGACACCTTATGAGTATCAGAATTTTGTAATCCTGAATCCATTAATATGATTGATTGAGTATCCATTGATTTGGCATTAACATGTGGTTTACTCGAAGTAAAACGATTACAAAAATTAACCACAATAGGATCACCCAATCTAACTTGTAGAAGATCCTGAATAACTTTCTTCTCTGTCTTAGACCAATCATCACCAATCATAGATAAATATTCTTTATGAATAGGGCAAGAAGGAATTGAATGACCCAATCATTCATAGAAGCGACAAAATTTAGGTAAGCATTCATATTTAAGATTGGCTATGACAGTAGAATCCCCTATCTATCCTTCAACCTCTCAAACATGAGGATTAGATGCATCAAAAGAAAGGTTTGTCCTTGCAAAAAGAGACCAATTATCAACATTGTTTTGGAATATAGGTCTTACCGATCCAATATCTGAATGCATTGAGCAAGTTAAATGGAAGTTCGTAGAATTGTACACAAAGTGCTGCCTTATTGAAAAGGTATTGGTCAAGATTTTTATTAGCCAAAAAGCGTTCAAGGATGATGAGATAATCATTAATCTTCCAAGGACTATTATCAAGAATATGTTTAGTATTGTCCACTGTTTTAAACTTTGCTGCAAAGGAATCCTTGTAATACTCAGAATTTTGAAATTAGATTTCAACTTCCAGATTTTTGGCATTACTTTAGTAACCACTTGAATGCTAGGTTGTTTGAGGGTAAGGATCTTGAAGAAGATAAACTTCTTCCACTCAGGATGCTTGAAAGAAGATGAGGATGAGACTTTAGGGGAATAGGAATTTAAAGTTCCAAGAGATAATAGGTTACATAGCTTCTCTCTAAGGCCCTACATTTCAGCGTTAGAAGAAGATATTTATGGAAAAAACATGGATAGAGAAAGGGGAGGATGAGGGAGGGAAGAAAGGTTGTAGTGTTGGAGAAGGATTAAGAGAACAGGAAAGAACAAAGTTTGAGGGGGGCATGGAAAATGTGAATTACCATGAATGAGGAGAGGAAAAACAGAGGAGATATTGAATCTTGATGGAATTCTATGGGGTGAATCACCCAGAGGGTATATAAACGATTACGGGATGATACGGGACTAATCATGTTTGTTAATGACAAACTAATGATAAACTCTTCGTAATCGTGTTTGCTCATGACAAAATAATGACTCCATATATATAACTCAAACTAATGACCATTCCATTCTTGGTAGCTAGGCCAGATCCACCAAATTTTGTTATTGTTAAGAATGGAATCTAACCACTCAATATTAAAGAAATAGTGCACATAAATTTAAGAAAGTAATAGAGAACTCCATTCAAGGTTTAGAACATATAATTTTAGGGGTTATTTGGTTGCAAGATGGCCTGGACACAGGGCCCGACCATGTATAGGCGGATCTTGGTAGGGCACGAATTTATGGCACCTGTAGAGATGTTTTGGAATAAATCCATAATTTCCCTTTTTGTCCCTTTGGGAGGGTATTTATGTAATTTTACACATTGTATCATTAAGTTGGATGTAAAGGATTTTTTTTACCAAAATACACCTTTATCCAAATTAGACCTTGGCTTAATTGCAACTTGATACCCTTAACTATTCCCGTTGTTCAACTTTACCAAAAAAAATTTACTCGACAACTTAATAACATCAACTATTTAATATTTTCAATTTGATACCCAAAATTTTAAAAAAGGACAAAATTATCCCTCCCCTTTACTTCCCAACCGAACCCACCCCCTCTACCCCTCTCTCTACCCCCTCCCCCTGCCGGCTCACCACTCCTGGCCCTACCTCTACCCCCTCCAACCACCCTCGACCCCCCTCCCCCCGCTGCCCCGCCGTCGTCCCCGCTCCCCCTCCCCACCCTAGCTGTACCACCGCCCTTCCCCCCTTCGGGCACATGCGAAGGCTGGAGCGGGAGAGGGGACGGGTGGCCAGAGGGGGCGGGGTGGGGGTGGGCGGTGGCTGGATGGGGGGTCGGGAGGGGGCACGTGAGGTGGGGGTGGTGGGGGGGAGGGCGGCCAGGGGGCGGGAGGGGGGTCGGAGGGGACGACGGGGGGTGGAGGGAGGGTGGGAGAGGTGTAGTTTTATGTTCAGATGAGGAATATTTTTGTCCAAAAAAATTTTAAGGTATCAAGTTGTTACCAAAAAATGTTTAGGGTATAAAATTGAAAACATGAATAGTTGAGGGTATCAAGTTGCAATGAATCCTTTTTTTTCTTATTTTTAACATAGTATCAAAATATCTTCCATGTTTTGGTATTATATATATCCTATTATATATTTGGTTGCATAAATCATACATGCCACCGATCCGGATGTAGGCGGGCCAACATAGAGACGAAAGTTAACTGTTTATTATGTCATGTTGTGTCCCTCTATTCTATATTCCATCTCGGTCCGACCCGACATGTGACAATACACTGGTTTAGTCCGATCGACCTTGGACACATATGCGAAAAGGAATTTTTGTGTCAGGCCCATCCTACCTGCACCACTATCTAATGGTGTAGCGTGATTATGTCAGGCCGGGCCAGACTAAGTTTATTCTAGCTTTTATTGGACTTGATTAGGATGGGGCAAGCTGGGTTGAAGACAAACCATATTAGAATTTACTAAGGATTGAGTCAAGTTCAGTTTAGATTAGCCCCTTGCATTTTTGGTATCAAATATAATATTATAATATCCATATAAATAAGAAATTGGAAAAGGTTAATTACAATAATCAATTTACAATAATTATAATATGGTAAGAATAATTAAAAGAAGATTAATGTCAAATATTAGATTTTACCAATTTGAATAGCTTATAGCAATAAGGTGTAATACAAACACCTGAACCAAGAGTCTTAGAGGTATATAATAAGTTTGGAAAACCAAATAAATTCAAAATTTATTGATTTTGTATAAAATGTTACATTAGTTAAATATTGAATATAAGAGCTGTAAGTAAATAACAAGTATCAATAGCTATATTTTAATTTATTTTCATATACTATGTTAGGTCACAAGATACGGGCCCCTTCGTATTTTTGCCACACATCTGATGCGCAGATCTACCGTATGAACCCCTTCGCACATGTGACCACATATTGTTTACTACGAACGACCTAAGGATCGATATAGGATCATAATAAATCCAATCATCCATAGTCTTTTTCACCAGTCTCCTCTCATTAACCATGATTGATCTTTGTCTTGACATAAATCCTTACCGTATTGATCAATCTCATGATCTATACATATCCCAAAGCATGTTATAAACAAGTAATCTAATAATTACAAATAGGTAACAAGTAGAAGAATAATATAACTAGGTTATACAATTCTGCCTTTGTCGATGCCACAATCACACACGCGTCTGGTCTCTATGATTATCCATATGAACATGTTGGCTACCGACCGATCCAAGTCATGAACTCCTTCACAATAACTGAAATCAGCAACCCAATGATCTTCAGAAGGTCTCATCAAAGACGCACTGAAGAACAATATGCTTGTGCTACTACTATTGTTGTTCGATGGTCGGATATCTGGTGGGATGTTAGGTTTGATGAATATGGTCAAGAACAGGTCAAGAGAAAAGAAAAAAGGGAAGGAAATCAAGGGTTTTCGTATAAAGTCTTTGTAACAGTTGTTTCCCGATTTCAATACTTTTATATGAATATATGTGTAAATTCTATTGTATTGTGTGATCTAATAAATCCACGAACGACCTAAGGATCGATATAGGATCATAATAAATCCAATCATCTATAAGTCTTTTTCACCAGTCTTCTCTCGTTAACCATGATTGATCTTTGACTTGACACAAATCCTTACCGTATTGATCAATCTCATGATCTATACATATCCCAAAGCATGTTATAAACAAGTAATATAATAATTACAAACAGGTAACAAGTAGAAGAATAATATAACTAGGTTATACAATTATGCCTTTGTCGATGCCATAATCACACACGCGTCTGGTCTCTATGATTATCCATATGAACATGTTGGCTACCGACCGATCCAAGTCATGAACTCCTTCACAATAACTGAAATCAGCAATCCAATGATCTTCAGAAGGTCTCATCGAAGATGCTCTGAAGAACAATATGCTTATGCTGCTACTATTGTTATTCGATGGTCGAATATCCGGTGGGATGTTAGGTTTGATGAATATGGTCAAGAACAGGTCAAGAGAAAAGAAAAAGGGAAGTGAATCAAGGGTTTTCTTATAAAGTCTGTAATAGTTGTTTCCCGATTTCAGTACTTTTATATGAATATATGTGTAAATTCTATTGTATTGTGTGTTCTCGTATTGCGTGCTAGTGTCCTAACTCGTATTAGATTGCTTGTATTGCGTGTCTCACGTATCTTATTATTGTATTATATTTGTTTTTATTGAAAACACTTGGTCATTAATACCATATTGTATCGATGATATTGGATTTGTAGTCTTGATATGGTTTGCAGGTCTTTTTGTTTTATGTGCATTGAGTATCTTATGAGCAGGTTGTCGTACTTGTAAGTGTAAGCCACCTGAATTTTGGGTATCATTTTTATTGTTTTTATTATATTTATTAATTTAATATGGTTATTTAATCATAAACTATATTTTATAATCAATATTGACTATTGAAGTACTTTACCGTAGCTTTGATTTTTGAAGCACAACAATTATCAATTTCTCAAAACAAGTTCCATATCCGTGTCCTAGACGAGTCACCTTTGTTTTGATATATCATATCCCATCCAGACATGTTCCCTTTCACCATATTTTTCTTGCACAACTTTCGGGTCAAAAATGGTCATTTTAGTCCTTACTGTCCCAATGTATTTTTCAATTCCTATTTGAGCCCCAAACCCGATCCAAACTTTTTGACCCAATATATGGTTTTAACCTATTTTGATCCTACTACACACATGCCAATGTTGTCTCACTCAATTGAGTTTCCATGTACCATTTATTTTTAAATGGCACATAAGATCATTTATTAGACTTACGTTATTTCGGTTCAATAAATTGTATACGTCCAATACTAGCCCAACAAGTCTTTGTAGAGCATAAACTAAGTTGCCAAAACCTACTAGATTAATTTAGATAGATTCTATGTGATTTTGTACAGCCAAGTGGGTTTAAACACAACAAAAGATTGACTTTCCATATATGGAAACTCAATTAAGTCTATTGGATTCACATTTGCATAACTTGAGATTTATATATCAAAACCTAACCAAATCTTTCCTAAAACTCCTCTACCCAAACCGTAACCTATTAAACATCAAAACCCTATATATTCTTCTCTATTTTCTGGTCGGCTGCCATTCCTTCTAACCCCAAACCCGACCACATATACAAACCCCAAACCCAACAACACATCTAGTCCTAGCCGCCAAAAAACCCCCTTTCTGATCTCCATTTGTCATGCCACTACCTTCATGACGACCAAATCTTCAATCCTATCAAGCCCCGGAGGAGTCTTGTCTCCTCTTTGGTCGTTTGAGGGCCAAACTTGGAGGGTTTTTTTCAACCGTAACAGAAAATCTGAACCCAGGTTTGTCATCTTCGTACATAGGTTTCATCTATTTTTCGATGTTCGTTCCTCTCGAAACCAAAACTAATTAGTAGTTTTGTGTGTCTATTTTGGCCACCTATGTGGTTTCGTATAGTTTGTGCAGAGCGTCTGTTTTGCTACATGGTGTCCAGACTGAACCAATTATTTTGCGGGCGAGTTTTCGATAATTTGTGGAGCACTTAGACCCTCAAATATTTTTGGTAATAATCTAAACATCCTAATCTTTCTATCCCATATACTTTTGTGCCACTTGGTTGAGATTTCGTATTTTAATAAAATTTGTGTTCTTCGTATGTTGTCATATCGCCGAGAAACCTAGGATCTACATATCTTTTGGGACTCGGATCTTAGTGGAACTTTTCTAAATTAAATTTTGTGTATATTTTATTATTAAATCCATATTCTAATATATTTTGTAGAATTTTTCTAGATTTATTTTTGTTTAAAATATTTGTTTCGTGTACTAAACTATTATACAAGTTGGTGACTATTGATGTCGGATCAATATGAGACTTGTATACCTATTTTTCTATGAATTAAACAGACTAAATATTATTATAAATTATTTATAAATATTTTTCCAAAAATGAATAACATATCTAATGATATAAAAATATTACTTTATTGAGTGGATTTCAAGCTATATATGCTAGATTGAGTCGAGTAGTTAATGTAGCTAGTATAGTGCATATATATTATTTAGTCTATATATGGTAAGACCATATATGCTATGACATAAGCATGTCATTAATATAATAGGTGTACGTGACGGAGTGAGCGAGGATCTTGGAGTCGAACAGCAGTACGCACATCTGCAGGAGACATGCAAGTAATACTTGTCAAAATTTCAGTATCCTTGTCAATTTTTTCATTGTTGTTGTTCTTTTACTTTTATCTCTAGATGTTGTGGACGTAGGATTAGTTGGTACTTAGCTTTCGAATGGTATTCGGGTGTCGATGTATGTATGTAGATATCGGATATCAACACTAGGCATGATGATGCATTTTATTCGTATTTATTGACACGATAGACCACAGGACACTGACACGATCATGCTACAGAGTCTACAGGGGATATTCGTGGCTACAGACTTCGTGATAGGCTGCAAGATTTATTGCTTGTACTTGAGATCTACTTGACTGGATAGATCTTAATCATGGGGTAGGGAGAACATTACCGTAGTATCAGGCTACCTTGACATGTTTGACCTCGTCTTTATAGCTGGGATTTGGTTGTTTTCTTACTCGTTTGCCACTATTTCTATAGCCGAGCTTTGGTATTATCTTGACACGTTTGCACAAGGTACCATAATACGATGCCTTGGGTATGAGTAGTTGAGGTGCTTGTGAGCCTCAGTAATTGAAGCCTGATATCTGGAAAGCGTTCTCATGTGCATTTTACTTAGATGGCTACGGTAGTTACCCTTCAGTATTTGTATTCTTTCTTTACTGTCATTTTGGCATGTATATTATGTACCTTGCTATGTCCCCTGAGGACCTGGTGATCTCTCCAAGTATACGCTTATGCAGAGTTAGTTCGTTGATCATGGAGCTGTTATTATTTTTGATTCAGGTATTTATCATAATTTTATAATTTTTTCCATTACTTGCATTTTGCTCTTTAGCCTAGTTTTAAAAGTTTTATTCATAAGCTTGTTCAGAAAGATGTACTAAGGTCTAGCCAACTTTGGTATAAGTTGAAATGCGTGGAATTTCTCAGATGATTTTATTGATGGGCTCCTGCCACTACTTATAGAGAGTACACCTCCTCTTCACAATACAACTTCCGATGTGGGACTAAAGTCCCTTATTAGTTCTTAACACTCTCCCTCAAGATGGGCGATAGATATTAATCATCCCCATCTTTTTACATAGCTTTGACAGACTCAATGAACTAAGACCCTTAGTCAGACAGTCTGCAACTTGTTCTTCTGAGCGAACATGGTCAATCTTCAGTATCCTTTGTTCCAGCTTCTCCTTGATGAAGAATCGATCGATCTCGATGTGCTTCGTTCTGTCGTGCTGAACTGGATTGTTAGCTATACTTATTACAGCTTGACTATCGCTCAGAAGACGTAATGGTGCTCCCTTGTCCAGCTTCAACTCTGTCAGCAGTGCTCTTACCCATAGCAACTCTGCCACTCCCAGAGCTATTGCCATGTATTCTACTTCAGCTGTCGACCGTGCTACTACTGGCTATTTCTTGCTTCTCCATAAGACTATGTTTCCTCCTACAAAAACACAGTACCCCATGGTAGACCTTCTGTCGTCTATGCAGCTTGCCCAGTCTGCATTGCAGTATCCCTCAACTTTTATGCGTCCATTCTTCTTGAACCATAGTCCTTTTCCCAGCGTCCCTTTCAGATATCTCAAGATCTGAAACACTGCTTCCATATGACCCGTTCTTGGATCATGCATGTAGCGGCTCACTACACTCACCGTAAATGAGATATACGGGCGAGTGTGCCCCAGATAAATCAATCTTCCTACAAATCTTTGATACCTTTCACGATCAACAGGCTCTCCAGCTTCTTCTCCCAGCTTGCACTTCTGGTCAATTGGAGTTACTGCTGCTTTGCATCCCAGCATCCTGTCTCATTTAGCAGATCTAGTACATATTTTCTCTGTGAGAGAATAATTCCCTGTTCGCCGTCACACACCTCGTTACCCAGAAAATACCTCATCGCTCCTAAATCTTTCACCTCAAACTCCTTCGCGAGTTTTGACTCCATCTTAGTAATCTCGACTTCATCATCACCAGTGATTATTATATCATCCACATATACAGCAAGTATAGTAATGTGGCCTCTTGTATGCTGGAGAAAGACCGTATGATCTGCATTTGTTTGATGGTACCCCATGCCTGTAACAGTCTTTCTGAATCTGTCAAACCAGGCTCGAGGAGATTGCTTGAGTCCGTATAGTGACTTCTTTAGTTTACACACTTTACCATGCGACGTCCCTCCGTCTGATTCTGTCGCATAGCACCCTGGCGGGGGTTCCATGTATACTTCTTCTTCTTGCAGGTCCCTAAGAAAGGTATTTTTCACATCTAACTAGTATAGCTTCCACCCATAGTTTGCTGCAATGGAGACTAGAGTTCTTACCGTGCTCATTTCGCTACTGGGGCAAACGTCTCATCATAGTCAATGCCATATGATTGTGTGTATTCTTTTGCAACCAACCTCGCCTTGTACCGCTCTACTTTTTCTTCTGGCGTCTCCTTTACTGTGTACACCTATTTGTATCCCACAGCTTTCTTCCCTTTGGGTAATGGAACCAGCTCCCATGTCTTATTTTTCTCTAGTGCCCCAAGTTCTTCCATCATTGCAGCTTTCCACCTTGGATTTTTCTATGCTTCCTACCAACACTTGGGCAAAGAAGTAGAGTCTAACGATGCATTGAAGGCTCGATAATTTGGAGAAATATTAGAATAAGACAAGAAGTTGGCAATGTCATGTTCATAATCATCATAACGACGAGGAGCCTTACCCGCATGATGCGAAAAAATCTCTTTAAAGGAGCAATAAGTGGTGGAGAGGACATACCATCAGAGTCAGAGAGATCCGCATCAGAATCAGAGTAATTCAGTACGGGGGCAACATCTTCAAGAGCCGGGGCAGGAGTAGACGAGGGACTTGGTATGGTAGGCACTGGACTTGGTACAGTAGGCACTGGACTTGGTACGGTAGGCACTGACACTGGGCACAGCTTCTCCCCATGCGTAACATATGTATCGTCTTCTTCATCGGAGTCACTGCTATCTCCCCCTTTCGTCCAGTTCTCCACGACCGGGCACGGGACCGATCCGACTACCACGTTTGGACTTATTCTCTTCCCCTCACGTCTAACACCCTCCGTGTTAGGTGTGTCACCAAACGCTGAACCTTCATCTGAACCATAGTATGGTTCCAGTTCTCGGAATGTAACGTCTATGCTTACAAACAGTTTCCGCTCAACCGGGCTCCAACATGCATATCCCTTTTGAGTCGTCGTGTACCCGACAAAGACACATTTAACCGCTCTAAGATCCAGTTTACCAACTCCCGGCCTATTATCTTGGACAAAACACACACACCCAAATACTTTCGGTGGAACTGTGTAAGTGGTTACACTAGTAAGTATTTCCAACGGTGTCTTCCAGTCCAATACCTGAGATGACATTCTGTTGATGAGATAAGAGGCCGTCAAGACAGCTTGTTCCCATAAGTGTTTTGGGACATTCATAGCCAGCATCATCATCCGTGCGACCTCCAGCAGGTGTCTGTTCTTCCGTTTGGCCACACCATTTTGTACCGGTGTATAGGCACATGAAGTTTGGTGTAGTATTCCATGAGTGGATAAATACTCAGCAACCTTCTTATTAGTATACTCCGTCCTATTGTCAGACCGTAAGTACTTAATTTTAGTGCCATATTGTGTTTCTACCCGACGATGAAAATCTCAAAATGCCTCAAAGACGTCCCTTTTATTCTTCATAAGGTAGACCCAAGTCACGCGAGTATAACAATCAATAAAAGTGACGAACCATCGAAAACCGTTAATACCAAGGGCCCCATACGTCCGAATGTATCATGTCAAATGCAGCTGAACTTCTATTCCCGGAGTTCACATACGAGCTTCTGGTATGTTTTCCCAACTCACAAGCATTACAAAATAACTTCTCTTTATTAGCCCTTTGATATAAGGACGGATACATATGACTAATAACTTTAAAGGAAGAATGCCCGATACGTTGGTGATGGAGGAGAAATTCGTCTTCTACACTGCTACGAGAAGCGTCCGGTTGTGCGTCTGCTACTAGAGATGCCAATGCTTTGTCCAGTCCGGTCCTGTCCAAGTACCATAGCCACTTATGCCATGTGCCAGTCCCTAGTCGTCGTCCTATCCCCTTCTTCTGAAAAGTTACCTTAGGAATGTCAAAGGAAACAATACAGTTTAGATCAAGGATAATGGCACTAATAGATATAAGATTGACAAGAAAAGAATGAGCATGTAAGACATTGTTGAGAGTAAGGGAAGGGGTGCATGCGACAGTGCCTTTACCCATTACAGGTCTGGAGGTACCATCAGCAGTCTGAATACTCTCTGGCAACGGTAGGTGAGTATAGTCCTGAAACTCGCCACGGGACCCCGTGACATGGCGAGATGCCCCAGAGTCCATAATCCAACCTGGCTGATGGACAGATGCAAGAGCACGTGCAGGTATACCTGTGCTGGGTTGGACAAAGCAGGTGATGTGATCCCCCGAGATAAATGACGCCCCAGGAGTGACATGACTGTCGGCCGAACCCAACTTTGTGCCTCGCAACTTTGCAAGGAACTCCCGCTCAAGCAGGGTTATTTCTGCCAGGTGATTTTCTCCCCCTTCCTCCGCCAGATATGCTTTGTGTCCTCCAAAAGAATATCCCCTTCTACTAGCATATCCTCCTCTACCACCACGACGTCCTCCACGTCCCCGTCCGCGATCACTAGACTAACTTCGCAGGAGTTTTGGACAAAATCTGATGTAACGTCCGGAGTCACCACAGTTATGGCACACACCACTCACAGATGGAGGCTGAGTGGAGGCAGCAAGGACAGACTTTTCAACCGCGGCTTGGTCCCCCTGGAAGGAGCCCTTGTTGGACATCAACTTCAATCAAGCTTCCTCCTATGTCATGACCGCTATAGCTTCCTCCAAGGCTGGAAGCGTGGGTTGGGACAGGAGAATATTCCTTCTCTGCTCAAACACAGGGTTGAGCCCCTTTAGGAACTTCATCATTCGCTGTCGCGAAATATAAGCCAGGAACGTCTGAAAATACTTCGCAAATGCCGGTTCGACTTGTGCAACTTCCATCCCAAGAGGATCATAGTGATCCAGATCAAACCAGTACTTCTTCAACAGGACCGCGTACTCAGAGATGGTACGGTCGTCTTGGGCCACCCTATCAAGTTCATCCTGAAGTTGGAAGACCCGCATAGGGTTGCCCGAGCCTGAGTACATATCCTTCAAAGTCTGTCATATATCAGCGGCAGCCTCCATTGCCTCGACATTGCCCGACACCTGGTCGGTCAAGGAGGCTGTCAACCACCCAGCTACGATGTTGTTGACAATCTCCCAGATAGCAAACTCCTTTGAGGAGGGATCGGATGGCGCCTTCGTTTGGCCATTGACATAGCCAACCAAGCCACGTCCTTTCAGCGTCCGCATCGCCTGCCTCGACCATTTCAAGTAGTTGGACGTTCCTTCCAACTTTGTCTCCAGCTTTTCAGACTTCCCCATTTTGTAGGGTGACGAATCCACATCAGTATGGGTCACCCGTGGGGTTGCCTCGGTTAATCTCTTTGATAAGATCTCATCAACCAGGGCCTTCATCTCTTCTGCCGTCAGTTCACCACTGATAGAATCCATGGCATCTTCAACTGTGAGTAGGGAGGTCTTGTTGTATCCCTAGTCGTCGTCCTCGTCGTCGTCTGCTAACTACTGGGTGTCCTGATCTCGGGTGTCTATGTCATCGACTATAGAGACCAGGGGGGATCAACAAGTGGCCTCCTCACAGAAATTCTTCGGGCATACGAGCAATTAGAACCGCGTCATGATGACGAGGGTAGATAGTGCAAGTATAACCAATTGGACCGTGACTTCGTGCATGATCGATATTTCCAGAACTTCGAGTAGGTACGGTGCGAAAATAACGAACTTTTACAAGCACTTCCAAAAAAGGTGCAAAAAATCCGGGGCGCTGCACAGCAGTTCCGGGGGGGGGCAGGTCCGGGGGCGCTGCACAGCAGGTCCGGGGGGGGAGGTCCGGGTCGGGGGGGGGCGCTGGAATAGTAGATCGGGGGGGCTGGCGTCAGAGAGGGAGGGGTGGTCCGGGGCGGTGCACCGCAGGTCGGGGGGAGGGGAAGGAGCTGGAATAGTGGATCGGGGGGTGGGGGGGCTGGCGTCAGGGATGGAGGTCAGGTCCGGGGCGCTGATACCAAGTTGAAATAAGTGAAATTTCTCAGATGATTTATTGATGGGCTCCTGCCACTACTTATAGAGAGTACACCTCCTCTTCACAATACAACTTTCGATGTGGGACTAAAGTCCCTTATTAGTTCTTAACAGTATATAATATCTTTCTTGGTATTTTTATTCTTATGGAATCGGTGTATTACTGTTTAATCAGCATAGGAACACTTGGTTCTCACTTGAGATGATTTTCTATGGATTGATATATAATTGGACTTATTAGTTATAATTAGACTAGACCTCTAGACAGCTTATACGTATTCGAGTAGGGTTGGAGTCCACTTGATACGTAACTGGCATGTAGATGTAATCCAAGTCCTACATATTTTGGGACTAGGACGTTATATACTTTTGTGGTGGCCCATGCAGGCCAGAGCATATCGTTTCGTTTATGTTATTATACCAAACGAGCCTGCGATAGGATAGTGTACTAGGATCTCAATCCACACTTACTTTGATTTTTTATTTTTTTATTTTGATTTTATCCATCGCTTTTGGAACTCCTAATTGAAGTCGATCGTCCTTCTTAAATTTCTTATCTTGGACTTTCGTCTTTTCCTATTTCGGAAGAACGAATACTCGTGCTTGATGAACCATTTGGATTATATTCCATCGTTTGATAGAAATAGTCGATATAAGTGTTTTAAAAATAGAATTAGTATCTAACATAGCAAGGGTTTAGATAGACGACTCAATTAGAAAGACCGAGTAGATCGAACTGGCAAAATAGAATCCTTATAAGAGACTTAACCCTAACGAGAGGCCCTAGAATCAATGGAATACACTCATTCTACCATTCACCTATGATATAAAGATGTTATGTAGAGATGGGTTAGAGGGATAGCATGGTTTAAGTGGAGATTAGTAAGAAAGGCAAGTTACGTTTCTCAATCATAATGATTGAAGTGACTGGTGGAATATATGATAGAATTTTAGAGTTAGATACGGTTTCCTAAATAGAATATGATACTACAAGAAAAAAGGTCATTCTTGAGGGTTATTCCCCGTCAAGAAAGGGTTATCTTGATGCTTGTGGATCCGTCAACTAGGCCAGAGTCAAGGAAAGTCAGTATTTTTTCTTGACGGTTGCTGGATTCGTTTTTCTTGACGGTTTTAAACCGTTAACTAAGAAAATTTTCTTGACCGTTTTAGCCGTCAAGGAAATATTAAAAAAACCGTCAAGGTAGATAGAAGCTTTTCTTGTCTCTGGCCTAGAAGACGGGTAATAACTGTTAAAAAAGCCATTTTGTTGACATTTTATAACCATCAACAGAAGATAATTTTTGTATAACAATAATTATATTTATAATTATATATTGTATATCGAACACATATAATATTAATATAATCCAGAATATCTCAAACATCAAAGACATACACAATTTTTATATTAACAAATATGCGTTCATATACCACAAACATCAAACCACACCAACTAACCAAAGTATATGGTTTTTGTACAACATCTTAAACATCCAAAAAATATTTATACAAGTAAACCAAAATACATCTAAACCTGGAGCACCTCTCTCCCTTCACAGTACAACCTTCATTTGTGCACTGAAAATAATTCTCAGGTGGTCACAACCTAATGCAACAAAACAAAAATGAAAATAATTAAGGAAACAACTATGAAATATGAACTCCTACAAGAACAATTTGCAATCAGTAAATGCAAATATTATAGACAACTCAACAGTTATCAAAATAGATTCCTCCACTACAACCTGAATGTTTTTAAGAATGTTTGTGTTTTCAAATTTGTCCATGGATGGTCACAACCTATTTGTGTTTCCAAATTAGTCCTAAGGAGATCTGTACATCCAAAGTAGTACTAAAATCAAGCTTATACTAACATGCTATACATAGTACAGTCAAAAGCATGTTTAGTCAATATCTAGTTAATCAAAAGTAAGATAATTTGATGCATAATGAAACGGTAAGTTATTGATAATTTGATGAAATCCTAAGCCAAAAGTAAGATAATTTCATGATGCCAGTGAAAAGTTATTCCTGCATAAAATATTGTAGTAAGATAATTTGATGAGTGATAACTTACCGTTAATATTGTCTGTTATTGTCTTTAGGCCCAAATTCTCAAACTGAATCAGAAAAATGGATCGACTGTAAATACTAGATTGAATCTAGTTTCCATATAGACACAGAGTATATTGCATTTACATAAAATCTAGGATACATGTAAGGTATGGATACAATAATATATACACATAAAACATATCTATATGCAATAATATGTACACATGAAACTTGAAATGAAACCTGTATAAGAATTACCATAAATAATTTTTGTGTGTACATGTATGGTATCGATACAATAATATATACACATGAAACATATCTATATGCAATAATATATACACATGAACTTGAACTGAAACCTGTGTAAGAATTACCATAAACAATTTTTGTGTGTGAATACTGCAAAATTGTGCCATTCCCTGTTATCATACTACTACAGGTTGGTATCCACTAGTTTACTGTTTGTTTTGGCATATAATAGTTTACTGTTTTTGCACTCAACTTGGTTTTGGCAATGATTATTAATTCTCATACTTATTATAATATTGTTGCTGTACTACAGTGGTTGCTTGTGCTTCTTATTGCAATTTTATGTAAAAAGTGTACTGCAGTTTTTTGTGGGTGTTTGGAGCTATCTGCAGTTTGCTGCTTGCAGGATTACTGAACTACTTGCAGGAGTAGTCTGCAGTTGGAGGGGGAGAGAATCGGCAAGTCATGTTATCCATGGTTGTTGGTGTGGGCTTATTTTACAACCTATATTGACATTTACTGCTCTGACATGTCAGCAGGATCTTGCCTTTGAATTGATTGTGAATTTGTTGAAAAATGCTTAACTCGTGTACATGAAAAAAGTAAAGCATTGAAGTTAACATTTCTAGATCTCTTAGTCGAGATTGGATCGGCCTAACATGAAACTATTGTGAACAACATTGTTGATATATAGACTTCAAGATTCCCAAAAAAATCATTCCTGATAATTTATTCAATATAGAGAATAATGATATAGGACATAAGACATACTGGCTATCCAAAAATTTCTGACATTAGATCTACTATAAAAAAATGACCGAAAGGTAGAACCTATCATATGATACATAAATTCGCCGAATTGATACACGACTTATTTTAAGCTGCCGGATCACCTTGATCCCATCCTTTATTTAAAAAATGGAACTAGAAACATACCAATGGCTACAACATGCAAGTTAATTATATTTGGATTCAATCTCAAGGACAAGTTAGGAATACCTGAATGCCAAGAGAGGCAAATTCTCATGTGTCTCTTTCAAAGATGCAGTTCTTGAAGTGTCAATGTTCACTACATCTGAAAATAAGGATAAATGCTTGAAATTCAAAACAAGAATAAAAAGAAGTCTTGATTTCTTTGAACCTAACTAATATTCATAGTTCTTAGTTCTTAGTCATATATAACACAAGATCAGATAAAGAGCCAAAATTCACAGGCATAACAGGGCAGGCACATGTGCCATCCCCACCACAAGTGAAATCCAGACTATACAACTTCAAATAATTATTTTGGACTCGAAAATTAGAATGCAAGAAGAGTTATTTCATGTTCTTTTGAGGAAAATTAGTGACCCGTAAATAAGTCAACAAACTGCAGCATAACTTAGTCCTTCTATCAATGAATCATTACTAGTGTACCATTATGTAACATTAATACTATAGGGCAACTCTTTATTCCAGAAAACTCTATCTTATATGACATTAAGCAAGAACTTTATGTTGAGATGTAGTCTCAGGAAAATTCAAAGCCATATAATTCAAGAGAGTTAACTATGTAACTGAATTGTAAGCATCAATAAGCAGCAAATATATTATCATAAAACCCATAATTATTCTATTTGATAAATGTTTTGTTAACAAATGAGATAGGGAAGATATGTTCAGACCTCAAAATTAGATGTTCATGCAAGATGTTAGTGAAAATCTGCAACATTTCACAAGGAGTTAATTAATGTGGGGCAAATATAGTATCAACATAAATGTTCATACTACAACCAGGAGTCATAAAACTCAGTGCTATCTTCATTTCTTCAATCATTAGAGTTGAACATCTAACTAGGTACATACTAACTTTATTTAGGGAACGTTTGACAAGAGTAAATAAGATAACCAGTATCATTGCTTATGACACTGTTGCTATAAGCTGTGCAGTCTTCTTTATATCCTAGAAAAATCATAGTCAAAAGAAGACATAATTAAGTCTTTCATCGGTATAATCATCATTCCATAACACAAAAATCATATATGTAGAGAAAACAGTAGAATCTCCCTCTTCAAAGGCAATATCCAAGCCTAGGAAGCACAAACATTGAAAAATAGAAATCATTTATACTAGAAAAAATAAAGAATATAGTAACATAATCATAAAGAAAAATAGAAATAATTTATTTCAATATATGCTAATTACATATACAAATTTCAGAGTCAAATTCCCACCATACTTTTTTCGTTTGTCGGAGAAAGAGGGAGGGTGGTGGTGGTGCTCCCTAACCAAACAAGATAGAAAGAGAGAGGAGGGATCGGGAGAGAAATTTTGGTGAGGAAAGAGATGATTGGGGGATGGGGAGAAGATGAAATAGTGCTTACTAAGCACAACCAACCAGCATATACTCAAATCCTATACAGAAATCTCCAAATGTGTGAAACTGTGTTTTCATTCTATTTAGCTCGATTAGACCAAATATGGTCAGGTATCTGCCAACCTAACAAAGCCTCTCTAAAAAAGATACTGTCAATGCATGGTAAAAGCTCTCTAAAGAAATACTGATCACTTGACTTTTATTGTTTGACGAAGTCCAATTGCTTGCTTGGATCCTCTTAAAAATCTTCTTGACATAATGATACATTCACCATATATAAATAACAATACAACAACAACATAAATATGTAAGAACAAGGAAAGATGCATTTTTGGAGAATACATGATACTCTTTGGTCTACAACTTACAAAGAACAAGCACTTGTACGTTGATTATTCTTATAGAGATATAGAAGAGAACGGACAGACTTGCCGCTGTATATGTGACTTGAAACCACTCTATGGATTATGTTCAACTACAATGTCGGACAAACTTGCCAGTGGGGAAATAATGTTCAACTACAATATCGAACTACAACTAATGTACAAACTTCTCCCAAAAGTGAGCGACGATTTTTGGTGTCGTACCAACACTGCTAATTTTGCCACTTCAACATTCTGTTTATTTTCCTAGTCTGGATTATGTTGGTGAACATCAGAACTAATTTGAGATAATAAAATGGACACCAGCGAATACTCATAGGAAGTTACTAAGAAATATAAGTAACAACTGGTGAAATTACTTTGCATCCTGGAACTTCAACATGTTAATAATAATTTACCAGAGGTTTATTTATGAACGACACCAAAAGATGAGTACCTATGAAGTAGTCAAACATAAGATAACTATTCCTCGTGTAACCAACTTCTTCCAATAATGATATCAGACCTTCTAAGACTCAAAATTTTGATATACATTCATATTCACTTGTTGATCTAGTGCATTAATACACCAGAAGTGAGAATTCCTGAGCAATCTAATGTTTTAGTGACTAGAAAAGTCTTTAATAGAATGTACTCTCGAGGGCTTCATCATCAAAATTAACAACAAAAAGGGAGCGACATATTAACTAAGGTCTATACTCTATAGTCAAGTAATTTTTGTTCAGCCTCAGCAGAATTTCTATTCACATTAGTTTTTTTAATGACATGGATTTAAATAACACATTATTTTCCATTCTTTGTTAGGACAACTGAACCAACTAACTAGGTATATATAATAAACATGAGCATGTATTAAAACATGGCAAAGCATGCTTTGGTAGGAGGAAAATACCTCCTTAGCATCTTTGATGGAATCTTCATGCCTCCAACCAAAAACCCAGTTCAGAGAATTTAACTTTTTCACCAACTTCTACTCGATCAATGGGTCATCAACTACTTCCTCTGTGCTCTTTGTTGAGTTTTGTTGCCTTTTCTTCTTCGAAGCTTGGGACTTGAACTCTTCATTTTTGCTTTTAGTATTATAATCCAATGTGTCATGTTCACACTCTGGGGTCGTGCGGTATTCGTGGTCGTGCATAGTTCTTGAAAAGTTCCTATTTGTGCAATGAATTGAACACGGGGTGTGCATGATCGACGAAAAACAACACATACCTTAAGAGATCTCCTGTACGGATTGTAGACGGAGAAGATGGTCATCCTAGGAGGCTTCTTGGTCGAAACCTTTGCGAGGAGGGGAGAGATATCATCATCGCATGCGAACAGGTTGACCTCCACCACCGTCGATCCCCCTCCTCCACCACCACAGTCACCGGCGGCATCGACCAGAGTCATCTCCATCTTTGCCAAATCTCCTTCTTGAGAGGGACAATTTGGAGAGTATTAGAGAATGCCAACAAACCAGTGTAAAGAAATAAAGGAACTAAAAGAAAAAAAAACCTGTCAATAATACTCACCAAAAAAAAAACTAAATTCACTCACGAAAATTAAACCCTATGATTTCACTTACGAAAACCCCCCTAGAAAAACCCTAATTTCAGTCACAAAATAGATTAGCGCAGCCGGAGGAGCCAGGCACAGCGAGCGAGCAGCGACAGAGCCAGATGTAGTGGGCGACGAGCACGTGGCCTACGACACACATGAAGGAGAAGAGGAGGGCGAAGATAAGGCCACCGAGGAGTGGTGAAGGACAGGGTTTCGCTGAGGGAGAGGGTTTTCTCGAGAGGGAGGGGTTATTACCAAACTGTCACTAAATAAAATAATATTTTTTGATGCAATCCTCTAAAACCATCAACTATTATGCTACAAAATTGCTAAATTGACATAAAACGAGTCATTTCTTGATGTAAGGCTAAAACCGTCATGATTATCCATTTCCTTGACGATTTTTTACGACGGTCGAGAAATAAACCATCAACAAGCGCCATTTTTCTTGTAGTGATCACCCACATGAAAAATTGTAGTTTAAACTATTGGACAGTCTTGTTATGGATAGGATGATTCGATAGGATACTGTAGATTGATATGAATCCTTATAGACATTTTATGGTTGCAATAAGGTTTGCATTTGAAGGATTAAAAAATCATGATAATATGCATATATAGGAAATAAAGTTACTTTGGACGGTGGCCTGAAGGATATTTACTAGGGAGAATCCTATGGAAGGCAAAATAAAATGTGATGATAGGTTGTATCATGGTGTCGATCTAGGGATATTTGGTAAAGATTAGAAAGGACAATGTTAGAGTAGATATACTCTTATATTTAGGAGAAATAGCTTGAAAGGACCTATTAACAACCATGACTAGAAGATTAGTCGATGGGTAAGTGTTTGTTAAGGTACCATATATAAGCATTGTATAGCATTAGCATGTCCATTGTCTAGTAAACAAGCATAGAAGGATTAGGCGTACATGTAGGCATTGCATAGCTTCCTATATACTAAAAAGGGGTGGATTGTTATCCATATTATTAAGAAGATTTGATAACTTATAAGAGATTGGTATAGTGATTAAGGATTAATTTTTAGTAATCCTAACTTATGTGAATAGACCTAACAAAGTGTCACGACCCGCACCAAGTGTAGGGGCACAAGAAGTGGGTACGTCCAGCCTACGCCACAGTGTCGGCGGTAGAACGATGTCCTAGGTTACTATCTAATCAACAACTCACGCAATTATATAATGTACTTGTCAAATCTCAACTCGGAACGGAGGACAAGTATAGATATAATGAAATCTCAATCACAGTCTAAGAATGATAAGATAACACAGAAGTTTTTAACTAAAGACTAAACAACAACAAATATAAACTACTAAATAATAATATCTCAAACAAACTCGAATACGAACTCATATATCAAGTTATTACAATTCAAGTTCTAAAACATAAAAACTAAACCAAGTCTGCTAGCTAGTCTTCCGATCACTCCTGAGTGTCGGGGCCAAAGGTAGCTAAGCCATCTCCTGCTCCAAGGCAAGTAGGGCAAATGTCCTCAGGGCAATCATCTATAATATTTTCAACAGGTCCAGTCAGGACAGGAACGAGCACAACTCATCTAGAAATCCCAAGTAAATGACAGAGAACTATAAAGCAGTTATAAACAGTTGTATTGATGAACATGACAGTTTATACGAGTAATGATGTAGAGAAACAGTTAAGATACAAGAAAAGTAAGGTAACTAAACAAGAGGAGAAGCATGACAATAAAGACTGTAAAATAAGATCTAGCTGAACTAGAGTAACACGATAAGTCCAGACAGTACAATGTAAGTCGAGTGTAATCCCAATGTGAGTCTAATACAAGATGAGTCGAATGTGATTCCAGTACAGTATGAGTCGAATGTGATTCTAATCATTGTTCCAATAAGGTGATTCGAATAAGGTGGTACGAATAATGATTCACATGATGTTTTAACAATGATTCGAATTAATTCTCCAAGTGTTTAAAATACCGAGATCGACATGTAAACGGCTGTAGGTAATACGGCACACCACACACTAATCAGGTGAAGGATGGCTATCGTTCGAATATCATTCACAGAGGGGTGATTCGAATAGTGAAAAATGTCTACATGTCTAATCAGTATTTCCCCGCCTAGTCTAATACAAATGAATCCATAATCCAACACATAAGACGAATACAAGTCCAACCAGCACATGAAGATATGAATAGGTGGTTCGAATAGTAGGGCCAGACAAGTAAAGTACGTGTGTTGCATGCGTGAATACGTGTTGTAACAGAGAATCACATAGAACTAACTAGAACTGAAGTACAGTAATTGACAAGTAAATGAAAGAACTATCAGAGAATGTACTCGCCTGACACTCTGAAAAGAGTAGTGTAATATCAGATGTCTGCACCGGAGTCACAATGTCCTAAATAGAGCAATATGGGTTATAACATGTCCAGAATGATAATATAGAACATTACGATGCAATCTACATGAATTCTAGGTCAATTTAGGTTAAAGTCAAACTTGGTCAACTCTAGGTCAAACCAAGTCAACATCTAGTCAAACTGGGTCAACAACAAGGCTATCTTGGTCAACTGGTCAAACTTAGGCTAGCAAGGGTCAATTTGGTCAATGGTCAACTATTGGTCAACCTTAGGGTTGGTCAACTAAGTTAATCTTAGTCAACTAAGTCAACATCTAGTCAAACTAGGTCAATTCTAGGATTTTGGGTCAATATCTAGTCGAACAAGTCGATCTAGGTTAGGGTAATCCCAAAACAATCCATTACTACCTATATACATGTATCCTCACTCAACTCCACACACAAGGGCACACTCATAAACTCTCACATCTCATATATAATATAACACATCTATATAGTTAGCAAATATATATAGACTCACATTACATATATACCTATCTCAAATCTCTGGTATCTACCTAAGCCTAATCAATATCTAATTTCATATTTCTGAGATTGGACCCCACAACTCAATATTAGTTATCAAACCTACACATAGTATAACCATATATATCAATCCCAAGCTGAGTCTCAGGAAATCTGAGAATCAAAGTCACATTGCATTCGAAAGCATAAACATATATCGAATGACACTCAAATCAATATACATCTCCGATTTCTGAGATTCAAACCCATCTATAGGGACTAATACAATGTGGAAAGCTAAGACTGAACAAGGGTGACAAACATGACTGATACAAATATAAAATGGATATAAAACCAATTGGGGATTGTTACCAAGAGTGACTAAAACTAATGTTCTTCATGATTGAACACATGCAGTCATGCAGGACAACATATACAAGGACTGAATCTTAAGAACTGGACTTTCACTCTTGATATCAAATCTGATACAACACTCACACTCTCAAAATACATGAATGCATTAACTAACTAAAGTAACTAAACCCTCTCCCATCTAATAGCACTGCTACCAACATGTCTAACCTAATACACTCAAGACACCATTCCTATATGACACTCTAACTGATACTATGTGACTTGAACACACTCTCACTAACTTGTACTAACCCTGACCAACCCATCTGATACTAAGTGATACTAGGACACTTAACATGGGTCTCTCTCTGTATACCTTCTATCTGAACATAAGGGTAGAGGTTGGTGTTTATGGTTCAGGTATCACTGAACACCAATACTCTCTCTTAACTCTCTAACGCACTCACTCACTCACCTGCCCATACACACTCTCATACTCTTCCAACTGATACAATAATCTATAAGCTAATAAGATATAAACTACAACTGATATGTACCTAATTACAGACTGATACACAAAGGCAATGGACTGCTATACTCATGATGTACTAAACATCCAAATAGGAATTAATCAATTAAGGACAGATGTCTAATAGCAAGGAAACTGATCATTCAGTTCCCAAAAACTGAACCAATACCTACCCGAGCCTGCTCATAACAATGGAATTCCATGTGTATCATTTGAACATATACATAGAGTAGGGGTCAAGAGTGTGTGCACAGGGGTATATAGTGTGTGGAACATGTGTGCAGAGGTGCCACCTAGGTGTGTCTACACATATGTGTCCACAATGTGTCCAATACGTATCCCAACAGTGTCGAATTCCAAGGTGCCAATGTGTGTCTGAACTGTGCATAGGCACTATCCCGTGCGCGCGTGTAGAGTCCTGTAGGACACATCGTGTCCAACCACGTGTCTCGTGGTCATGTCAGTAGGTAGCCTAGGTGTCAGGGTATCTGTGTGTCTAGGTAGATTGTGTCTAAGGGGTGTCCAGTTTCGTGTCCAAGCCCGTATCAGTGGGGTTTTTCTCGCATGTGCGTGTGTGTGTGCGACCACTGTGGAACCAATAACTTTGCAAATACTCAACCATGTCAGCCCAAACTTCGTGTGTGTTATGTCAGACATTTCTCCCTCGTGTCTACCAAAAATCATGTCATATAAAGCTGTGTCGTGTCCTGTGTCGACCCCGAGCAGCAGGGGATGTGCACAGTGTACACGAGACAGTACAATGTCAGTACGCGATCGATTTCTTCGCGTACACTGAACGAGGACCCGTAAAATTTCATGGACATGATGTCAGTGGGTGCCCCCACATGTCCATGAAGTTTTATGGCACATGGTGCCGTGTCGTGTCCAATAGGACACTCGAACAGCAGGGTAGCTGCACGAGCCCCGTGCGGTGTCTCGTGCATGAGGTGTGTGTCCAATTTGGACACGAAAAGTAAACAGAAATAAACTTAGTCTTAGGGTTCTAGAATCCCCACATGTACGGCTACAAAAATGTGTAATTAGTTTTGAAAAACAAGAACAAACAGTCCACAGTGGCATTTCAACAAACACTTATTTAAAAATACTGATACGTGTTCGATACGGACATGAAATGGACACGAATTCCTACCAAACTTGGGCTATACCTCGGGGAACCCTAAATGAATGCATCTATGGAAAGAAATCAGAATTTATTAGGGTTTGTAGGGTTTTACCTATTGAGAGTTCAAACTCAATGTAAAGAGCCTCGACTTGATGTCTTCCTCGATTTGCTATGGTTCAAACATCCTCGAACCTTGCTAGCAAGCCTCCACAAGTCTCCTCTACTGTTGGGATGATGATGCAATTGGTTTGACTCAATTTGGATTAAATAGGAGAAGTTTAGGAAAGAACAAATTAGGGTTCTTTCTAGGTATCAAAAAGAGGCAAGGGCTCTTAAGTGTGATACTTATAGGAGGGGGGGCTTGTATGGCTATTGTAATAATTAGGGTTAGGGTTTTAGATGAGTGGTTGAGGTTCTTCCACCCAATTTCTAGTCCTCCTATTGGTTCAATTAGTCCTAAGGCTTCTTTTTACAAATATCTCAAGGAGGAAATATTCTACTTAGGAATATCTAGATATTACTAACCTTGGCACTTAGTAGAAATGTTCTAACCATGATTCTAACCTCAAGACTAATCTAGATTAGGTTAAGCTTCTAGGCTAGTCTCTAACAATTCAACTAGCAAAATATTAATTAATCAAAATTCATTTTCTTTAATAAGTCAAAAATGACCAAAATACCCTAGGCTAAAAAGTTGTAATTAGTCATCCTAATCACGTAACTAGGCTCCCTTGGTCATGGTTAGTCTCTAGCCTTAGCAAAACTAGGGTTTAACTAGTTAACCATCAAAATCACAATTCAATGTTTTAAATAGTTTTAAATTAATTAAAAATTACCAAAAATCACAATGTAATATAAATATCATTATTAAATGATTATAATTATAAAATTTTAAAATTATCCTTATTTCTAAAAAGTAGGTGTTACACAAAGGACTCAAGAGTAGAGTTAGAAATCTTGTCTTAAGTAGACTAGTAAGCTATAGATATGATAAAACCCTTCATCAATATAGGTTAGTTAGGAATCCCAACGAACTTGTAGTTATAACAATTGTGCTAGAATGGGATACACATAGGGATATAAAGAAGAAGAACCTTAGGAACAATACTAGGATAGGTGCAATAATTAAAGAGGATTAAGGATAAATAGGACCTAACATAACTGGATAGAATAAAGATATATGACCACTAAGACGGTATAAGTTAGATCATGACTTTAAGGATTAGCTAGCCTTATTCTTAAGAAATATTGATAGATAGTTTATAGTTTAAAATGAGTCGGTGATCGTCATCTTCAGATTGAATGATTATTTAGAGCCCGATATTGTTCTGGTAACTCAAAGTATAGTTTGTCATCTACCTGTTCGACCAGCTAATAGGAGCCAAGGTATTTTTATGGATTTGAGACCAGGAACCATCAGGTGAGGGTGCATAAAGATGATAGTCCAAGGACAACATTCAGAGTTCGCTACGGCCACTACAAGATTGTTGATGCTTTTTGGATCGACGAATGCGCCTACTGTATTTATATGTTTGATGAACAAGGTGTTCCATCAGTACCCATACTAGTTGTGGTAGCTTTGATTATATTTTATCGTAGGATAGAAGCTAAATTAATAAAATATTTCTTAGGATGGTAAATATATAAGGTATGTATGAGTAGGGTAGAACAACTCTACTAGAAAGACCAACTAAATAGAGAGCCATTCTACTTTATTGGAGTTTTAGTTTGGAAGAAAACTCCTCTTAATCGATGGATAGACATTTCTATACCTGCCAAACAGATAAAGTGGATTAGAAGTTTTACATAGCCGTAGAGATGTGCTAGAAAATAAGGATAGAACTTTTCGTGATAACTAGAGATACAATTTGAGTGATTATACAATTGTGGTAAACTTTAGAAAGTATGACTAGAGACTGTTGTTGTGGGTAGAATGGTTGATAAGTCTTGTACTTAAGACGAGATTTAAGTCGGTATAGATCCTTAATCATATGAAGTTTCAGTTAGAGGATATAGTAAACCATGTTTTATAGGACTAGGTAATCAGCTAAGGTGGGTAGAATTTCATAAATACTTACCCAAGGAATAAGTTAGAATATAGTACAATATAAAGACTAACCATAACAAAGCAACCATAGAATTATTAGACTAAATTCTACTATCTTTTGCCTAAGATAGGGCCTATATTAGAGGTACTAGATAAATAATTATCTAACGATAGTATTATGATGATTTGTAATATAAGAGTGTTAGATATAGTAAGAAGGTCGGAGCAGAATAGACGATCATGACTATATATGGTAAGACTAACCTTGAAATGATCTATAGAAGGCCAGGACTAGAAGGCTGACCTATAGGTCTATGTATATTTCTAGTTCAGCCTTGACCTTTACCCAACAGATAGATGAAAACGATTAGGGCACATTGCTTATAGGTAGAAGGCCTGGAACGCTAACTGAACTACTAAAGTAGTTTATGATATGACTTATAGGATATAGTATAGAGTTTAAGGATTTACGGAGTTTATGGAGTAATCGTGAATTTTTCTATCTTTGTGGTTAGCTATAGAAAAAGACTCAAGAGCCAAGTTAGAAATCGTACCTCTAGATTATTAACCTTTCGACATTGTAGAGCAAGTCAGAGAGGTGACATATCATCTTGTATTACTCCATCCTTGGAGGGATGCAGGATGTATTCCATATCACACAATTGAGGAGGTATGTGACTGATCCCAGTCATGTGGTCGATCATTGCGAGATCACAGTGGGACCTACTCTATCATATAAGGAGCAGCTAGTTGGCATCTTAGATGCTAGTGAGAAGGTGCTCAGAGGATGGACCATTAGATTGGTACGGATTGCATGGAAGCATCATTCTCGGGAGAATATACTTGGGAGCGTGAAGATTTTATGCGGGATCGGTATCCATATTTATTTGATGATTTCGATAAGATTCTTAACTTATAGATTTTTTTATGTTAGTATTATTCTTAATTTTGAAGATGAAATTTTATATGGTGTGTAGGTTGTAAGCCTCCTGATTTTTGTGTATTATTTTTATTATATTTATTTATTTATTTAATATGGTTATTTAATAATAAAATATATTTTATAATTAATATTGACTATAGAAGTACTTTACCTTAGCTTTGATTTTTGAAGTACAACAATTATCAATTTCTCAAAACATGTTTGTATTCGTGTCCTCGACGAATCCTCCTTCATTTTATATATCATGTCCCATCCAAATATGTTCCCTTTTATCATATTTTTCTT
Organism: Iris pallida; assembly: GCA_029216955.1. Lineage (NCBI taxonomy): Eukaryota > Viridiplantae > Streptophyta > Magnoliopsida > Asparagales > Iridaceae > Iris > Iris pallida. Next base: position 249,110 of record JANAVB010009594.1, read on the forward strand.
GCACAACTTTCAGGTAAAAAGGGTCATTTAGCCCTTATCGTAAAACCCAATATATTTTCTAATTGCGATTTGAGGTCCAAACTCGATCCAAACTTTTTGACCCACTATAGAATTTTAACCTATTTTGAGCATACTATACACATGCCAATGGTGTCCCACTCAGTCGAGTTCATATTTGCTATTTATTTTCAAATGGCACATAAGACCATTTATTAGACTTTCGGAGCCTATTTTTGTTCAATAAATTGTATAGGTCCAATACTATCCCAACAAGCCATGGTAGATAATATACTAAGTTGCCATAATCTAGTAGGATTAATTTAGATAGATTTTATGAAATTTTGTACAGCCAAGAGGATTTAAACACAACCAAAGATTGACTTTCCATATATGGAAACTCAATTAAGTCTATTGGATTCACATTTGCATAACTTGAGATTTATATATCAAAACCTAAACAAATCTTTCCTAAAACTCCTCTACCCAAACCCTAACATATTAAACATCAAAACCCTATATATTCTCCTCTATTTTCTGGTCGACCATCCTTCCTTCTACCCCCAAACCCGACCACATATACAAACCCCCAACCCAACACATCTAGCCCTAGCTGCCAAAACACCCCCTTCTCGATCTCCGTTTGTCGTGCCACCACCTTCACAATAATCCTAAGAGACCCTTCTTTAACTCTATCAAGCCTCGAAGGAGTCTCGTCTACTCGTTTGGTCGTTCAAGGGCCAAACTTGGAGGTTTTTCTCAGCCGTAACAGAAAATCTGAACCAGGTTTGTCATATTTGCACATGGATTTCATCTACTTTCCGATGTCCCTTCATCTTGAAACCAAAACTAACTGGTAGTTCTGTGTGTATATTTTGGCCACCCATGTGGTTTCGTACGGTTTGTCTGGAGCATCCGTTTTGCTACATGGTGTCCTGACTGGACCAATTCTTTGGCATACGAGTTTTTGTCAATTTGTGGAGCACTTCGATGTCTCAAATATTTTTTGGTAATACTCTAGACATCCTAATATTTCTATCCCATATACTTCTGTGACATTTGGTTGAGATTTTGTATTTTAATAAAATTCGTGTTCGTCGTATTATTGTCGGATCACCGAGAAATCTAGGATCTACATGTCTTTTTGGATTTGGATCTTAGTGGAACTTTTCTAAATTAAATGTTGTGTATATTTTATTATGAAATCGATATTCTAATATATTTTACAGACTTTTCCAGATTTATTGTTGTTTATAAATTTTTGTTTCAGGTAAAAAACTATTAAACAAGTTGGTGACTATTGACGTCGGATCAATATGAGACTTGTATACCTACTTTTCTATGAATTAAATAGACTAATATTATTATAAATTATTTATAAAAAAATTTCCAAAAATAAATAACATATTATTATGATATAAAATATTACTTTATTTAGTGGATTTAAAACTATATATGTTAGATTGAGTCGGCTTGTCAACGTGACTCGTATAGTATATATATTATTTAGCCAATATATGGTAAGACAATATATGGTATGACATAAGCATGTCATTAATATGATAGGTGTACGTGATGGAGAGTGCGAGGATCTTGGAGTCGAATAGCAGTACGTACAGTTGCAGGAGACAAGCAAGCGTACCTTGCCAAAGTTTCAGTATTCTTGTCATTTTATTTTCATTATTGTTGTTCTTTAATTTTGTCTCTAAGATGTTGAGGATGTAGGATTAGTTGGTACTTAGCATCCAAATGGTATTCGGTGTCAATATATTTATATAGATATCGGGTATCAACACTAGGCATGCCGATACATTTTATTCGTGTTCATTGACACGATAGACCACATGACACTGACACGATCATGATACAGAGTCTATATGGGATATTCATGGCTACCGACTTCGTTATAGGCTACAGGATTATCGTGCCCCAGAAACAGAATACTGGCAAGTGGGGACGGACAAGGCCAGCTATGAAATTCCAAAGTACACCAGTACTCAAAAATTACATATAAGCTGTCAAGACATGAGGGTTACTTCTACAAGCCAACAGTCGATCCTAGGTAAAACAATCCTAGGTATCTCAATCACAAGCAATTATACAAGGAGAAAGAAGTATGATCATCAGACATACAATAGTAAAGCGTCCCAAACCATATATACATGGATGATCATGAAGCTAGTAATACAAAATGGAGAACTAGCGAGAGTAATAGTCATACATGATAAGCTCTAGCTATAGTCTAGAATACGTAGATCATGTTTAGGCCCGTAGGCTAAATATCAAGAACCAAAACACGAGCTAAACACGTGCTCGAAGGCTAAACGCCACAAAAGAATAATGTACATATCAAGTGGGAGAATGAAACAAAAAACCCACTCAGGTACTCTGGTGCTCCGGATGGTCACCGTCGAATATAGGGTACGAAAGATCATCTGGGCTCCTCTATCAGATCTGGCCAAACAAAACCAGTGGGGTCAGACCCCAAATAGTAAGTACCATAAATAAAGCCAAACTATGAACTAAAACCAGCAATAGCTAACATAGCAATGGTTAGAGATATAATTAAGTAAAAGCAGATCGAGACTCGTGCACTACCAATGCACTTATCCCGAGAAATAGAAAAGACAATAAGTAAGCCACTTGGAGCATAAGTAATTAACATGTATGTGGTCTTATGAATTAAACAGAGAACTTGTGACATAGCTAAACCATGTAAAAGAAATGGTACATACAAACATGTACGAGTAAGTAGAACATGTAAGCATGTTAGATAACTATGACTTATGAGCATGTTATGTAACTAGGGCATGAGAGCGTGTGAGAACTATATAGAACGACAATGATAGGATGACTTAGGAACTATTCCGGAAGTCAAGTTACAACCCGTAAACCAAACAAGGACCCGGGTTATAACCCTTCTTCTGAACAGAACTTAGTCTGTAATCATTGTATAGCATAAGGATCTTGTATAACTTGAGAGTACCGAATAGGACAACAAATGATAAGATAACTTGAGAGCTATTCCGGAAGTCAAGTTACAACACTTAAACCAAATAAGGACCGGAGTTGTAACCCTTCTCCGGAACAGAACTTAGCCTCCGATCATTCATTGACAAAAGTAAAGCATGAACAATAATGTACTGAAATAAACATACGGACACTGCCTAGACAAAACTAGACTGGACTGGACTGGAGTGACTCCATCTATCAAATATGGCTAAGCAATGAGTACGGCTTGATACGTTAACTAACTAGGGTTATCACAAGCGTAGTTACTAACAAGATGCAGTATTGAGAAATCTAATCCAGTTACCTGCCCTACAGACTGCCCAAATTATCCAGGCCAAAAAGAAAAATAAAGATGGATACATCGTCCAGAAGACAAATGTATCCAAGATATAATAGTAGGTGCATCGCCCAGAAGACAAATGTACCCTATAGACAAATAATGGTGGGTACATCGTCCAGGAGACAAATGTACCCTACAACACTCGATGATGCGCTGGAAGTGTGCTCATCATGATAGATAGCTCCAAATCCATTCAGGTTGGGGCCGGGACAAAGGGCTTGCAGGTAACCGTGAAATTCTCCCCTTCCAATGATCTAGATAATCAAGCTAGTTGTTTAGTCCTTAACGTTTTCTTGTTGGATTCTGGGTGTGGCATTCCGCAGAATCCATCCTAGATATGATATACAAGACTGGACAATACAAAAAGGTACACTATAACAAGCCACAATAAGAAAATATCATAAGCTGGAAGCTAGGAGTGCGCTACGACGAGCCACTATAGAGAAAATACGGAGTACGTCATGACAGGCCACTATCAAGTAAGCATGGAAAGACATGTACAAGAGTACACCATGACGGGTCACTATCTGGTAAGAAAAGAAGACATATAACATGAGTGCGCCACGACGGACCATTATCTAGTAAGCAAAGAAGACATGTAACATGAGTGCACCACGACGGGCCATTATCTAGTAAGCAAAGAAGACATGTAACATGAGTACACCACGACGGGCCATTATCTAGTAAGCAAAGAAGTGACATGTAGCGTGAGTGCACCACAACGAGCCACTATCATGTAAAGCAAATCATAGACGTAATGATAACATGTAGAAAGATCTTGACAAAAGGCTTATCGTAACATGTGAGAATGAATAAAAATAGCAACTACTTGGCATAAAACAATAATTAAATTTGTACTAGTGTTGAGTGTATAACGGGTGTACAATAATTTTTTAACTGTACTAGATCATCAAATCATGTAAAAAATTTATTTGTTAAAGAAACAACAAATTATCAAGTCGGGTCGTCGCAAATTAGGCTAAGTACAGAAAACATACAAAGAAGATCAATGACATTTCATGGTTGCTTTGTATATGAACACTAATTAAAGTGAGACATGAAGATTTTTGAAGCCAAGACAAAGATCTACAACTTTCATGTTGGGAGTTGGAAGAAGTTTTGGCCACAAGTAAGCCAAATAGGACATAAAACAGCCAAAAATAGCCAAAATAGGCACTATGCGGCACTATGCATCTATGCGGACTAGCACTATACGGTCAGGCACTATGCAGCTAGTCGGACTGGCACTATACGGCCAGGCACTATGCAGCTATACGGACTGGCACTATGCGGCCAGACATAATACAGCTATGCGGACAAGCACTACGCGGCCAGGTACTATGCAGCTATGCGGACTGGCACTATGCGACCAGGCACTATACAGCTTATGCGGAATGGCACTATGCGGCCAGGCACTATGCAGCTAAGCGGACTGGCACTATACGGCCAGGCACTATGCAACTATGCAGACTGGCACTATGCGGTCAGGCACTATGCAGCTATGCGGACTGGTACTATGTGGCTAGGCACAATACAGCTATGCGGACTGGCACTATGCAGTCAGGCACTATGCATCTATGCAGACTGGCAATATACGATACTATACGGCTATACGGACTGGCACTATGCGGCCAGGCACTATGCAGCTATACGGCCAGTCACTATGCAGCTATGCGGCCAAGCACTATACGGCCAGGAACTATACAGCTATGCGGCCAGCACTATACAGCTATGCAGCCAAGCACCATGCGGCTAGGCACTATACAGCTATGCGGCCAGCACTATACAGCTATACAGCCAGCACTTTGCGGCCAGCACTATGCGGCCAGCACTATGCAGCCAGTACTATGCGGCCAGTACTATTCATCGTCCCTGGCAGAACCAGGACAGATGAACATAAAAGATGTCCAAATCATACTTGGCCATAACTTTCTCAAAACAAGTCAAAATCTAACTTTTCAAAGGTCAAAATTCTGTAGAATCAAATTCTCTACCACATGGAATAATTAGTTTTCGAAAACAAGTAATTTTGATAGATCAAAACTAAGAAAAATAAAAAATATTACAAACTTAGATCTACAAGAATCTACCCATGAAAATCAAAAACTCTAAGTCCTAAAGAGACTTATAATCATGTGAGGAAGAGTTTAGAATAAACGAATTAACATTTGTCCAACATTTGGCAAGACGTATTTGCCTCAGGTTGGAGGAGGAATGAAGAGGAAGAAGATGAAGAGAAATAAAATAATGAAGGAGAGAGAGAGAAGTTTGGGTTTTAAACAAAACCATCTCATCTCAAACCAACTAAACCAAACCAAACGAAGTTGAACCAAACCAAATTAAACCAAGTCAAAATTAAACCAAAGCATGGCTAAGAAAGACAAGTCAAAATATGGGTCACCTGATAAAGGCCAGAATATCATATATATATATACTGAAAATACGTATAACAGAAAACGGGAGTGACAGGTATGTCGTCGGCATACAATGGTAAACTAGCGATATATCGATCAAGGAGAAAGTCTATAAGTTGAAAAAATTTTAAAATATTCCAAAAACCAATAAAATATGAAATACAGTACAAAAGTACGTATCAGTATATAAATATCGATACTGTGAGTCGAGTCTCACAACTCTCCCATCCTTAGAAAAATTCCGTCCTCGGAATTTCCTAAAGCTAGTCAAGCAAGATAACCAAAATAAAAGCTCAAGAAAATACAACTATCTCCATAAAATGAAGCATGGCATATAAGTAACTGAAGGCAACAGTAATACAAATAAATGCGTAAGCAGTAACACAACACAATCAAGAAGGACTGGAGGCATATGAATAGATATGTCTCCTGAGTCAGTAGAGTAGGGACCAACGTCCTCGCTGGCCTATGTTGACTACAAAAATGGATAAAGGTCAAGTCTCAAAGTAAGTCGGTACTAGTGACTTAGTCCAAGACATGACTCTACCCATGACGTATCTTCGTAGTCGAGACATGTGATAGATATCATGTATCTCAAGATACGAAGACAAAAGAGTGGGACGAGAAACTCGCATTCACTCATCGACTAAGTCAAGCCGACCATTGTACTCCATATATAGATAGAATACCAAGTCGCCGACAAGAACCCAAGATATACTGCTACTACCTGGCCTGCTACTGAAATACATATCCAAAGGTCATAACTGAAGGAAGACCTTGAAGATGGTACCTGAGACTCCCAAGGTATTATTTTCATACTGATACTATAGCTGCTCCTGGTACTGCGCATTCAATCGCACTCTGAGCTGTTTGACCCTCTGAGCTTGCAATGGCGGTAGGTATTGTACCAATGGTTGAACATCTAGTATTGGTCCCAACTGCTCATCCACTGTTGGAGGTGATGACTGAGGTGACTGAAAGGACTGCAGTGGTACATCTGGTGTAGCTGGTCGTCTTCGAGATGTTGGATATAGGTAAGTGCTAATTGAATGGTCCTCTGCTCTACAGCGGAAGCATCACTTATTGGCTATTCGATAAATTGATCTGAGATGTCCTATCTTGCCATAATAGGTACATGCTACTTGTTCTGCTTGATACCGCTGCTGGTCTTGCTACCTCTGAACATGGGCCTGCCTATACTGTCGAGGCCTCTCCTGATGGAATGCACGGGATTGTGTCGATAAAGGCCTCTGAGCTCGCCTCTGCTGAACTGGCGTTGGTGCCTGCTGGTTGGAAGGCTAGAAGAATGAAGATCCAGTTGAACTCCTCTGGGGACAAATCCCTATCATGTGGTCTGGTGATCCGCACGCTAAACATAGAAGATTAGCCCTCCGACAAGTAAGATGAGTGTGCCCTTTCCTTCCACAGAAGGAACATACGGTTGGTAACTCCTGCTGCTGGTATGGATGTTGGCCTGCTGGTACTTGTGATGAACGTCGGGGTGAAAAGCCAGATACGGGTGAATGGTATCTCTTACGACCCTCAGTTCTGGATGTGGTCCTCCTGGCTATATGCTCTTGCTCTCGTACTGCCTCCATGGTAGGTCGGGCTTGATATGCTGACTGGCTGGATGATTGGTACCGCCTAGCTCCAACTGTACCCCTTCTGGCTGTAAGTCCTCGATTTGAAATTTCTCTACTACTCCTTGCATACTCCGGTCTATCAACTTCTGAATACTCTGCTGGAGAACAAGATCTTGTTGTTGTTGTGACTCTATCAATTCCTTGATAATTCCTATGAGTGCAGGTACATCAGACTGATCTAGAACAATCTCTGCTCGGACTGCTGACTGTACGGGCATAGCTAGCTGATCGGGATTGGCTGTCATCTCTGCCCTCGGTTCAACTCTCGACTCTGTGTCTGAATGTTGAGACTGATCCTTCATAACTGGCCTGACAGAAGATTGCTGACCTGCCATTGGCAGAACCCAAATAAGGTAATCGGAAGGATTAGGAACAATGCTCCTGAAAGTTAAAGGACACAAGGATCAAATCGAGGGAACAGAAGAGATCAACGATCAAGGCAGATATCAGGTCAAAGGATCGAAGGTAGAGAATATTATGAAGGATATCAATAAAAATAATTGTGACTGAGATAACTAAATCAGTAATCCCCATATTTTTGATAAATCAGGCCTGCATGGGCCACTACTAAAATCTTTGTCGCGCCCCAGAACCAGAATACTGGCAAGTAGGGACGGACAAGGCTAGCTACGCAATTCTAAAGTACACCAGTACTTTGAAATTACGTATAAGTTGTTAAGATATGGGGGTTACTTCTACAAGCCAACAGTCGATCCTAGATAAAAAATCCTAGGTATCTCAATCACAAGCAATTATACAAGAAGCAAGAAGTATGATCATCAGACATACAATAATAAAGCATCCCAAACCATATATACATGGATGATAATGAAGCTAGTAATACAAAATAGAGAACTAGCGAGAGCAATAGTCATACATGATAATCTCTAGCTATAGTCTAGAATACGCACATCATGTTTAGGCCCGTAGGCTAAATATCAAGAACCAAAACATGAGCTAAATATGTGCTCGGAGGCTAAACGCCACAAAAGAATAATGTACATATCAAGCGAGAGAATGAAACAAGAAACCCACTCAGGTACTCTGGTGCTCCGGATGGTCACTGTCGAGTAGAGGGTACGGAAGATCCTCTAGGCTCCTCTATCAGATCTGGCCAAACAAAACCAGTGGAGTCAGACCCCAAATAGCAAGTACCACAAAGGAAGCTAAACTATAAACTAAAACCAGCAATAGGTAACATAGCAATGGTTAGAGATATAATTAAGTAAAAGCAGATCGAGACTCGTGCACTACCAATGCACTTATCATGAAAAATAGAAAAGACGATAAGTAAGCCACTTGGAGCATAAGTAATTAACATGTGACATAATGTAAACTGTGGACTTGTGAATTAAACAGAGAACTTGTGACATAGCTAAACCATGTAAGAGAAATGGTACATGCAAACATGTACGGTAAGTGGAACATGTGAGCATTTTATATAACTGTGACTTGTGAGCATGTTATGTACCTAGGCATGAGAGCGTGTGAGAACTATATAGAACGACAATGATAGGATAACTTAGGAACTATTTCGGAAGTCAAGTTACAACCCGTAAACCAAACAAGGATCGGGGTTGTAACCCTTCTTCTGAACAGAACTTAGTCTGTAATCATTATATAGCATAAGGATCTTGTATAACTTGTGAGTATCGAATCGGACAACATATGATAAGATGACTTAAGGGCTATTCCGGAAGTCAAGTTACAACCCTTAAACTAAACAAGGACCAGGGTTGTAACCCTTCTCCGTAACAGAACTTAGCCTCCGATCATTCATTGACAAAAGTAAAGCATGAACAATAATGTACTGAAATAAACATACGGACACTGCCTAGACAAAACTAGACTGGACTGGACTAGACTGACTCTATCCATCAAACACGGACAAGCAATGAGTACGGCTTGATACGTTAACTAACTAGGGTTATCACAAGCGTAGTTACTAACAAGATGCAGTTTTGAAAAATCCAATCCAGTTACCTGCCCTGCAGACTGTCCGAATTATCCAGGCCAAAAAGAAAAGTAAAGATGGATAAATCCCCCAGAAGACAAATGTATCCAAGATATAATAGTAGGCACATCGCCCATGAGACAAATGTACCCTATAGACAATAATGGTGGGTACATCGCCCAGGAGACAAATGTACCCTACAACACTCGACGGTGCGCTGGAAGTGTGCTCATCATGACAGATAGCTCCAAATCCATTTTGGTTGGGGCTGGGACAAAGGGTTTGCAGGTAACCAAGAAATTCTTCCCTTCCAATGATCTAGATAATCAAGCTAGTTGTTTAGTACTTAACGTTTTCTTATTGGATTCTGGGTGTGGCATTCCGCAGAATCCATTCTAGACATGATATGCAAGACTAGACAATACAAGAAGGTGCACTATAACAAGCCACAACAAGAAAATATAATAAGCTAGAAGCTAGGAGTGCGCTAGGACGAGCCACTATAGAGAAAATACGGAGTGCGCCATGACCGGACACTATCAAGTAAGCAAGAAAAGACATGTATAAGAGTGCACCATGATAGGTCACTATCTGGTAAGCAAAGAAGACATATAACATGAGTGCGGGCCATTATCTAGTAAGTAAAGAAGATATGTAACATGAGTGCGCCACGACGGACTATTATCTAGTAAGCAAAGAAGACATGTAACATGAGTGCGCCACGACGGGCCATTATCTAATAAGCAAAGAAGTGACATGTAGTGTGAGTGCACCATAACGAGCCACTATCATGTAAAGCAAATCATAGACATGAGGATAACATGGAGAAAGATCTTGGCAAAAGGCTTATAATAACATGTGAGAAGGAATAAAGATAGCAACTACTTGGCATAAAATAATAATTAAATCTGCACTAGTATTGAGTGTATAACGGGTGTACAATAATTCTCTAACTGTACAAGATCATCAAATCATTTAAAAAATTCATTTATTAAAGAAACATCAAGTTATTAAGTCAGATCGTCACAAATTAGGCTAAGTACAGAAAACATACAAAGAAGATCAATGACATTTCATGGTTGATTTGTATATGAACACTGATTAAAGTGAGACATGAAGATTCTTGAAGCCGAGACAAAGATCTACAATTTTTATGTTGGGAGTTGGAAGAAATTTTGGCCACAAGTCAGCCAAATAGGACATAAAACAGCCCAAAATAGGCACTCGCAGGCACAATACAGCTATGCGGACTGGCACTATACGGCCAGGTACTATACAACTATATAGACTGGCACTATACGGCCAGGTACTATGCATCTATACGGACTGGCACTATACGGTACTATGCGGCTATACGGACTGACACTATGCGGCCAAGTACTATGCAGCTATGCGGCCACGCTCTAAGCAGTTATGCGGCCAACACTATGCAACTATGCGGCCAGACACCATACGGCCAGGCACTATGCAGCTATGCGGCCAATACTATGCAGCTATGCGGCCAGCACTATACAGCCAATACTATGCAGCCAGTACTATTTATCGTCCCTGCCAGAACCAGGACAGATGAACATAAAATATGTCCAAATCTTACTTGGCCATAACTTCCTAAAAACAAGTCAAAATCTAACTTTTCAAAGGTCAAAATTGTATAGAATCTAATTCTATACCACATGGAACAATTAGTTTTCAAAAGCAAGTAAGTTTGATAGGGTTACTTATAAAGGCACTTCATTTTTTGATCAGGACTAGCCCGGATTGGGGCTAGCCCAAATTTTTTGGGTTTTACTCAGGACATCCCATTTTTTTGATTTAGGGCTGTCCCAGAGTAAAATTCTCCCAAACCCAAATTTTTCCTTTCATTTACAAAAATTTTTCTCTCTCTTCCTAAACCCTAACTCCTCTCTTCTTCTTCTTCCTCTTCTCCTCCACCATTTCTCCATCCCTAAGCAAGAAGTTAATTTAAAATTTTCTAGAAATTTCTTCCCCCTAGAAATTTTCTTTTCTTCCTCTTCTCTTCCAAATTTCCTTCTCAAGAAGATCGATGGCACCCAAATTCTTTCTCTATTTGTTTCCAAAACCCTAGAAATTAAATTAAAAAATTCAAGCATCCATTACATTATTTATTTCAATTATCTGTAGCCCATTTGAATTAAACTACATTCGGAGTGGAAAATTATCCATTTAAATTAAACATAAGTATGCACGAACGAGAAAACTCTGCGTCGACAAGGACTGTCCAATTTTTTGGCAATCCTACAAACCGAATGGACTGCCAAAAAATTGGGCAGTCCTAAGTCACAGCATGTGAAACAAAGGACTGCCCATTTTTCTGGCAGTCCTTACTGTATTCAGGACTGTACAGTTTTCTGACAGTCCTGAATACAGTAAGGACTGCCAGAAAAATAGACAGTCCTTTGCTTCACATGCTGTGACTTAGGACTGCCCAGTTTTCTGGCAGTCCATTCGGTTTGTAGGACTGCCAGAAAATTGGGCAGTCCTTGAGGAAGAAGAAGAGGAAAAAATAGAAAAAAGTGACTTTTATACCAAAAAGTGGGATAGCCCTGATCAATTTTTTCAATGGCAAACTTGTAAATAATATAAAGTTTAAAATGGGCTAGCCCTGATCAAAAAGTGAAGTGCATTTATAACAAACCGTTTGATAGATCAAAACTAAGAAAAACCGAAAATTTTACAAACTTAGATCTACAAGAATCCACCCATAAAAATAAAAAACTTCAAGTTCTAAAGAGGCTTATAATCATGTAAGGAAGAGTTTAGAACAAACAAAATAATATTTGTCCAACATTTGGCAAGAAATACTTGTCTTAGGTTGGAGGAGGAATGAAGAGGAAGAAGATGAAGAGAAATGAAATAAGGGGGGAGAGAGAAGTTTCGATTTTATACAAAACCATCTCATCTCAAACCAACTAAACCAAACCAAACCAAGTTGAAACAAACCAAATTAAACCAAGTCAAAATTAAACCAAAGCAAGGCTAAGAAAGGCAAGTCAAAATACGGGTCACCTGACAAAGGCCAAAATTCCGTATATGTACACTAAAAATATGTATAACAGAAAACGAAAGTGACAAGCATGTCGTCGGCATACAATGGTACACTGGCGATATATAGGTCAAGGAGAAAATCTATAAGTTGGAAAAATTTTAAAATGTTCCGAAAACTAATAAAATATGAAATACAGTACAAAAGTACGTATCAGTATATAAATATCGATACTGTGAAACGAGTCTCACAAGAATTTATTGCTTGTAGTTGAGATCTACTTGACTTGACCGGATAGATTAAGATCATGGGGCGGGAAGAACATTACCGTAATATTAGGCTACCTTGACATGTTTGACCTCGTCTCTATAGTCGGGACTTGATTGTTTCCTTACTCGTTTGACATTGTCTCTGTAGCCGAGCTTTGGTCTTATCTTAACACGTTTGCATAAGGTACCACGACATAGTGCCATGGGTGTGAGCTGCTGAGGTGCTTATGAGCCTCAGTAATTGAAGACTGATATATGATAAGTGTTCTCAAGTACATTTTACTTAGATGGCTACGGTAGTTATCCTTCAGTATTTATATTCTTTGTTTACTGTCACTTTGGCATGTATATTATGTACCTTACTATATACCATAAGGACATAGTGATTTCTCTAGGTAGACACTTATGCAGAGTTAGTTCATTGATCATGGTGGTGTTACTATTTTCGATTCAGGAATTTATTATAATTTTATATTTTATCCATTACTTGCATTTGCTCTTTAGCCTAGTTTTAAAAGATTTATCCTTTGTCATGAACTTGTTCAGAAAGATGTACAAAGGTCTAGCCAACTTTGGTATATAATGTCTTTCTTGGTATTTTTATTCTTGTGGAATTGGTGTATTACTGTTTAATCAGCATCGGTACACTTGGTTCTCACTTGAGATAATTTTCTATGGATTGAGATATAGTTGGACTTACTAGTTATAATTCGACTGGACCTCTAGACATTTTATACGTATTGGAGTAGGGCTGGAGTCTACTTGATACGTAGCTGGCATATAGACGTATTCCAAGTCCTACGTATTTTGGGACAGGGACATTAAAGTTAGATCTTAATTACTTCTGTAACTGATAATATTTTTTGGTGGACACAAGACGTTCGCCCAATGATGTATGTTTTTTATTATGGTTATTCGATTAAGTTTAACATTGTGATATCACTAAGATTTATACTATCACTATAGTACTTAAACTTAGCATAGTCCTAATGTGCATTAATTTTATCCTACTTTCAATAATGTATATTACTTTGTTCCTCTGACATGTATTTGCAAAAAAATAATAAGCAAGATCAACATGGACATATGCAATAAAGAAATCATGGTGGTCCAAAAATGATGGTATTCCATAACATTTTTTTGAACCACCCGACGATAACTTCAGAGCCATGCACTCGGAGCTTCCGCTGTCCAGTCAGCGGACGGGGGTCGAGTGGGCAGTACCCCTCATGGGGGTTCAGGGGCAAAGCTCCTGAAAAGTATTCTGATTTCACAATCTGGGTATCTTTGGACAACTGCCATCAAAGGAAGATGCCATCATCCATCAACTAAAGAAGCCAAGCCATGCTATTATTATTTGAAGAATCTGAAGAAGCCTGCACCTGCTAAAGTATATCTGGAGTCTGTAATGAGTCTTAGAAAAAATTTCAAACACAAGAAATGGATTGCATAATCGAAATATATGGTAGATAACAAACCTGGATCACGTTTGGGCAAACATTCAGAAGATCCGACAGATCCGCGGATGACCGAAGGAAGATTCGAATGGACCACATAAAACCTTCTGTGACCTAACGGATCATCCGACAAAATTTTATAGAAATCTGACAGATTATCCAAGTTGTTACAATTTGCAATCCAACGGTCGAATTAATCATGTCCCATCGATGAACCCAACGACTATATTTATAGCAGTTGCATATTGCAGACGAAAGATTCGAAGGACGTCCGCAGATAACTGGATGACTGGATGATCTTCCGCTTGCTTGCAGAAAGTTATTTGTTTGCACTTTCTCTTTGCTTTGGATAAATAGCCTTGAACCCCTTCATTCAAGGTTGCTGCTTTGAGCCAAAAAAATTCTAAACAACCAAAGCCAGTAAGCTCCGAATTTTCAAAATTTATGTTTATTTTATTTTATTTTAGTTTTATAATATTTTCTAGTAGAAAATGAATTTCATTTTTCAAAAAATTCTATAAAAGATATCTTGGACGACAATGAGATTTGTCAAAATATTGTTAAATTAGATTTTGGTATTTATAAAATATTGTTTAAATTATTTTGATAATGTTAATTCTATTATTAAATTTATTTGTTATCAAATATTATATTTAATCTGATTTAGTCTTTGACTAATAAAATATATATATTTGTTTGATAATTATAGAAAAATATTTTACAGGTTATTTGATAAATTATGATAATATACTTGTAGAATTATTTTGGTTTATTTCTATCAAGTATTTTGTAAAAAAAGAATTTTGATTTCTATAAAATCTATTTAAAATATTATTTGAGGTACTAGTTATTATTTTAAATTAATTATAGTTATTTGTATGATCAATTATTGGATTGGGATTGATTTACTTTTGAAAGATTATATGTTTTAAATTATTGTATCAAATATTATTTTAAATATTTATGGTGACTAATTATTGGATTAGGAATTTATTCATGTAGTTTTAAAATTATCTGATTAATTATCTTATAGATGGATTACATATTGTCTAAACTAGTATCCTAATTTATATTTAAATAATTATTTAAGCTAATCTTGAATTTATTTAAATCCTAAACCATCAATGTCTCCTTCTTCTCTATGTAGTAACCGACCAAGACCACTTTGACTATATATATAGGAAACCCTACTTCTCTCTATATTCTTATATAAACATCAATGGACTCTCTGCATTTATCATTATCCTTCTATCTCATCCTCCTCAAAAATGCCTACTACTTCCTTCGTCGAACCCCACGGCTGGACAAACCCAACACTCTATTCCCATCTAGTAATCTTATCATCCATACGAGCGCCAGAAAAAGCTTCGCGTGCTTCACCGACACCTTGGCTTTCCGTCGCCGCCCGTGTCTTCTCCAACACCCAGTAACCTGTGTCTGTGCCCGTCGTGTCAATCAGGTTTGACCCTAAGTATCTGTATCCGTGTCCACATCCATCTACAACAAAACATCAGAAACCCGAAACAACAATATTACATCGAAAGAATACCCAACCCTAACTTTACCGGAACCTCAAGGCTCAGCCGCGGTCAAAACTCGTCGCCATCATCCCTCGCCTCCGCGTCCCTGGCCACCGTCCTTTCCCTGAACCACCGCCACCTTCTTCTTCCCTCATTTCCCGGCCATCAGTCGATCAAACCACCCGATCACGGACAGACCAACTCTACCGGCAATATCACCTCCATCCGCAGATAGGTCCCTTTAACCAGACCCTGATCTTGGCGACTACCATCCGTAATATTAGATCGGGGGTTCCGAGCACAGCGTCAACGACCGGTAGTTCCGCCACCAATGCCTTCACAATCACCAGTCCATATTCGCTAACCCTAGTCGCCGCCTTTTCCAAATACCCACAGCCTCACATCGACTCTCCCCGGTGCCGTGCTCTGACTTCGTCTCCATCGCTCCTCGGTACCTCTCCTCGAAGGGGGCGGCTCTGAACGATGCTTTTTGCCCAACTGCTATACCTCGTCGCGAGCGACCAACCGCCGAGATCCACCGTACGTCAAGTCGCACGCCAGATCTGCGCACAACAATACGCCAATGTCAGCACGCAGTGCCGCACCTACGTCTCTTTTCGAGCGCTCTGTAGAGAGCGGAGCTCTCTCTCCGCCTGCCCTCTTTTCTCTCAAATCGGGGAACTTCTCGAGCAGAATGAGCTCTGTAAGTATTCTGTTTTACTTTTCTCTTTCTTTTTCTAAATTCTTTTGTTAAATGGGAACAATAGTAGTTGGTTTGGGGATGGGTTTGAGGCTATGGCCCAGGGCCCAAGTAAACCCTAAGGATTAGGCTTCAAGCCATAACACAATATCCTTTAGTTTTTATTATTATCATTTATGTAGTATAAATATTGTTATTATTATCATTTATGTAGTATAATATTGTTATTATTATCATTTATTAAGATGATTATAGATAGATTATTTATTTTATTATCACTGTTGTAATTAATATAATTTTATATTTTGTGTATTAAATAAATTATGGGCCTTCATGCCTATAAGATTATATTTTCAAACTAAATCATATCTTGGTATGACAAATGATTTTGGGTTTTAGTCTATAAAATTGTAATTTATTTTTATTAAGTATTAACTAATATATTTCTACTATTTCATATATATAGTTATTATTATTTTCAATTATTCTATTATTTGTATTATTGTTATTATTATGTTATAAATATCTACAATTAATATTCCTAAAATTAATGGTAACAGAAATATAGTTTTGGGTTTGGCCTTATACGTAATTTCAAACTCGATTTCATAGCCTAAATGTATTGAGTATATTATTTTATCTATTTTAAATAATGTTGTGGCCTATATATATTTTTGGCCCAACAGTATTAGTAGTTTTGATAACAAGTATATTATTTTTTAGTTACATATATTTTTCTAAAAGAACTTACTATTCTATAATATCAAATATAAATATTTCTTGACTTTAATTATGTGTTTACGAGTTCTAAAAGATTTATAAAATATAGTTTCTAATACTATAAATAGTTTTCCAAATCATTATATATATTATGAATCTTCTTTCGATTATAAATCCTTCATCGCGACTAATTGTTTTCCTATTTTTTGTGAATTCTAACTTCATCATATCAACCCTAGGCCAATCGAACTATCCTAGACCCAATGGCACAATTTATTCCATCATTAGAGGTAGTCTTGCGTAGTTGTGACATCTGTGACTATTCTGGGCCAATATGATCAAGTCACACAACAACTGCAACTAATCGAGGCAAGTACATATGCTGATTTATTTCATTTCCTGATAGTTTTTCCATTACATGTTATACATATGCATCTCCTGTTTTGCTGACACGCTTGTTACAGAGGGTTAGTATCATGGATCCTTATATGTTATATTTCGTGATTACCATGTTCATGACTAATGTATTTACATGATTACCGTGTTTGTGACCTGTTTGAATCCATGAGTACTAGTCGGGCGGAGAAAAGTCTTAGTTGACGTGTGAACTACCTAAAAATATCCTATTGGTCTTACGTAGAGAATAGCAGCCGCACACGACACGTGCGGTTAGCCAGATTTACCCCTTAGTCGTTCACATGTCGAACACGATATTTCATCACACATTGATAGGTGTCGTTTCACTTGATTCATCTTATTTTCTCCACTACATGCCATGTCATCATATTTACCTATTTTCCTTCTAGTTGCTATATCTTGTTATAGAGTTTGTTTGTTCCTTTTTCATGCGATGCCATGATGTTAGTTTTACCTGCTAGTTTACATCACATATGCTACTTTCATGTTTTGTAATTTCTATTATGTTTTGAATAGCCTGTCATATGTGTACTTGTTCCATTTCTGACTGGAAACCATTTTTCAGATTAAGTCGCTTGCTACGCGTTGAATCATTGGGAGAGATATGGGTGTACTTGAAGGCCAAAACCTAGAGACTACTTTGATAGTTTAAATTTGCTGTATTAGATTTAGTGAGGCATTGTATTTAATTAAATGCAAACTTTAAATATTGTAAATTATTTTAGTTGTTATGTATGAACAAAATAAAGATGTTATTTTATGAGCATTGTTTATTACGGGCTATACAATATTCTACCGCCAACACTACGACGTATGATAGGATTGGACATGCACTCGCATCCCGAAAAGCGAGTACAGATTGTGACAAGTTTTTTTGGTGGCCCATGCAGGTCAGTTTTTGCAAATCATGCGAACTCGTGGTAGTACTTAAGTTAGTCGTACTACTGTGAGCCTGCAAGTAGGAAGTGCTCACTCACAATTAGGATTGATTTAATTTTACGGGAATGGCTAGGACTAGGAGTCCCTTATTCAATTTGACTGTTGGGTAGTTAGGGTTGCTAAATAGGCCATATGACTTAGCCAAGGATTCATTGAGTTATAAACCCTATTAGATGACTTTCATAGAAGGATACACTATTTTGTTTCAATAGGATGGTATGATCAAAGGTGGGTAGACTAATTGCTTGGTAAACTCGGCCATCCTAGGATTCTATTCCTAATCTTGATCATTTGTGCCATTTTATTTTCTCTCCTCTAATCATCATCCTCATATCATAAAATTTGTATTGCTTATTTATTCCTCTTTGGCCATAAGGATTTTTTAAAAAAAATAATTTCTGATTAAATTATCCATCTCAAGTCTTTGATTTAAGGTATATAAGTTTTTCCTCTATCATTGAATATCTGTACAATAGGGATTAGAAGATTTATCATTATTTTGGCTTCAATCATTATCTTTCCTAATCGCTCATTTTATTTTCAAGAATTGATACTTGAAGAACAGATACTTACACTTTTTCTATCTTGATCATCTTGGAATTTATATGAAATTCTAGAAGCTCTTTTGAAATTCGTATAGATATAGTTAGAATAATCTCGATGACTTATAATGGCAAGGCAGATGCTCACTGTCCCCATTTATTTGAATTATAGAGATTACGGGTTCACTGAAGCCAGCAGCACACTGACAAGGCATGATCCCTAAGTTAAAATAATTTCAAGTAAGCGTAGGTTATATTCCGCCAAAAGCAACCAAAAGATTCCTTGGTGAATCGGGCAAAAACTTGAACTACACACATACATACTTTGAAAAAAGGGTAAAGCCAACAGAGATATAAAAACTGGTGCTATTGCGGCTACACCTCCCAATTTGTCAGGTATACTGCGAAGAATGGCATGGATCGGTAGAAAGTACCATTTCGGCACAATATGAGGCGGGGTGGTCATCGGATTAGCAGGTATATAATTGTCGAGATGCCCCAAAAAATTAGGAGCATAAAAAAATCCAAATGGAAAAAAAGATAGCAAAAGCTACCCGACCTACTAGATCCTTTACATAAAAATAAGGGTAAGAAGCAATTTTTTTCCATCTCTGAATGTACACCCAATAGATTATTTGATCCATATTGATGCAATGCGGCCAGATAAAGAAGACTGGCGCCTACTAAAATAAGAGGGAGCAAATGATGGAGGCTAAAAAATAATTTAAGGTGGCATTGTCCACAGAGAAACCACCCCAAAGCCAAGTTACTATGGTATCTCCTGCTACAGGTATTGCGCTAGCTAAGCTTGTAATTACTGTAGCTCCCCAAAAGCAATATTATTAAAACTATGTCCTAGTTGCATTATTTGATCCTTGAGTTATTATGTCAATATTGGATAGAGTTGATAGAGTGTTCGATACCATATTATGCTTGAGTCATGAAACCAAGGGTTTTCTGCAGCCAGATGTACACTGGCGAGACAGGGATTCTCGGTAAAATGACTTCGAATATACTTACAATTTTTGAATACTGTAAAGACTATGTCTTTTATTGGCGTATGACCATTGCACCCATATTTTGGTTTGATTTTGTACCCTATTTTATTTTACATCTTCTCAATAAGCCTTGTAGTCTCTTCCTTACCCATCCTATTAGTTCCCTCCTAGTAATCATTTAGCATATTTTGATTCAATTTCACTAGAATCATAGTCGTACCTAGATCTTGATTTAATAATCGTGCCTAAATAATTTTGCTTCGTGCCAAAATGATTTCAAATTTTGATCGTTTTAAACGATTTTGATGCGACTAAAATATTTTGACTATAGTCATAGTCGTGCCTACATTTCAAACTCTATTATTGCTAATTCTTATATTTTATTCCAACTTTGAACAAGATTATTTTGATCATATTCATACTCGTGCCAAATTTTAACCATGCTTGGATGACTTGCATGATTAGCCTTGACCGTAACTACATTATACTTGTATCCAAGTAATTTTAATCATGTTAGACTTTGTCTAACTTTTGAGCATCATGCTTACATAATTTTAATTAGTGGTTAATCATGCCTAAAGACTTTTCTTGTTTAGCTAATCCTAGTTCGGTTCTATCATTAAGCGTGCTTAGATTTTGACCTTGACTAGATCCTTGACCATATAATTTGGTCACATTTTGATCGTGCCCAAATAATTAATCATGCTAAACCAAATTCCTTGATCATCCATAAACAAAAAATTAATCGTGACTCAATCATTTTCAATATTCTGAATCGTGCCAAATCGCATCCTTCCTTAAGGTTTCGATTCTATCCGTGATTACGCTTATCTAATTTTGAATCGTATCATTTTTTTGATTATATTCTTAGTAGTGGTAGTCCTATCCTTTGAAATTTTGAGGACAAAATTTTTCCAAGGTGGGTAGAGTTGTAAGCTCACTTCCCGAATTTTCAAACTTTTTTGTTTATTTTATTTTAGTTTGAAAATATTTTCTAGTAGAAAATGAATTTCATTTTTCAAAAAATTCTATAAAAGATATCTTGGACGACAATAAGATTTGTCAAAATATTGTTAAATTAGATTTTGGAATTTATAAAATATTGTTTGAATTATTTTGATAACGTTAATTCTATTATTAAATTTATTTGTTATTAAATATTATATTTAATCTGATTTAGTCTTTGACTAATAAAAAATATATATTTGTTTGATAAATATAGGAAAATATTTTACAGGTTATTTGATAAATTATGATAATATACTTGTAGAATTATTTTGGTTTATTGCTATCAAGTATTTAAAAAAAAAGAAATTTTGATTTCAATAAAATCTATTTAAAATATTATTTGAGATACTAGTCATTATTTTAAATTAATTATAGTTATTAGTATGATCAATTATTGGATTGGGATTGATTTACTTTTGAATGATTATATGTTTTAAATTATTATATCGAATATTATTTTAAATATTTATGGTGACTAATTATTGGATTAGGAATTTATTCATGTAGTTTTAAAATTATCTGATTAATTATCTTGCTGATAGATTAAATATTGTCTAAAATAGTATCCTAATTTATATTCAAATAATTATTTAGGCTAATCTTGAATTTATTTAAATCCTAAACCATCAATATCTCTTTCCTCTCTATGTAGTAACCGACCCAGGCCTCTTGTACTATATATATAGGAAACCCTACTATACTCTATATTATTATATAAACATCAATGGGCTCTCTGTATTTATCATTATCCTTTCTATCTCATCCTTCTCAAAAATGCCTACTACTTCCTCTATCGAACCCCACGGCTGGACAAACCTAATGCTCTCTTTCCATCTAGTAATCTTGTTATCCACACGAGCGCCAGAAAAATCTTTGTGTGCTTTTACCGACTACTTGGCTTCCCATCGCCGCCCGTATTGTCCCCAATGCCCAGTAATCTGTGTCCATGCCCGTCGATCAGTCGGGTTCGACCTCGAGTGTCCGTATCCGTGTCCACATCCATCCATAACAAAACATTGGAAACCCAAAACAACAATAATACATCAAAAGAATACCCAACCCTAACTTTACCGAAACCTCAGGGCATAGCCGTTGTCGAAACTCATCGCTTTCATCCCTCGCCTCCACGTCCTTGGCCGCCCCGCCTTTCCCTGAACCACCGCCACCTTCTTCTCCCCTCCTTTCCCGGCCATCAGCCCGAAGTAACAGGTAGGCAACTCTAGAGGGGGGTCAATAGTATTTGTGTCAATAATGACCAATTAAAAAAATAACTCTATGCTAAGTTCAGAAGCAACTATATGATCAGAGAGTAATAATGCGGAAAATATAAGAGTTTAGAAGAGCACACGCAAACACATCGATATAACCTAGTTTCCCTCGTGGAGGACTAGTCCAGGTCTGAGAACTCTAGCTCAGGATTGTAATCCACTATTTGTGAAATAGGTTACACACGTGCCTTTACTCAGAAGAGCACGCCAACTTCTTGAAACTTCACAGAGGCGAAACTTGAATTTTTTCAAGTGACTTCTTTTCAACTCTTGCACAGAACTTCTAGCTAAATCGCACTGAGCACCTTCGGGCTTGGGAAGTTTTGTGGCTAGTAGATTGGAAGAGTAAGACTTAGAATGTATAAGGCTTAGAAGATTGAGAGTGGGAGATGATTTGAAATGAGAGAAATCAAGCTCTCACTACAAGAAAAAGGGCTTTTCTTGACGGCTTTTCCCCATCAAGAAAGGGGTATCTTGACGGTTGCAGATCCGTCAAGTAGGCCGGAGTCAAGAAAGGACCTCACTTTTCTTGACGGTCGCTGGCAGGGCTTTTCTTGATGATATTTGGCTGTCATACTAAGTAATTGTGATGTCCCAAATTCGTGATACGTATCTAGTGTACGTATACGTGTTTTGGACCCATATTTTATTTAGTTATGATTAATTATCTTAGTTTATTTTGCATTGGCTTGTTTTATTGGCATTGATAGTTCAAATGGTTTTATGGTTTACTGGTTTATTTCTGGGTTAGTGAGGCTTGGTTTAGTTCATGGTTCATTTGGTTTAGATTGCTAGAGAGAGGGTTTATTGGCCTTGACTTGGTTCACCTTGGTTTATTTTGGGCTTGGTCTATTTTGGTTTGTCATGGAGAACCAACCCCACCCGCACTATATATATCAACTTCCCTCTCTCTCTCCTCATTATTTTTCTTCATCTTCTTCCTCAAGCTTCTTCCTCTCCTCCACCACCACCAACCTAGGCAAGTTGCACCTTGCTATCACTTGAGGGCTATATTTTATTTGTCCAATAGTTTTATTAGCTCATCTTGAGCAACATTAGAACTTAGGTTTTCTCCATTTGGAGCTTGGAATTTTGTAGATCTAAGTTGGAAGTATTTTCGGATTTTGGTAGATTTGATCTATAAAACTTGTTCCTTTTCATGTTTTAATTGTTCCATGTTGAAGAGAATTGAATTTTACCCAAGTTAGAGCCTTGGAAGTCCGGATTTGGAGCTTGGATGGCCGACTTATGGTGTTCTAAAGTTTTGGAACCCATGGGTTCTTCTCCTCGGCTTGAGGAGGAAGACGACCCCCAGGCGCGCCTACTTTTCTGGCTAGGCGCGGACTGTGCCTACTTTTCTGGCTAGGCGCTGTTTAGCGCACTGTGCCTACTTTTCTGGCTAGGCGCTGTTTAGCGCACTGCGCCTACTTTTCTGGCTAGGCGGCGCGGACTGTGCCTACTTTTCTGGCTAGGCGCTGTTTAGCGCACTGCGCCTACTTTTCTGGCTAGGCGCGGACTGTGCCTACTTTTCTGGCTAGGCGCTGTTTAGCGCACTGCGCCTACTTTTCTGGCTAGGCGCGGACTGTGCCTACTTTTCTGGCTAGGCGCTGTTTAGCGCACTGTGCCTACTTTTCTGGCTAGGCGCGGACTGTGCCTACTTTTCTGGCTAGGCGCTGTTTAGCGCACTGTGCCTACTTTTCTGGCTAGGTGCTGTTTAGCGCACTGCGCCTACTTTTCTGGCTAGGCGCGGACTGTGCCTACTTTTCTGGCTAGGCGCATTTTAGCGCGTAGTTACCTAGGCGCACTTGGACCCTTGGACCTAGGCACACTTTGACCCTTGCACCCTCAACTAGGCGCACTTTGTTGGTTCCGGCTTAGGCGCACTCCAGTGCACTTGGATCCTAGGCGCACTCTAGTGTGCTGCCACCAGGCGCACTCTAGCGTGCCTATTCCCTGGCACACCCTAGTTCACCTACACCCCTAGTGCCTTGGTGCCTGCTTTTAACTTGGTTTTCTTTTGATATGATTGGAGCTTTTGAGATTTTGATTGCTCACATGCACAACTTGACCAGGCCCAACACGTCTTGGCACGGACCTTCGGATTTTGTTTCTTGTTATCCTTCTTAGTTTGGCAGTAAATTGAAATAGAATCTTGTAACTTGTGACTGAACATGATTAACTTGTAACCTGATCACTTGATAGTGGCCCGTGGTGGCGCACTCCCGACTTGACATGACTTGATAACTTGACTTGACTTGGCATGACTCGACTTCACTTGATAGTGGCCCGTGGCGGCGCACTCTTGACTTGACTTGTCTTGACACCGTGGGTGGTTCTTCTTGCTTGCTTGATTAATCTACTTGTCCAGTCTTGCATCATGTCTAGGATGGGACTCCTGAGTACCACGGTCAGGAGTTCCTATTAAAAAGGCGGATTCAGGTTAACTACTAGAATAACACATTAGTCATGACGAGATTGACACGGCTACAGGCGATCCCGTTATCCCGGCCGCAATTGTTTGGACTTGTAGCCTGCCGACGAGTAGGGCACATTTCCAGCCCACCGTCGCGTGGGGCACATAATTCTTGATAACGGCTTAATGAATCTAAAAATGTCTGGATAACCTGGATTAGCTGCAGGGCTTGTGGCTGTGGGATAATCTCACTTGCATCTTGTTAGTAACTAGGATTGTGATAACCCTAGTTAGTTAATGTAGAAAGCCGTAGGCAATGATTGGCCGTGATTGATTGGATGAAGTCTAGTCCAGTATAGCATCGTCTAGAAGTGACTGATTGCCAGATTGTACCAACATGACTGAACGATTGTCACTATAGTGCTTGTACACGATTGTCACCATTGCGTATTGTACCTTTCATTGTCACTTTTATCATGATATCTTTCCCCTGCATGATTGTCACCTTTAGCAATAAATGATCAGAGACTAAGTTCTGTTCAGGCGAAGGGTTACAATCTCGGTCCTTGTTTGGTTTAAGGATTGTAACCTGGCTCCCGGAATAGCACCTTCGTCTTCTCTTCACTTATTGCCCAGTTTTATTTATTTAGCATGTTCTCCAATTTACCTTATGTCAATGATGATTTACTTACTGTCTTCCTATGATCGGGACGAGTGCATTGGTACTGCACAACTCCCGATCCTCCTTTACTTACTTGCTTGTTGATTGCTAATGATTTGCTGGTTTTAGTCCTTAAGTGAAGCCTCCTTTGTGGCACTTGCTCTTTCTGGGGTCTGACCCAGCTGGTTTTGTATGGCCAGATACCGGAGCAGTACCGAAGGATCTCCCTGCTTTCCAGCCCGATGGTGACCACCAGGCGTAACTAGGGCATCGAGTGGGTTTCTTTTTGTTCTCCCACTGTATATTGTGAATTATTCTTTTGAGGCGTTTAGCCGACGAGCAAGTGTTAGCTCGTATTGCACTTTACTTATTGTCTGCCTACGGGCTGTAACATGATTGATAAGCCCCGGGGGTTGATCATGTATGACTGAACTCTTGCTAGTCCTTACATTTTGTACGACTAGCTTCATGATCATCCGATATGTAATATTTGGGACGCCTTATATTTATGTATTTGATGCTCTGACATCTTGTGAACTATTTCTAGTTGGTTGAGATTGAGACAACAGGCTATTTTATGACCTTAGGAGACTGTTGGATTGTAGATAACCCTCACATGTCTAGACAGCCGTGACCGTATAGCGGAATGGTTGCCATTTCATTATACGTAGCTGGCTGTGTCCGCCCCCGTTCTCCAGGATTCTGGTTCTGGGGCGTGACATGGTTTAAGTGGTGGCCCATGCAGGTCTTGTCAATCAAGAAATGTGAGGGTTTACCGAATGGATGTCTCAATCAATACTCGTCCTTGATCTCCACTTGTATCCTCTTGATTCCTGAAATCCTTGTCCTGATCACATGCTTGTACTCGTTGATCTGTCCTGGTCCCTCCTTATTGTTCCCATGTCGTCTTCTTCAGTGGCATTGTTCCTGGTCCTACCGATCAGCAAGGCGGAGCGCCTCCCGTGGACCAGCAGCAACCAGAAGATCAGGTTCAGCACTCAGAAGCAGCCTCCCGAGTCATCCCTACCGGGGATCCAGTTCAGCCAGTTCAGTCTGCAGGGCCGGATGATGGTACCTTGGTAGGTCTCATCAGGACATTGTTAGCTTCCCAAGATCGTCGAGGTGATGCATTGCACCAGGCAGTGGAAGATGCTCTGAATAGAGGCGGTCATCCAGGAAACCGTGCAGCGAACAGTTTCAAGCGTCTGAACCCTCCATTCTTCGACGGTAGTAGAGATGCGATCGTTGCAGATGCATGGCTCCAGGATATTGAAGTCATTCTAGAGGCAGCCAAGACCCCGGAAGATGAGAAGGTGGCCGTTGTGCGCCTACAGTTATTGGATCTTGCCCGCAGCTGGTGGGCAGCACAGGCCGTGGGACTAGTGGCCCCTATTTCATGGGCCGTATTCAGAGAGAGATTCCAGACTAAGTATTTTGATGCTGTGGCTCGGTACGATCTACAGACGAGGTTCGCCAACTTGAAGCAAGGAGGCAGAACAGTTGACAGTTATGCATCGGAGTTTTTTAGACTTAGTCGGTTTGCTCCCACCTTGGTGGCAACCGAGTACGATAGGGCCCAGCGGTTCCAGCAGGGGCTGCATTTGGAGATCTTGTTGGCAGTCGAGCAGTTTGAGCATGAGACTTTTGATGCGGTATTGAGAGCAGCAAGGAGGCATGAGTATACCTCCCAGAGAATAGTGGACAGGACCGGAGGACGGAAGCGGTCTCATGGCCGGGTGACCCAGTCTTCGGCACCAGTCCCGGCAGCTAGGGCTTTGACTATTGGAGCTCCGAGGCGAGCAGATTCAGTTATGACGGACCAGCACTCAACCCCGACGTACCCTCAGCAGAAACAGAAGCAAGCGCAGTCTTCCGCCGTGGGCTGTACTTATTGTGGAAAGCCTGGACACGTGGTAGCAGAGTGTCGCAAGGCGTTGGGATTATGTTTATTGTGTGGAGCACCAGACCATAGGGTGGGGTCCTGCCCATTCAGAGTTGATTCAGCATCGACAGTATCTAGTCCCTCGGTTAGGGGACCAGCACCAGTACCAGCTCCAGTTCACCAGCAACAGCAGTTCCCGTACCCGAGGCCATTGCCGACTCAGGCTCAGACTTTCCAGCAACAGAACCCGCAGCAGTTTGCCCTAGCCCAGGCTCAGGTCCAGAATCGTCCGAGAGGTATATGTGTCCTCTCATCTTGCTTTTCTACCGTCATTATGCGGGATGCATGACGTATTTCTTGTATCCCAATTGCGACGGAACATCCCGGGCTCGGGCCATGTCCTAGATCATTCGAAAGGTTGGTACCAATAACCGTGACTATTCGTATGAGGAGAGGCCCGTGTTCATGTTTGACCAAAGAGAGAGACCTCAAGCGCAAGACTATCAGTTCAGTCCGTGTTGCTTAGAGCCATCCCTCTTTGGGAGAGTCAAACTTGGGAGCATGAGGATGATATCTGATCAGGTCATCCCGGCTGGTTTGACTCGTAAGGTGTAATATCTTCCTTATGCCTTACGCTTCGAATCCTTGCTTGCATGAATGATTGTATGATTGATTGGTAGTGGTAGATTGCCTGTGATAGAATAGCTCCCCGTACATCTCTAGCCTCTTGATTAAATTTCGAGGACGGAATTCTTTTAAGGTGGGTAGGATGTGATGTCCCAAATTCGTGATACGTATCTAGTGTACGTATACGTGTTTTGGACCCATATTTTATTTAGTTATGATTAATTATCTTGGTTTATTTTGCATTGGCTTGTTTTATTGGCATTGATAGTTCAAATGGTTTTATGGTTTACTGGTTTATTTCTGGGTTAGTGAGGCTTGGTTTAGTTCATGGTTCATTTGGTTTAGATTGCTAGAGAGAGGGTTTATTGGCCTTGACTTGGTTCACCTTGGTTTATTTTGGGCTTGGTCTATTTTGGTTTGTCATGGAGAACCAACCCCACCCCCACTATATATATATCAACTTCCCTCTCTCTCTCCTCATTATTTTTCTTCATCTTCTTCCTCAAGCTTCTTCCTCTCCTCCACCACCACCAACCTAGGCAAGTTGCACCTTGCTATCACTTGAGGGCTATATTTTATTTGTCCAATAGTTTTATTAGCTCATCTTGAGCAACATTAGAACTTGGGTTTTCTCCATTTGGAGCTTGGAATTTTGTAGATCTAAGTTGGAAGTATTTTCGGATTTTGGTAGATTTGATCTATAAAACTTGTTCCTTTTCATGTTTTAATTGTTCCATGTTGAAGAGAATTGAATTTTACCCAAGTTAGAGCCTTGGAAGTCCGGATTTGGAGCTTGGATGGCCGACTTATGGTGTTCCAAAGTTTTGGAACCCATGGGTTCTTCTCCTCGGCTTGAGGAGGAAGACGACCCCCAGGCGCGCCTACTTTTCTGGCTAGGCGCGGACTGTGCCTACTTTTCTGGCTAGGCGCTGTTTAGCGCACTGTGCCTACTTTTCTGGCTAGGCGCTGTTTAGCGCACTGCGCCTACTTTTCTGGCTAGGCGCGGACTGTGCCTACTTTTCTGGCTAGGCGCTGTTTAGCGCACTGCACCTACTTTTCTGGCTAGGCGCGGACTGTGCCTACTTTTCTGGCTAGGCGCTGTTTAGCGCACTGCGCCTACTTTTCTGGCTAGGCGCGGACTGTGCCTACTTTTCTGGCTAGGCGCTGTTTAGCGCACTGTGCCTACTTTTCTGGCTAGGCGCGGACTGTGCCTACTTTTCTGGCTAGGCGCTGTTTAGCGCACTGTGCCTACTTTTCTGGCTAGGCGCTGTTTAGCGCACTGTGCCTACTTTTCTGGCTAGGCGCGGACTGTGCCTACTTTTCTGGCTAGGCGCATTTTAGCGCGTAGTTACCTAGGAGCACTTGGACCCTTGGACCTAGGCACACTTTGACCCTTGCACCCTCAACTAGGCGCACTTTGTTGGTTCCGGCTTAGGCGCACTCCAGTGCACTTGGATCCTAGGCGCACTCTAGTGTGCTGCCACCAGGCGCACTCTAGCGTGCCTATTCCCTGGCACACCCTAGTTCACCTACACCCCTAGTGCCTTGGTGCCTGCTTTTAACTTGGTTTTCTTTTGATATGATTGGAGCTTTTGAGATTTTGATTGCTCACATGCACAACTTGACCAGGCCCAACACGTCTTGGCACGGACCTTCGGATTTTGTTTCTTGTTATCCTTCTTAGTTTGGCAGTAAATTGAAATAGAATCTTGTAACTTGTGACTGAACATGATTAACTTGTAACCTGATCACTTGATAGTGGCCCGTGGTGGCGCACTCCCGACTTGACATGACTTGATAACTTGACTTGACTTGGCATGACTCGACTTCACTTGATAGTGGCCCGTGGCGGCGCACTCTTGACTTGACTTGTCTTGACACCGTGGGTGGTTCTTCTTGCTTGCTTGATTAATCTACTTGTCCAGTCTTGCATCATGTCTAGGATGGGACTCCTGAGTACCACGGTCAGGAGTTCCTATTAAAAAGGCGGATTCAGGTTAACTACTAGAATAACACATTAGTCATGACGAGATTGACACGGCTACAGGCGATCCCGTTATCCCGGCCGCAATTGTTTGGACTTGTAGCCTGCCGACGAGTAGGGCACATTTCCAGCCCACCGTCGCGTGGGGCACATAATTCTTGATAACGGCTTAATGAATCTAAAAATGCCTGGATAACCTGGATTAGCTGCAGGGCTTGTGGCTGTGGGATAATCTCACTTGCATCTTGTTAGTAACTAGGATTGTGATAACCCTAGTTAGTTAATGTAGAAAGCCGTAGGCAATGATTGGCCGTGATTGATTGGATGAAGTCTAGTCCAGTATAGCATCGTCTAGAAGTGACTGATTGCCAGATTGTACCAACATGACTGAACGATTGTCACTATAGTGCTTGTACACGATTGTCACCATTGCGTATTGTACTTTTCATTGTCACTTTTATCATGATATCTTTCCCCTGCATGATTGTCACCTTTAGCAATAAATGATCAGAGACTAAGTTCTGTTCAGGCGAAGGGTTACAATCTCGGTCCTTGTTTGGTTTAAGGATTGTAACCTGGCTCCCGGAATAGCACCTTCGTCTTCTCTTCACTTATTGCCCAGTTTTATTTATTTAGCATGTTCTCCAATTTACCTTATGTCAATGATGATTTACTTACTGTCTTCCTATGATCGGGACGAGTGCATTGGTACTGCACAACTCCCGATCCTCCTTTACTTACTTTCTTGTTGATTGCTAATGATTTGCTGGTTTTAGTCCTTAAGTGAAGCCTCCTTTGTGGCACTTGCTCTTTCTGGGGTCTGACCCAGCTGGTTTTGTATGGCCAGATACCGGAGCAGTACCGAAGGATCTCCCTGCTTTCCAGCCCGATGGTGACCACCAGGCGTAACCAGGGCATCGAGTGGGTTTCTTTTTGTTCTCCCACTGTATATTGTGAATTATTCTTTTGAGGCGTTTAGCCGACGAGCAAGTGTTAGCTCGTATTGCACTTTACTTATTGTCTGCCTACGGGCTGTAACATGATTGACAAGCCCCGGGGGTTGATCATGTATGACTGAACTCTTGCTAGTCCTTACATTTTGTACGACTAGCTTCATGATCATCCGATATGTAATATTTGGGACGCCTTATATTTATGTATTTGATGCTCTGACATCTTGTGAACTATTTCTAGTTGGTTGAGATTGAGACAACAGGCTATTTTATGACCTTAGGAGACTGTTGGATTGTAGATAACCCTCACATGTCTAGACAGCCGTGACCGTATAGCGGAATGGTTGCCATTTCATTATACGTAGCTGGCTGTGTCCGCCCCCGTTCTCCAGGATTCTGGTTCTGGGGCGTGACAGTAATTTTTTTGACTATTTTTAGCCGTCAAGATAGCAGTTTTTTTAAACTGTCAATGTAGGTGAAAACTTTTCTTGACTCCGGCCTAGATGACGGTTATTAGCCATCAAGAAAATCTCTCTTGGAGCAAGATTGAGTTAATTATTGACGTTTTGTAATCGTCAAGAGAGGCCAAATTTTGTGTAGTCAAAATTTCATTTATAATTATATATTATGAATCAAACACAAACATAATATCAATAATCCAGAGATATACACACATCAAATAACTACAATATCCAAATTTTTATATTAACAAACTGTATTGTTCATACACAACAAACTTCCAACACATCCAACCACAAACATCCAAATAAACCAATATATATGGATTTTGTACAATATCCCAAATTACATGGCACATTACCTAACTATATAACAAAATATCCCAAAATTCATGTCCAAGATTTTGGTGAACTGATTCAATGCCCGTGGGACCTTCAACTTCTGCTTTAATTAGAAACCTCCTTTGTCTCTGTGAGTATATTCCTTTTGTACCTATAGAAGAAAAAGATATGATTTTATCATAAGGTGATAAACATATAACTATGCATATAGAAGTAAACTACATTTTGAGAAAATAGTAATGGCTACCAATTTGCTTCATGATTTCCAAACCATGGTTAAAATATCATAAACAAAATTAAGGATAAGATTGTAACCAAATGGTTGATCCCATACAAAATAGGATATCAATTTGAGGTAATAACATCAAAGAAAACATCATAAAAAATATATTGTACAATAATTTATTTACTTCAGTTGAGAATGCATCAAACAAAACAAACCCAAATATATATATGCAACAAGTCTCCAATATTCCTTATGTTTACTTGGAGCCTCACACATAAACAAAGTATTAAATAACTTGGAAAGTTTAAGCACCACATATATTGATACGGTAACACAGATTACCATATTGAACAAGTTCATTGCATTAGATGTCCTAGTAGAAGAGATATCAAGATGACATCAGTTTTTGCCATGTAACTCAGTTTTAATGCCCATTATACCTATTAGTACAAGTGATATTTGTAACTCAGGACTAGCATAGTAACACAGATTACTATAATTCCACTCCAACAAGGAATAGTACTGCAAAAGACATTGTAACTCAGTTTTAATGCCTACTGTACCTATTAGTACAAGTGACATTTTGTGAAGTTTAAGATCCAAATCAAGGGTTGGCAATATGTAGCAGATTATGAAAATCTGGTGGCTGATTCACATGGATGTTACCCAATTATTTTATGGAAATGGACTTCACATTCTTATGGAGGATGGTTGTCACATTTCATTATTTTGTGGAAATGGACTTCACATTCAGTAGGGTGATGGTTAGCATTTACTGGTGACAATGAAACATTGTTCATAATTCAAGTTGCATCAGCAATAATGACCGCATGACGAGAACAAAAACTTACATCAGAAACAACAAATTTTGTTTGCAAGGGTCAATAACCTATACTATACATGAGAGCTTATAAAACCTATTACAACATTGCAATTGCAAAAGCAGAGGTCACTTGTTTCTTCCACTTTCTTCTGGATTTTAGCCGATAAGAAGGAAAGGGTTTATCCATGTCCTTTACCGAGGTTAGCAATCCTAAAACCCTTTAGAACATTGCAGTCGGAGGTGAATAAAATATCAAACGAGGGACAAACGCCTATTGAAACTGGCCTTAATTATAAGCTCTGAGACAGAGTCATCTTCTAATGAGAACACAGTATCATTCTCCCTCTTGAAACCAGGAAACGAAAAACCAAAAATGTTCAAAGATGCTACATTTCTGGATACATTTACCAAAAAGAATTCAGGAAACATATAATCAAAATGTCCAAAGATGCTACTTTTCTAGATACATTACCAAAAAGAATCCAGGAAACATATAGATGTTAATAATTGAACGTTAAAAATTCTGCTTGATTCAATCAAAAGCTCGACTTCCACACCATGGGATATGTTCAATAATGGCAGGAAAGTGATAATAGGTCATTAAATCTAGATTAAAAAGGAGTAGTTTTGATATCAGAACAAGAGGGGGCTTGTTCAGATCAAAGAGGCCAGTATCATATGCAGTTACATTGAGCTCTATTACACTCTCCTCTACAAACAGTTTCAGTTAGCATGTTGGTTATTCACATATATAAAAGAGAGAGGAAAGATAATGCATCTTTTGGCATAGAAGGTCAATATAGCTACAACTTCAAAAAATACAAGTCAAAAAAGAGTATCACTACCTTCAAACTCGACGACAGGATAGCCGGCCCTCTTATGACTCCACATTCTCTACATGCAACTCTTGCCATTGGAATCTACAACAGTAAACTTCTTGAAACATAGTTACCAAAACTGATGGAATGACATAAAAATTAGTAGGTTTTAGCTAAGTTCCAGTATGAAGTTCCACTATGAAGTCATACAAGATGGTTTACCAACTACAGTCCCTATTCATTTGAAGTTCCAGTATGAAGTCAGACAAGATGGTTTAGCATAAAAATTAGTAGGTTTAAGCTAACTTCCAGTATGAAGTCAGACAAGATGATGGATTCTATAGACCAGGTAAACAAAAGCACAGAGAACAACAGTATCTATCAGCACATTTCAGATACATTTAGATATTCTGGTATCAAAGTATTACTAATGCATAGTGCTTTGTAATGCACAAAAATCCATGCATTGAAAGGGAGGAAACCTACATATACATACTTTATCCTTAAATAACAAGGTAGCATATACTTAATCTTCCAAGGATTAGCAATAATTAAAGACATATGGTTTGCAACTGAACTGTACTGCACTGGTATTATGTACCTGGACAATGTAATATACAAGAGAGATCCTCATAGTCCGACAATAATGGAGGCTGTGGCTATCATCGCCGGCCCCATGAAGAACCTGACAGCCATTGCAAATGCTGCGATTGAGTTGCCACATGTACTGATCCTTGGCTGCAAAGCCATAAACAAGCCTGTAGCAATCGAAAGACAATTTCCAGTTCAGTTCATTTTGGTCCTCTAATCTGATCTCTACAAATCGATGAGATTATTCTAGCTAAGTCTAAAACTTGAGCACACCAAGGCTGAAGATGACCATCCAAGCCCTGCATCGGATATTATCGATATAGAATGTGCAACGATCGCTGGCATTGCAATGCCCCACCTCAAAAAATGTATAACAAATAATTTTATCATGTTGCTAATTAGGAGAGTTTCAATTTTGAATTTGAATTTTGACCTGAAGGATACAAGTGACCAGATGAGACCAAGAAGGCTGGAGTAGGTGTTCGGGTTCCGAATGAGATTCAACCAGACCATAATAAGAATAATCCTGGTCATGGAGGTAGGCTTCTTCTCTCTTATTATGGCCTTCGGGTGGAGCTCGGTCTCCAATTCTTTGTATACTTACACTAATCTCACCGAGCTCCTCATCTTGTTGCCTGAAGCATCATTAAGCTGGAATGAGCAATTAATATATAGAAGAAAAAAGGTAAAAACATTTATGAGAGAATATACCTAGTTCATCATTAAGCTGGAATGAGCAGTTTTGCACAACCTAATGTTGGACAGTTAAGAACATCAACAGACTTGTAAGGAGTGTTAGCATTACTCAATTATCCAACTGAATATACACCTGATACATTTTTTACACTAAATAGTTACTAAAACATCTATTTATACATACTCATAATAGAATATGGAAACATACACCATTTTTAGCATGTTAGAGTGTACTTTAGCATGTTCAATAATGTTTTCACCTTTCACACAAACTCAATACCAATATTTACATTATTTTTTTAACTTTAGTATATTTAAAAAAGTGCATGTACCTTTCTAAGGATGAGATTGTTCTTCCCATACATTGCCATTTCTCAAGAGGTTGCACTATGGTAAAGATTTCCTTTAGGTACCTACAAGGACCAAGCCATGAACCATTAAATGATGATAATAAGAAATATCCTAGTGCAGTAAATAAACAAGCAAAACCAGACACATTAGTTAACCAAACACAATTTTCTATAAAATGGAAGTAAAATGTAGACCATGAATCTCCTAAAACATATATAAAATGTAGAAGCATCAAACGGGATAAAACAAAACGGTGTCTTTCATTAGTGGAAAGAATGGGGTAACATTCATGAAGTTCAATATTTTAAAGTACCCTACACTGATAGCTTTTACTAAACTCCTCATGCACATGCTCAGGATAGAGCACCTTTGTTCATTTACACACACCTCATATTGCGACCTTCAATATTGTATATAATTCATCATGATAGCCATATGCACCTACAGTCTTCTCTCAATGAAAGTAATGGCAAGCAAAAGATTTGTGAATAAAAGGAGAATTCAATTGCTAGTAGCAAGAGACCCGTTACCAACAAGAAGCCAAACTCTTCACTTGCCATTGCCATTGTTGCTAAAGATGAACCATGCTACCACATTTATTATCAACCTTTAAACTTTATCAACAAATATATATAGATATAAACTTGCGACTAGTCTCTCATTACATCCATCACATCTTCATTTGAAACTAATGCATGTAGACATATTACATAGCTGAAAACTAACTTGAACTTGAAGAAAAACCTTCTCTTTATTAGTAAAAATATCAAAACAGAAAAGTAGAACTAAATTACCTTCTTTTTTTGTATGCATGCTCCCCGTAGGCTAATGGCGTTCTCGTCACTGAAATAGTTTGCGTATGCAGGCTCCCGGTAGGATAGGTACTTATCTATTTTGACTTAGAAATGCCAAGCACTAGCTCACATATTTAAAACTGAGAAGCATAAAATCGAACATGTACTGTGCAGAGTTTTGAAAAGAGCATAAAAAATACCTCTAGTTCGGAGGAGAGAGACAATGTAGCCTGATTGGGGAGGGACCTGGAAATTGAAAGCCTCTTGGTTTGTGGGTAGTGCCTCTCCACTGGAGGTCGTCGGTGCTCATCCACGTTGCCATTGACAATGACATAAGGTTACAAAATAAGAAAAATGGTCAAAATTGGACTAGTAAGATTGTACTTCAATCGGGAGTTCCATTTGGAGTAAGATCTGGGGACAGTGAACCTGGAGAAGAACTCGCTGACGGGACAAGGGGGGGACGACCAATCCACCTCCCGGAGAGCGTCGACCAGATCCTCCGCCGTCATGTTCCCCCAATCCATTACGAGATCTCCCACAAAACACTAGAACTTTGACCTCTCGAGGCGATGGAAACGAAACCCTAATTCCACTGCAAAAAGGTTCAAAAAAGTTCTAAAGAAAAAACGAAAAAGAAAAACTCCAAAGGTCCACTCCACTGCAAAACCCCCCAATTATTTTTGACACAAAAACCTAAATTCCTTCCCTCAGAAAAAAATTAATTTCTTCCATAATATTGGCAGAAATCGATGTATAAAGAAGAAATCAAAGTGGTCATACATTCTTCTTCTTCTTCAAATAGTGGAGATTGAAGTTGTCGCATAGTGAAGATCGAAGGCACCGGGGCCTCGTGAAAGTTAAGGTTGGGGAGGATCTCGAGAGTGAGACGGAGTGGGTGGAGGCCATGGAAGGAGGAGGAGGAGGGGGAGGAGTTGAAGAGGAGAGGTATTCTGAGTAGAGATAGGGTTTTCTCATAGGAGTGGTTTTTTTTTCGAGAGATTGATCGAAAGTTTGGTCTGTGGTTCCTCAATTAAAACACCAACCAACCGTCAATAAATATAAAAAGTTGAAATAAATTACTACAATGGCAGTCAAAAAAATTGTGCCAATTTTTTCGGACATACGTTAGTTGACAGTTATCACCAATGCATCAATATAAAAAATGATGTTTCATGACGGATCCTCTAAAACTGTCAACTATTATGCTATAATTTTGCTAAAATTACATAAAACAACGCATTTCTTGACGTATACTTAAATTCGTCAAGATAATCTCTTTCTTTGACAAATTTTAACGACTGTCAAAAAATAAACCGTCAGAAAAAGCCATTTTTCTTGTAGTGCCTATTTATACTAGTCATGGGAGGCAGAGTTCGGCCACAATTATGTCCCAAATATTCAAAAAATTAAACGTTGGACAGCTCATAGCAGGGTGTTCCTAAAATCAGGTTGCTAATTTTAGGGGGCAGAGTTCGGCCCGTACTCTGTCTTCCTCAGACCAGAAGTTCCAAATAGGCTAGAGTGGTTTGGTTTGGTTCAGGGATTATTTTGTTTTGTATGGTGGAGCTTGGAGAAGTATGTCTAGGGGCTCAGTGCGACTCAACGTACATTTTCCTAGACTTAATAAGTTAAAAAACTACAAACTGAGAACAAATACATTTGCAATGTAATAGCTTTGTTGACGACGTCTGTCTTGA
Organism: Iris pallida; assembly: GCA_029216955.1. NCBI lineage: Eukaryota > Viridiplantae > Streptophyta > Magnoliopsida > Asparagales > Iridaceae > Iris > Iris pallida. The sequence continues at coordinate 286,631 of JANAVB010009594.1, forward strand.
ACTTGATACGTTGTATTGGATCGTAGATGATGACCTGTCTTGAACTTGATGTGTCGTATTAGATCATATCAGTTATCATTTTGTTAATTCTCTAAATCAAGTTAACTGTTATCCAGTTTGGGTCAACACAGCCGATCAAACCACCCGATCCCGGCCAGACCAACTCTACTGGCAACATCACCTCTATCCGTAGACAAGTCCATCTAACTGAACCCTGATCTTGGCGGCCACCGACCGGAACAATATATCGGTGGTTCCGAGCACTACGTCAATGACCGGTAGTTCCGCCACCACTGCCTTCATAATCACCAGTCCATCTTTGCCTGACCCTCGCCGTCGCCTTTCCCAAATACCCACCACCTCTCCTCGCCTCTCCCCGGCGTCATCCTCTAACGTCACCTCTACCGCTCCCCGGGACCTCTCCTCGAAGGGGGCTGCTATGCACGCTGCTTTTTGTCCAACCGTCGCACCTCGCCGCAAGCGGCCAACCGCCGAGATCGCACGTCAAGTCACGTGCCAGATCTGCGCATAAGGACGCGCCGATGTCAGAACAGCCCTAATAAATAAAAGGCATGTATTATTATATGTATAGTATGTTTATATGTAAAAGTATGTAGTATAATATTGTTATTATTATCATTTATGAAGATGATTATTGATAGTAATTATTTATTTTATTATCGCTATTGTTATTAATATAATTTTATATTTTGTATATTAAATAAATTATGGGGCTTCATGCCTATAAGTTTATATTTTCAAACTAAAGCATATCTTGGCATGGCAAATGATTTTGGGTTTTAGTCTATACATTTGTAATTTATTTTTATTAAGTATTAACTAATATCTTTCTACTATTTCATATATATAGTTATTATTATTTTCAATTGTTTCATTATTTTTATTACTGTTATTATTATGTCATAAATATTTGTAATTAATATTCCTAAAATTATATGGTAACAAAAATATAGTTTTGGGTTTGGCCTTATACGTAATTTCAAACTCAATTTCATAGCCTAAATATATTGACTATATTATTTTATCTATTTTAAATAATATTGTGGCCTATATAATTTTGGCCCAACAGTATTAATAGTTTTGATAACAAGTATATTGTTTTTTAGTTATAAATATTTTTCTTAAAAGAACTTACTATTCTATAACATAAAATATAAATATTTCTTGACTTTAATAATGTGTTTATGGGTTCTAAAAGATTTATAAAATATAGTTTCTAATACTATAAATAGTTTTCCAAATAATTATATATATTATGAATCTTCTTTCGATTATAAATCCTTGATCGCAACTAATCGTATTCCTTTTTTTTTTGCAAATTCTGACTTCATCATATTGACCCTAGGCTAATCGAACTGTCCCGGACCAATGGCACGGTCTGTTCCATCATTAGAGACAGTCTTGTGTAGTTATGATATCTGCGATTATTCTGTGCCAACATGATCAAGTCACACAATAACTGCAACTAATCGAGGCAAGTACATATATTAATTGCTTTCATTTCCTGATAGTTTTTCTATTACATGTTATATATATGCATCTACTGTTTTGTTGACATGCTTGTCACACAGGGTTAGTATCATGGATCCTTACATATTATATTTCGTGATTACCATGTTCGTGACTAATGTATTCACATGATTACCGTGTTTGTGACCTGTTTGAATCCATGAGTACTAGTCGGGCGGAAAATGTCTTAGTAGACATGTGAACTACCCAGAAATATTATAGTGGTCTTACGTGGAGAATAGCAGCCGCATACGACACGTGCGGTTGGCCGAATTTACCCTTTAGCCGTTCACATGTCGAATACGATATTTTTAACATACATAGATAGGTGTCGTTCCACTTGATTCATCTTACTTTCTTCACTACATGCCATGTCATCATATTTACCTGTTTTTCTTCTAGTTGCTATATCTTTTTATAGAGTTTGTCTGTTTCTTTTTCCTGCGATGCCATCATATTAGTTTTACCTGCTTGTTTACATCATATATGCTATTTTCATATTTTGTAATTTCTATCATGTTTTGAATAGCCTGTCATATGTGTACTTGTTCCATTCCTGACTGGAAACCATTTTTTAGATTAAGTCATTTGCTACGCGTTGGATCATTTGGAGAGATGGGGAGTACTTGAAGGCCAAAACCTAGAGACTACTTAGATAGTTTATATTTGATGTATTAGATTTAGTGAGGCATTATATTTGATTAAATGTAAACTTTGAATATTGTAAATTATTTTAGTTGTTGTGTATAAGCAAAATAAAGATGTTATTTTATGAGCATTGTTTATTACGGGCTAGACAGCGTTCTACCGCCGACACTGCGGCGTAAGCTGGGCTTGGACACGCACTCGCATTCCGAAAAGCATGTGCGTGTTGTGACAAAGCCTATCCACAACCACTCTACCAAAGATTTCACTTGCCTATCCACAAATTATGTTAGAGTGTTTTTTAGTTGTAAAAGTTAGATCTTAATCATTATTGTAAGAAGATCATAAATCTTCTTAAAGAAGTTGAATTTGGTGAGTCTTCGAATCAAAGCTCTCATGAAGTTGGAAAGTCTTAGGATCACGTTTATTGAAGTCGGAGAGGCCTTCGGATAAAAGCTCTCATGTAAGAAGTTGATGAGTCTTCATGTAAAAGCTCACGTTGTGTTATTTACGATAATAATGGACTAAAGTCGGAGAGAGTTTCGGGACTGGAGTGCCCCACAGGAGGATACCATTATACAATGGATGTCGGTATTTTTATTGCTTCTTATCTTGCACTCTTAATCTTTAAATTGTCCATTAGCAATAGTTTAGTACTTGATTAGTGAGCTTGACCCTATTCGCCCCACCTCTATGGTGCTTTCAAAAAGAGTAGGATCTATGTGCTGCGACCCACTCCCATTTTTCGGAATACGAATGTGTCGCCAAGTCTGGCCTATGTAATAACATCGATAGTAGTACGTTGTCTAAATCTCAATTACAATCTTATATCCATATATACAATATTTGTTTATAAAATCATGTCTTTTCTTATTCACAATAATTATTCAATTTACAAATCTAATAATATATTGAAAAAACATTCGAAAACAAATACTTCAAATATTTAAATTTAAGAACTGTCTAATCTATTTAGAATCTAAGATCGGCCACCAAAATATTTCTATCCCCACCAAAAGGGTCATTGGTAAAAATAGCAAGTCACATAAATTTGTCAACATATCCAGTCAGGATTTAAGCAAGTACAAGTATAATCCAACATAATACAAGTACAATATAAAGCAGTTGAATATGAAACATGTAAACTAATGATCAATAGAAGCATGTACTATATGATCAAGAAATCATGAAATAAGATAAAGCGATAACAACAAGTAACTAGTATGATAAGACTGAAGAAACCTAGAATATACAATAAGTACTCATGTGACAGCTTTGGACATATGGATCAGGCTTAGAAAAAATGATAGGAAAGGGCTCGCCCCCATAAATAGGAGAAATGCCAACGATAGGGCTAATATCCAGACATCTACTAATCGTACTTCCCCTACACCCTATTCTCACCATCTATAATATTGTCACGATAATAAAACACGTTCATGATAATAGTATACTGAAAACAAGTAAACAAGGATATGAATAGATCACTCTACTCTTATGTGTATGTAAACAATCAAGACACGAAAGGGAGCAGCATAGATGAATTACTAACAATATAAAGTATATGCACATGAAAGCATTAAACAAGTACTTGCCTTAATTTATTTAGAGTAGACGTGTGCGACACAAACGTATCAATGCAGAATAGGTTCAAATGCTGCACTTTCCAAGATGGTCCCAAATGGTGAAACAGACCGTTCCATTGAGTCTAGAATAATCAAAATAGCCTAGTTCCATATGAAGAAATCTGAATATGCAAGGAAATAGAAAACGATTTATTAGTCAAACTAGGAATTTAGACAATCTAGTCTGTCACTACTACATTTCCATAATAAGAATATTTTTTGTCATTTTACATTATTTATATAGCGGGTATTTTTTTATTAACTAAATATGATTATTGCATTTATTAGTTGACTAGCCTATTTATTGGACCTTTGAATTATGGACCTAACTGGACTAGACATGACTACTTGGACCTATTTTCTAGGATGAACACAACTAGCCACATTTAAGTCAAGATTAGGAATGGAATTAACCCAACACTTAGACTAGAACAATCCCTTATTTAAACCTAATGTCATGACAACTTGATGGGAGACCAAGGAGCACAAGAAGAGGAGTCCAAAAGCTTGGGAGATTGTGTCATACTTGACACTAGAGCCTTTTAAGAGAGTTTCATTAGAAATCTATCTCCCAATAGGTAAACTCTTGTTATTTCTCATAGTTTGGGCTCCATTTTCATGCATGACACTAGTAGGAACACACACATGGACTAGGAGTACCTATGGAGAGAAAAAGCAAGGCTCTAACCATCATTTTGGTAGGAGTTATTTAGAGTTTTTGTGTCATCTTTGGAGAAATCCGAGGAGAGCACACCAAGTGTCTGTCAAAATGACAAATAGACCATTTTAGTTCTACTATTCAGTTTTTGTACTTAGGAGTGGTTTAATTTGCTCATGGGAATAGATATATGATTTCTAGTATTTATATCTAGGCATATATATGTATATACTATATGAATGGAGATAAGTATATATGAAATTGCCTATAGCCTATGTGTTCACTGTGTATTTGGGCCTCATGAGCATTGTTTTGAGTTTCATGAGTTTAGGGACTATTTTGTGTCTTGAGTGTTGTTTAGTGTGTGTCTGGTTCATGTACTAGAGTGTCATGTGTTAGTGCCTATAGGTGAGAGTGCCATTTGTATAAGTATTTGTGTGTGTGTGTTGGTTTTAGGAATATATATATATATATATATATATATATATATATATATATATATATATATATATATATATATATATATTTATATATTTAGATATTTATATATATATATATATATATATATATATATATATATAAGAGAAAGGGTAGTATGGGTATCTATATGTATGTAAACAGTTAGACGTGGCAATGTAAATAATGATAGATAGATATATAAGTAGATACTCATAATATATAAACACATATGCATATGTTCATTTGTGAAGGTAAGATAAGTGTATACCAGTATCTTGTGTGTATATACCTATGTTTGTGTGGGTTTTTAAGGGACACTAGAGCAAGGAACTATCATATGGAAGTGTAGTATGGGATGAATGATGTATGTGTCTATACATCTATATATTGACAGTGAATGGGAGGGGGTACTGGTGTTAGAACAACAAGGGAATAACCCTATGTTGCCTTGAAGCAGTAGCAGTAAGGAGAGTGGCCAAAGGCCTGTTCAGAGGTGGGGAAAGGTATAGGTGGGCTGCACTTTACAGTAGGGAAGGCTTTATGAGTATGAGAGGGTGAATGAGTGAGATGAATTGGTAGGTGGGGTACCCCTATGTGTTAAAGAGTATGTGTTATGTGAAGGTGTGCCAATATGGTTTATTTATGAGTGTCAGAAGTGTTTAAATGATAGGAATGACCAGTGTCAGTGGGAGTTGTGTCTAAGTGTTTGAGTGTCAGTGAGTTGAAACTGTCTTGAGTGTTTAGTGAGCATCCTAGTGTGTCATGTGCCCATGTGAGATTTAGTGAGTGCATAGTATCATAGTGTCAAGTTTTCTAATACAATGAACTATCATAATATGACAGTAGATAGGTGAAGGCCTTGTGGCCTATGTGAAATAGAGGAGGGTGGTTTGTGTAACTGTCAAGAGTGACAGAGATGCGTGAACGAGAGGACTTAGAAAAAAATTGTCCAGTGATAGTATTGGGCTCATGGTTGAAGTGTGTGTGCCATTGCACCACACATGAACATGTTTGGGGCTCATGGAGTGCCCTGTGCCTTGCACAGGTGATAAGGGGAGTTGTCCCCAGTGACAGGGACTAGGGAAAAAGTAGGTCATGTTTGGACTTGTACTTGAAGTGTGTAGGCATAGAGGATAGGGCCAATGGCTTTGTATGTTGTAGGACAAAACAGGAATGGGGGCTTCGTGCCCTGTAGGCCAGGCAGTGCCTCTTTGGCATAGGCTAATGGGTGGCCATAGACTTAGGCAGAACCATGTTGGCTTGTAGTAGGCACCAGGCCCTGTTGGCCTTGGCCAGGCCAGTGCTTGGCAGCAGGGCCTATGGCCAATGTCTAGTGTAGGCTAGTATCTAGTGTTGGCTTGTGTGTATATGGTGTTTAGAGTTAGTATAGGTAATGTAGTAGATAGGTAATAGGATATTACCTAGCTAAGTATTGAAGGATATAGAGTAACCTAGGCAATAGGTAATGTATAGAATAGGTAGTTGAGTTTTACCTATGTCTCATGTAGGTAATGATATCTAGTATAGGTTATATCCTAGAATATGTGAGTTCATAAAATAAGCCATGTTATGTAGGAAGGTAATATGGAAATAACCTAATTAGGTTAGGTAATGTAATATAGTGATAGTTACCTAATGTAGGTGGTAGGTAATATCATATATAGGTAACTTAGAATAGGTTAAAGGGTATTGAGTAGGGTATCCCAAGATACCCTATGATTGGGTAAGTGCCTAAATAGAGACTAGGGTAGCCTAGTATGGGTTGGGTTACCTTGGTATGACAAGGTAATGACCTAGAAACCTAGGGTTGACTTGATGTAACCAAGGTTGACCAGTTTGACCTTAAAAGTCAACTTTTAAGTCAAATTGACCTAGTTTGACCCTGGAAGCCTAGTTTTGATCTAGATTTGACTTAGATTGCATATCTTACTCTAGATATCCATGCTTAACTCAATTAAACACCCATTGACATGTATATCTTATATATAGGTCTTTGTGACTCCACTTTAGGCCTCGATTCACATTTACTGCTCATGATCGCATGCGAGTACATTCTCTGATAGTTTCTATTATTTGATTACTACTATAATTCAAGTATTTAGAAATGTTACTTATGATTCTTGGCACGATGGCACACGGGTTGGTATTATTATTGGATCTTTAATCATGGGATGTTACCTTAACGCATCGTAATGGTATCGGATACTATCTTTGTTGGTATTGGATAACATTGAATAATATTGGATAATACTAGAATATTTGATAACATTGGAATACATTGGCTAATAACATGTCATGGTTGGATCCATCGTATCATTCGGGGCAGAGAAAATACTAGTTAGGTATGTGATCAAGAACTATCGACAAATACTTTAAATCATTGGCTACTAGCTAATCATACACTTCACGTATGGTTGAGCTAGCTTTCCTTAGTGTAAATTATTGAATCTCCCAAGCCGATCACATATCTATCTGTTATTTTAAAACATATTGTCTATTATAGTTTCATACTTAGTTTACCAGTTATATTGCTCTATCCCTGATATGGTAGTTCCTCTTTCATTACTTGCTCGTACAGATTACATTTTATTGATTACATTGTATATCTCTTTCTATTAATTTATTGCATAAGATATGTTCTCATCATCGTATATAGCATCTTCTTTATCATTGTCTTATAGTTTTTGCCAATTAAATGGAACTGCTTTTAGGCCACGTTTGGTTCACAGAATCTCTGGGTTGGAAAAGGAAAGTGATTATTTTCCTATATTTGGGTGCCAAAGAAATTGAGAAGGAAAGGAAAGTGATTCTCAATGGAAGGGAAATTAGGGGAAAAGTGATTCCATCCATCCAAGCAAGGAATCACTTTCCCACATTAAAGTATTCACTTTTCTTTCCAAATTCCTTGGCATTGCCAAACATCGGAAAGGAAAATCAATGTAAATTAAAGTTTCCCAAAGGAAAGGAAATGACAAGGAATTGATTTCCTTTTCCTTCCATTTCACGAACCAAACGAGGCCTTAATATTTGTACTTCGCTCCAATCCTGACTGGATAATATTTTTTAGAGTATTTAGAGGTATGACGACCATGCTCAGAAGATTTTCCTTAGAGCAAGTGCTCGTCGAGGGTGCACCTCTAGTAGTAATTTAGCTAGTAGCTAGGTTTTCTGGATTTGTCTCCACTTTGTTATGTTTGGGAATATTATATTTATTCAGGATATGTATTATTTTGACTTAGATATCTAGACTTTTTTATTGTGATTTCAGTTGCTATTCAGTTTTATCGTCATCATCATTTATCCAAATATCGTGCTCTATCTTCCTTTAGAACCTGTGGTTGAGTTATATACTTTTTATGTCATATTATTCCTCCGTACGGAGATGACAGTTATATTTCATATTGTTAGATGTTAGACGTTAGACGACCTATATAGCGTTCTGCCGTCGACATTGCGGTGTAGGCTGGATGTACCCACGTACTCATGTCCCTAAACTGGGTGCGGGTCGTAACACATTTTTGTGGTGGCCCATGCAGGTCCAGCTTCACAATAGAGTAAAGTCATGTTAGTACAACTGCTTAGTTATACTACTACGAGCCTGCAATAGGATATAGGAAATATGATATTAGGATGTGAGGATACTTAATCACAATTAGGAAACTCCAATCTTTTTGTTGTTATTTCAATTCTTCTTTGCAAATATTCTTCGAATTCAATTGTCCTTTATTGATAATATCTCATCTTGTGCCATATTGATTTCCTTTGTTGATCTGTCTTCAGGATGTCGAAGACCAGATCTCAGAGCTCTGGAACCACCAATACGACGGAGAGGTCTGCTACTTCATAACCTCCTCCTTCAGTTGCGGGATCTGCAGCTTCGGGGGTTGCTCCTACTATTTCTTCCGTCCATGTGGGAGTGCCAGCAGCTTCTGGGGCATTCCTTCACTGGTTCAGAGGACCATTTCAGTTCAACTGGGGTTCATTCCTCTACCACCTCTACCACCGTCTGACACAGCACAGATGTTTATGCTATTCCAACAGACGATGGAGGCACAGAGGGCCCAGGCCGAGGCACAATAGTGACAGGCTGATGTGTTGTGTCAGAGCATCGATAGTGCCCATCAATTGGCACTGGCTGTAGTGGAGAAGGTGGCTACCGATCTACCTCAGGATGCTCCTCTCCAGTAGTAGTAACTAAGGCCTAGTACTTTATTAGAGTTCAAGAAGAAGTCCCCTCGAGAGTTTAAGGGGACGGAGGGGATCCTCTACGCCGATGATTGGCTGGAGGATATTGAGCGGATCTTCCGTCTGGCACAGATCCCGGAGAGATCGCAGGCAAAAGCGGCTACCAGCCAGCTGTTCGATATCGCCCTCACATAGAATCGTATAAAGCCTAGGCTTGTAGTGCCAGGGTTGACTTGGGAGGCCTTCAAGGAGATTTTCAAGGAGAAGTACTTCCCCGATGTGGCTTTGAGTGCATTGGGAGCCAGATTCAAGGATTGGTCCACGGAAGACTGTCAATAGATAAGTATACTACTGAGTTTTCCCATTTGAGCCAGTTTATGATGAGCATGGTTCAGAAGCTAGGGGACCGGGCCAGAAAGTTCAGGAGAAGTCTTAACAGCGTGGTCAGATCACATACATTTGGGCGTCGTACGACGACCTTCGAGGATATTTTGATGGATGCCCAGATTGCGGAGAAGGATTTAGGCTTTAGGCCCAAGAGAGGCAGTGACACCATGGGTGGTACTGGAAGTAGTGCGGGACCGGCAAAGCATCTCCAGTTTCTTCAACAATTATTCCAGCCACCACAACTGTAGTTCCAGGCTCCCACTAGAGCTCAGTTCAACAGTTTCATGTACCGATACAAGTAGCAGTACATAAGGAGCAAGAGCAACCTCAGAGACAATTTCAGCCAGCTTCCACCTGTACCTACTGTCGGAGGTCAGGCCATACTTGGGAGGTGTGCAGGAAGAGGCTGGGAGTGTTTGTGCATTGTGGATCAACGGAGCATCTAGTAAGGGATTGTCTCTTAACCCTTTATCGTCCTGGCCAGTATCCAGATCAAGGACAGGGGGATGGAGTTAGGCCACCTGTGTCACAGCATCATGTCCCACAACAACAGAGGGAGATACCCCATCAAGGCAGGACTTTTGTGTTGACGGTCAAGGAGACTCATGCTACAGGTGATGGGTTAGCATGTTTTTTTGTTCTATTTTTTCTTCCTTTCTCACTCCATGATCTGTTGATTTCTTAGTACCTTATAGTTTCAGCGATGATTTTCATGCTAGAACCCATGATAGGGATTGTAATATCATGATCAGTAAGACCATGACCATGTATGTTTGTTTTCTTTCAAATGAATTTTATATTTTAGATAGGACACTCTTGGACCATGATTCTTGGGGGCTTGGCCTAGAGAAGAGAACCAACTTAAATTTTGAGGACAAAAATTTTCTAGGGGGTAAGGTTGTCACTGCCATATTTCCAGAATAGGAATATTTTTGTTATTTTATATTATTTATATAGTGGGTATTTTTTTAATAACTAAATATGATTGTTGCATTTATTAGTTGACGAGCCTATTTATTGGATATTTTAATTGTGGACCTAACTGGACAGATATGACTACTTGCACCTATTTTCTAGGATGAACACAACTTGCCACATTTAAGTCATGTTGAGTCGAGATTAGGAATGGAATTAACCCAACACTTAGACTAGAACAACCCCATATTTAAACCTAAGTGTTTATGACAACTTGAGGGGTGTTTTGGACATTTCAAAGTAAATTTTAGGGAACATTTAGGGCTGCAATATATTAGGGGTTCTCTCACTCTTCTTTATTTCATTTGAGGCTCCAAGAAACCCTAGTAGAGCTCTCTACAAGCCCCCTCAATTTCTCGCTCTTTCCTGCACCAAAACTCTTCCAAAATCCTTCCAAACTTCACCAAATCTTCATCCTAGAAGGCTTGGAGCTTGGAGACTAAGGAGCACAAGAAGAGGAGTCCAAAAGCTTGGGAGATTTTGTCATACTTGACACTAGAGCCTTCCAAGAGAGTTTTATTAGAAATCAATTTTCTAATAGGTAAATTCTTGTCATTTCTCATAGTTTGGGCTCCATTTTCATACATGACACTAGTAGGAACACACATATAGACTAGGGGTACCTATTGAGAGAATAAGCAAGGCTCTAACCATCATTTTGGTAGGAATTATTTAGAGTTTTTGTGTCATCTTTGGAGAAATTCGAGGAGAGCACACCAAGTGTTTGTCAAAATGACAAATAGACCACTTTAGTTCTACTTTTCAATTTTTGTACTTAGGAGAGGTTTGATTTGCTTATGGGAATAGATATATGATTTCTAGTATTTATATCTAGGCACATATATGTATATATTATATGAATGGAGATAGGTATATACGAAATTGCCTATAGCCTATGTGTTCACTGTGTTTTGGGGCCTCATGAGCATTGTTTTGAGTTTCATGAGTTTAGTGACTATTTTGTATGTCTTGAGTGTTGTTTAGTGTGTGTGTGGTTCATGTACTATAGTGTCATGTGTTAGTGCCTATAGGTGAGAGTGTCATTTGTACAAGTATGTGTGTGTGTTGGTTTTAGGAATATATATATATATATATATATATATATATATATATATATATATAGAGAGAGAGAGAGAGAGAGAGAGAGAGAGAGTGGTATGGACATCCATATATATGTAAACAGTTAGATGTGGCTATATATGTAAACAGTTAGATGTGGCTATATAAATAATGATAGATAGATATATAAGTAGATACTCATAATATATATACAATATATTTGAAACATTAAGCAATTTTGGCTTTGGAACGACATATAAGCGTTCCTAGATATTGTAACACAATATATTCGTTCCAAACATATTAAATGCTCCTAAATTTATTTTTTCTAAAAAAATACATATTATATTTTATGGAACACTTTGTAACTGTTTTAATTTGTTTTCAACACCCTCTGTCAGTCCCCGTTCCCGGAATGCGTATTTTATACGTATACCGCTTGCCTGAATTTATTTAGTATCTGTCATGCATTTATTTTGTATTTAATTCTTTTAATTTCATGCTAATTATTTTTCTGTATTTTATTTTCTGCTTTTTCTTGGCTCTTGGTTCATTTTGGTTCATGGTAAACCAACTTGGTTTGGTTTGGTTCAACATGGAAAGGAATGGATGGCTGGGATTTGGTGGAGAGAATGAATGGTGGAGATCCACTTGACCTCGATATAAAACTTCTTCTTTCCTTCTCTCTCTTCATTCATTCACATTTACTCCTCCACCAAACCCTAACCCACTTGTGAGAGACAAGTACATCTTGTACATCATGGAGGATTTCATGCATTCCTATTTATTTTTTGTCCATTGTGTTTGTCTCTTCTTTTTCTACATGTTTAGGTCTTGTAGTTTTTGTTTTCCATGGTTAGCTTTGTGTAGATCTAAGTTTTTCCTCTTTTTGGTTTTTTTGGGTTTTGATCTATCAAACTTTATCATTTCCATGTTTTGATTGTTCTATGTTGTAGAGAATTCAATTCTACCCAATTCTGGCTTTTGAAAAGTTAGATTTCGACTTGATTTGAGGAAGTTATGGCCAAAACAATTTTGGTCAAACTTCTATGTTCATCTGTCCTGATTCTGGCAGGGACGATGAATAGTGTCTGGCCGCATGACCATTTCTGGCCGCATAAGCATTTTTGAGCCGCATAAGAATTTTTGAGCCGCATAAGAATTTCTGGCCGCATGACCATTTCTGGCCGCATGACCATTTTTGAGCCGCATAAGAATTTTTGAGCCGCATAAAAATTTCTGGCCGCATGAACATTTTTGAGCCGCATAAGAATTTTTGAGCCGCATAAGAATTTCTGGTCGTATGAGCATTTTTGAGCCGCATAAGAATTTTTGAGCCGCATAAGAATTTCTGGCCGCATGAGCATTTTTGAGCTGCATGAGCATTTTTGAGCCGCATAAGAATTTTTGAGCCGCATAAGAATTTCTGGCCGCATGAGGCTGATTTTGGCTGATTTTGATTTTTTGATGCTCTTTTTGACTGTTTTCTGGCCCGAATTTCTCATAGCTTCCAACATGAAAGTTGTAGATCTTTTCCTTGGCTTCAAGAATATGTTACCAACTATTTTATGCAAGTTTCTCTTATTCTTGATATAGAACTTTTGACTACCATGCCTTGTCACATATTGACAATGATTGTTATCCTGACTTAATATTGATCATGCGTTCCTATGCCTGGAACTAAGAGACTGGCTAGTCGTCTTATTGTACTGAATGGGACACGTTTATGTATGAACCATTGAGAACGACTGGCTGATCCCGATCATTGACAATGTAACCGTGCTGATCTCCAACTTATAATTATGTACATGAATTTGAGTAGGTGTTATAGCACCGATAATTAATTTTGTATTACAAAAGCAGCACGTGTATCCTACTATCAAGGCATGATTATTCCGTGGATAGGTTTGATTGTTGTATTACGCTATGCAGGACCTACAACCTAACCGCACTGGTATCGTTGTAGAGTTACGCATAACGTACCTTGTACAAAAGTACTCATGCGAAATACTCATGATCCATGGCATAAGATTTCAATTAACATAGGGCCAACTAAGTTAAATAAAATAATTACTGCATGGAGAGAATAGATTTTCGAGTTCTTACATGACGGCCGTCCTTGGGACAAATAGTGTCCCGACACGCCGGCTGGTTCCCACGGATACTGCATATCTACCATACGGGCAGGGAGTGGTATCCGGTTTACTTTTCCCAATCGACGAGCGTCCCGCTGGGACTCGTTTTCCCGCATGGCACAACTGATTATTGGATCGACCAGCCTTGTTTGTCTATAGTAAGAACTGAGAAATTCCCTAATGCATGGTTCCAGGGTAACTTGGAGCTCACTAGTAGTAAACCGTAATAATTGCCTGGCCGCTTAAACTGATTTGATTGTGGGTTGTATCCTACTTTGCCAACTATTGAGGTAAGCTGAACGTCCTGACATGACGGGCCAACTTCTGTCCTTATTTGTTTGGGGAGTTGGTTCGGAGTGTCAAGACGCTAGGCGTACCTTAGTAAGAGGCAAAGATCTATTTATCTTATTTATATCCTTAACTCTTATTACTGGTTTTAATTCTTCATGTCGTGCTTCCTTTGTGGTGCTTGCTATTAGAGGTCTAACCTCTCTGGTTTTGTATGGCCAGATCTAGAGCCAGCTCCCGAGGACTCAGCTTACTTCTACCCTCAAGATGGTCAATACTAGAAGGATGACCGCAGGAGGCCACGAGTGGGTTCCTTGACTCCCTACTCGTCTTCTTCTTTACTTTACTTTTGCCGTTTTGGCACCGACCTGTTAGTCGGACTGTCTAGCACTTGCTTTTACATAATTGTAATTAATTCAGACTGCAGCTGATAGCGATTGTGTATACCTTATCATATTATCTGGCTATGTTTTGTAAAGCCAGATCTCAAGAATATTTTGACTGAGCGTTTGGGATGCCTTACTGCTTTATCATATATGCTCTTTATTTACTGCTACTTGATTCATTAATTGAGACAATAGATGCCATGTGACCCTAGCGAGACTTGTATGTAGTATGTACCCCTTGTCTAGTTTACAGCATTGATCGTATTATTCGGTATTTCTTCTACCCGTAATACGTAGCTGGCCAAGTCCGTCCCCGTCCCCCGGTGTTTCGGGTCTGGGGCGTGACACCCTCCCCACCTCATGTGCATCCTAAGAAAAGTGTTCGAACTCATTTATTCTGGACTAACACTCTCTCTCTCTCTCTCTCTCTCTTAATTGCCACTCACGAGTTGGATCTCCCCACAGTACCGACGGTCACGCAACCCCCTTCGCTGGTAAGTTACTCTCCCTTCTCTCTTCCCCACTCAACCCATCTCTCACCCCTGCTCCCCTCCGTTGCCCCCATGCCCTCTCAGTCCTGGTGCCCCCATGCCCTCTCAGTCCTGGTGCCCCCATGCCCTCTCAGTTCTTTCGTATTCACCAATTGTAGGTATCAGTTTTGATTGGGACTACTTATGTAATGGTTAGGGTTTCATCGTATGATTTATGATAGCTAGGGTTTTAGCCTCTTGGTCTCACGGATCATTCCCTGATCTAATAAATTTAGGGTTTATCAATTGAGGCTATAGATTTGTATTCTTGTTAAACTTGTTTCTTTTTGGATTAATGTGACTAGTTCATGTAGCTAGGGTTTATAAATTAAGGCTATTTGAACTAATATAAATCTGCATTCATAAAGATTAAGTTGAATGGTCAGAAAATTCATATTTGGTCTCTTCTTATTCCTTAGACATCTTCATTTGAAATCTATCAGTTGCATATTTCTTATTATATTTCTTCATTATGGTCTATAGGTAGATTTTAGTTTCCATCGAAGTACAGCTGGAATTTCGTTTCTACATTTTGATAAAGGCTACCATGTTTACTGTGATTAATTACTTTTAATTTGCTAATAATGTTTTTTACCTTAACATTTGTCCCTAAGATCTGGCTTTCCCGAAATATTTTCTTCCTAGATCAGAAGTGCAAGATACTTAATTGTCAAACGAGCAATATGAGAACTATTAAATTGTAATTTTTTTCTGTAATATTGATTTATCCAGTCTTGTCATCCTTATCCTTCTCTCATCACAAATTCATAATCTTGTTGGTTACAGATCATGGAAAAGCTCCAACAATGAACTTGGGGAATATTTTTAATCGGTTGTCAATTTTAACTTTTGACCATTAATCATTCTTTTTTTTGTTGATACGAAGGTTTTCGTGCTAAGCATAATGTCAAAAAATTTGTAAAACAACATAAGACATCCTCCGTAAAGTTTTGAAAGGGTTTTATTATGTTTATAAAAAAATAAACTTCAAGTTGGAGTAGCTAATCCTTTTATAATTGACAAAAAACATTGCTTGAGCCAATAAAACAGGTTTACTAGGTACTAACTAGCATCATAGATCTATCAAGTTTACCCAAAGTTTATGTCTACAAATTGACACCATGTTGACCACGTCGTCATAATATTTGTCAAATACATACGTAAATCATAGCTAAAGAGCTATGCTGCAAAACTGGCCCGAAAATGGTAGAAGAACACAAGGAGGACTTTTGGTGGCATATATGGCTTTATTTTTATAATTTCTTGTTAGTAAGGATAAGAACAACTAGAAAGCACAGTTATGGCAAGAAAGGTTCTAGCATGGTCCCTAAGGATGTTGTCTACTATCATTTTTTCTTGTGTGTATACTAAAATTTGGTTTTGTTTCCTACCAATAAGCATAGCAATGGCTTTATGCTTTAGTTGGTTTTGTGCTACATTATTTACTGAATGCTACTGCTACATTATTTACTGAATATGACTAAAGAAAGGTTGGGTGCACTATTCTATCTCATAGTATTTCCCTTCCCTGCATGGCTGCATTAAGCATAAATTGATAAGTAAGAGTTATTTCCACTTGTTCAAGAAAAAATTCATTTTTAATAGCTCGTATATAGCCTATGATTGTTCTTCTTTCTCGTTCTGTTATGAACTCGGCTAGAGGTTCTGCATAAAATCTTGAATTGGAAAAACCCAAACAACCATAGATGTTGAAGCAAGTTCAAAAAATACAGGTTATTTGATAGAAACATTTGAGATACCCAGTTTAGACTTCAGAAGAAAGGAAGAGTAGCCTAACCTACTCCCAGAAAGCTTTAATGCTTGCTGCTAGATATCAAGTTGCTGGGCTTTGAGACTAGAAGCAGTCTTGAGCCAAGACTTAACCATTCTCCTTCTCTTAACTAGTTCTTTCAAAAGCTGACATGTTGATGAAAATAGATGTCACTGAAATTATAATTGCACTTTTAAAAAATGTGTAACGAAACAACACTACATGGCTTTGAAAATAATGGATGAAGTAGAATCAACTCCTTTCTTTAGGGAAAGAGTCCACCGCTATAAAGATATGCCATGAGAAGTGAGGTAAATATAGCATACACACTAATGATAACAACAAATTCAACATCCGAAATCCTGAAGGTCTGGTACACGAGTTACCTGATTAAACCATGTCCTCTGTAATATTAGCCAGCATGTCTTTTCTTATAGACAAGAGCTCATTTTAGTCTACCATAGTCCTTACATGAAAATTATAATGGGTATTTGTAAATTTTTAGAGTTCCCTGTATATGTATCATCATTATCGATTATGCTTATTTATCCATCTAGTAACAGTAGGAGATGGTTATTAGCAATGTACATGTTATGATTCTAGTATAATCATGTGATGATGAACCCAGTAGAGATGACAAGACTCAAAATGGCTGATATGTTGGAAAATCGATGGAGCTTATTATGGATGTACCTTAACTGGTATTTTATCCTTTTTTTCTTCGTATGGAGCTTTAAGAAAAAACAATTGAAATTACGTTATGTCAACTAAAATTTATAATATTCATATGAGAGTATTCTTTGCTTTCAAGTTATGGTTGTATTCATTTCTATGTTATTATATGGGTCACCATAAGTCAAACCTCTTTTTCCTCTTTTTATGCTACAGGTAATTTCAGAAAATTTAAGTAGAGTATGATGTCTAAAAATGCAATGGGTCCTCAAAGAAAGGTAAGCACTAAGTTGGTATCCTTCTTTTGTAAGAGTTATACTTTCAGCATGATGATGATTATTTTTTTGGAGGTTCTACTTAATTCATGTTTATGCATTGTTCTTTGAAATAAAGTTCTTCCTTCAGCTAAATTTTGGCTTTCCTACAGATCCCTGACAACTACATGGAATACATACACTACCAAAATTTGTCGATTTAGCGACGGCAAGATCCGTCGCCCGTCCGTCGGAAATTTGTATTAGCGACCGATCACTGACGGGTCTTGGCCAAAATAACCCGTCGGCAATCAGCTCGTCGCTAATAACGGTCCGTCGCTACGTAGTCGTCAAGCAACGGAATAGCGACGGCTTTTCGACTTCACAATACGAAGCATTAGCGACGACTTTTCGACGGGCTTTCGTCCATTTCAGGTATTAAATACTGAACTGTGTAGACACTAGCGACATAATGGTCTGTCGGTAAACCGTCATAATAGCGTATCAAAGGGTATCGTTTCGTCGCTATTCCGTTGACCGCCGTCGCTAACAAAGGACAGATTAGCGATGGCATACTGACGGATTATCCGTCGACCATTTTCTGGAAATGCTTGGCATTTCCAGAACCATGGCGACGGATGAGTCGTCACTATTCCGTCGCTAAGCCGTCGACAGAGCGACTGATTAGTGGCTGATTATCCGTCGCCATGGTTCTGAAAATGTCCAACATTTCCAGAACCTTGTCGACGGAGTTTCCGTCGCTACGCCGTCGAGAGAGCGACTGATTAGTGGCTGATTATCCGTCGCCTTGGCGACGAATTTTTTGCCGCTATTCCGTCGAAGTATATACCACCAGAACCATGCCGCCCGTCGCTACCTGGAAACAGTTTCAAATCTCTAGTTGGCGACGAAAATTCTGTCGAAAAGTAGTCGAAAACTGGAAATATCCGTCGCTAACCGGTCACTAGTCCGTCGATAACTGAGATTTTTTTTTAAAAAAATTACATCACTTTCCCTGTTCACAAAAATATGCATAAACCAAACTAATATATAATGCACACCAATTATCCAACAATCACATAGACCAAATATATAATGCACACCAATTATCCAAGAATCACAAAGACCAAATATGCACATACGAATTTAATGCACACCAATTATCCAAGAATCACATAGACCAAACCAAATTAATAGAAAATAGACATCAATTATCCTGAAGAGTAATCTAATATCCGTTGTTATAATTCGATCATAGCACAAATAATCCAAAATTGCCACAAATATTCCAAAATTTTTTAATTATAATATTTTAAGGAGAAGGAGGAGTTCAATTGCCCGGTGGTGGTAATCCCTGCTGCGACCGACGAATATACTCCTCCACTCGGTACGGCGGCAAGCCGTCGTAAACACTGCTCGAAAGTCGGCGTAGCTGCTCTGGCAATATGAGATCCAGGAGTGCCGTCACAGTCGACGGCGGTACAATAGGGGCATCAGGATTGAAAGAAAGATGACCCACGGAAGAAGGACCGACACCAGCAGTCGACGGACCAGTAGAAGACAGACCGACACCATCAGCAGACGGACCGGCAGCAGCAGACGGAGGCAGAAAGTACGTAGCAAATTGCTCCCGCAAGGACGACACCGTCTCGTGCAGCTGCGTAAGCTGCGACCTAACATCATCATCTGCCAGAGCCACGGGAGGAGGCGGTGTCGGTGGAAATCTCTGCGTCGCCATGTACAACAGCCCTAGGGAGTCGACTCCGTACAGGAGCCCTTTTTAAAGCCGTCGACGGTATCTACGAACAAGTCGTTGCGAGCGGCCAAAGAAGAGGGCGTCCGGGCGGGCGTCGTTTCACCGACATCCTTGGTGTCAGTTAACTGAGCCCGACTAAGGGCCTCACGATACGCAGTCTATCAAATGAATGTGTTTATATTATAAGATTTACCTAAGTTGTAATCTAAATCCTATGTTTCACTAAGTTAAGTGTGAATCCTAAGTTTACCTAAGTTATAGTCTGAATACTTTTAATTCTAACGTAAATCTCATAAACATAAGTACTTACATCAGTCTCCTTAGCCCTCTCGTCGACGAAGCTTTCGTCCTTCCGTCTTTTGTGCGTATGTTGGAACACGTCGTGCATGGTGACCGATTCTGGCGCCCTTCCCTCCTTCACCGCCCGTTGGGCCTACATACGAAATTTTCGTAGAACTTAATTAACTCCGTATATTAATAATACCTAATTCGATAGTGAAATGCATTTACGGTATCTCACCAGATCTGCAAGCGTCGCTGCGTAGGGCCTTGATCCCCCCGTATGAAGCCCCGCGACCTGTCGGTTCGCCTTCGCCTTCTCCGATTTCTCCTTATACGCAGGAGTATCCATCATACCTAAGAGGTCCTCATAATACTCCTGCCGGATCCAATTCGGCCTCGTATGCCCCATTTTCAGGTCATGAATCATATCACGTATCTTCTTCGAGGCAGCGCTTCTGTAGGTCCTGCGGATCGCGTCCTCGTGATGGGGGGGGCCACCAGTACGTCGTCTAACATAGAAATTCAATTATCACGTAATTTAAAAAAATGGTTGATTAAAAAGTAACTAATAATTAACCAAAAGATATAGATATATACCCTCAATTCGTCGAGCCAGACGTACTTCACGTTTGGGGGCACCGACAAAAAGTTGAGGTAGGGACCATGGAAGTTAGCCCTGATAATTTCTCCAAGAGCCCTGGCAACATTAAACGGAAAATACCTACAAAGAAGAAAAGACTGGATTATTAACTTGAATAAATGAAAAAAATTTAAAAAATTATCTTAAATTTACTTACGAGGTCTCCGCGGGCCATAGCTCTCGTCGGAACTCGCCTCTCGGCCTCTCTGGTGCCGTCGGAGGATCCGCGGGTCCGCGTATGTACTCTCCAGTAACCGGATGGAACCGAGTATGGGGGTACTCCGGGGCCCACTGTACAGTAACTGGGGGATCCACTGGTGGATCCGCTGCTGGTGGTTCCGATAGCGGAACGGATCCGCTAGCAGATCCGGACTCATGCCTCGATGAAGTGGTCGATCGACGGCGGGATGCGTCTGTGCCCGGGGTACTCTCCGAGTCGGGATCGCTCGATGGGGTCACATCCCGAGAATTTTAAATGCGACCACGACCACCAGCACCACTATGACCACGACCACCACCACCACCACCACCACCACCACCACCACCAGCACCACGACCACGGCCAGCCATCATGACCTGTAAATAGAACACATAAACATAATTAACAATATAAAAGTGTAAATGAATATAAAATTCTAAACTAAAATATACATACCACCAGTAGGGAGACGAGTGCCGCCGCGACGAAAAAGACTAGGAGTGCCATCTGCAATAAGTAAATAATCGAATAAAAAAACATGAATTTACGTAATTGCTTTTATGAGGTCAAACTTAATTCACGTAATTGGAAGTGCTTTTAATATACAACAATATTTAACCTAATCATCGTCTTCGTTCTCATCCTCGGCCTCGTCTTCATCATCATCCTCCTCATCCTCATCCTTATCTTCATCGTCGATTTCATCTGTATCCTCATCCCCATCAAATTCTTCTTCTTCTTCTTCTTCTTCTTCTTCTTCTTCTTCTTCTTCTTCTTCTTCTTCTTCTTCTGCCTCAATATTTGGGACAAGATGCCTCTTTTTCCCCTGGTTGATAGCTAAGTCTTGTGTATCAACCTCTTCTTCCCCTCTATTTTCCTTAACAATATCTTCAACATCCATTGTATCTAAGTGTTGTCCCAAGTATTGGAACTTTTCGATCTGGTCCTCTTGGTATGCTGGGTCTCCAACGTTGAATGTATTTCTAGATTTAATATTGCATGCTGCCCACCAGTCAAATAGATCTCTACGACGCCTTGGGTAGCTTGTATAGTAGACTTGAACAGCCTGATTTGCTATCGCAAATGTATCGGACCCTCTATACCTCCTACGATGATTTATATCGACAAATCCAAATTGTTTATCGATTCTCCAACCGATATTTGGTGTCGTATCAAACCACTCACATTTGAACATCACAATATGTATATCATATGGCCAGTATATTGTAAATCTACAATATCCCGAAGCACTCCATAATAGTCAAAGTCCGGCTCGTCGTCATAGATGGTGCCTCTTATGCAAATACCGGAATCCTTGGTACTGATGCCGTCATTGATAAATTCGACATTTATAGCATTCTGAGTTGACTTAAACCTGAACCATTAACGACATAGCCTGGCCAAGTCTTTATTTGCTTCTTCTGTCCCAATGCCAGATAACGAACACTCTCATGAGTGAGTGTTGTTTCAGGCAATAAAACCTGTAAACAAATATTTATAATTTAAATATTTTAGATTATATATTTATAATCTCAATTATAATCATAGTTACTTACGTATTTGCGAAACCATGACAGAAATGTACAATCAACCTCTCTTTGAAGTCCCTCATCGGTAATATCGGGTGTCCTCATTTTGACTTCATCTCTAAATACACTATTAGAGGAAATAAGAATATATAAGTGTAGTCACTTAATTCATCAAATTCGAGATTATAACGAGTGCAAGTGTACTGACTTACTTCTCCAAATCTCTCACTTCTTGTATGTTACAGTTTAACAAGACATATCGGTGAGCGGCATCATACTCGTCGTCTGTCAACCACCGTCTTTTACTAGCCCCAACAGGCTTGCCCCTTATATTGAATATTCCTCCATCCTCAACGTCCTCGTCATTCCTTTGAGGTCTATTTCGATTGGTCTTAACATGAGTATCGAAATAAATGGAGCAGAAGTTTGACACCTTTTTGATAAGATATGCTTCGTATATCGAAGCCTCTATATGAACCTTGTTGCCAACTTTCTTCTTTAAATGGTGTAGGTATCTAGAGAGACAAATTATCTTGAGAATTAAGAAAGAATTTTAAAACCCACTAAAATTCAACTTAAATTATATCGATTTTTATGTACCTTTCAAATGGGTACATCTATCGATAATGAACAGATGCACCGACACGGACTTCGTATGCTAGATGAATCGGTAGATGCTCTATGCTGTCGAAGAAGCCAGGAGGAAATATTTTCTCCAACTTGCAAATTGATAAGATAATCTTCTCCTCAAGTTCAACCATGTGTTGCACAGTCAACTTAGTTGAACAAATATCCTTAAAGAATATTAATAGTTCGGCCAACGGAACCCATACAGCAGAAGGCAACAACTCTTTCAAAGCAATGGGCAGTAATCTTTCCATAAACACGTGGCAGTCATGACTCTTCATTCCCGTTAGCTTGCGTTCATTGAGATTAACGCATCTAGACAAATTCGACACATAGCCGTCGAGAAATCTTAAAGTAGATACCCACTTGCAGATTATTAATCTATCTTCCTTGCTCAATGTGTATTGTGCTATCGGCTTACTTAATTGTCCAGCAGCTCCCCTTTGTATCAAGTTCAGATAAGGATGCTTGCATATCTCGGCAATGTCTTGTCTTGCTTTTGGATTATCCTTCGTCTTTCCTTTAATATCCATGACGGTATTGAAGACATTATCGAACACATTCTTTTCGATATGCATAACATCAATATTATGCCTTATAAGATTATATTTTCAATAAGGTAAGCCCCAGAAGATACTCTGTTTGGTCTAGTTATGGATTTGTCCGAACCCATCGACACGATTGTTCGATGGATCTTCCATTACAGTAGGCAAGTCCTTTACATCTTCCCAAATATCGTATCCCGACAATCTGGCAGGCGGATGAGAAAATTCTTGTTTTCCAGCTCTGAACGCGTCCTTGTTCTTTCTCTAAGGATGACTCGCAGGCAGAAATTGACGATGACAATCAAAGAAAGAAGTTTTTCCTCCATATTTAAGACGGAACGCCTTACTATTTTGCATGCATATCGGACAAGACAGGGTGCTGTGAGTACTCCATCCCGACAGCATACCGTATGCGGGAAAATTATTGATTGTCCACATCAGTGAAGCTCTCATCTGAAAGTTCTGTTTCCTGGAAATATCATAGGTCGTGACGCCGATCTTCTACAGCTGTTTCAGCTCATCCACCAACGGCTGTAAATATATATCGATATTCTTCATGGATTTTTGGGACCCGGTATGATAGCTGTCAAGAACATATAAGGAGTCTTCATACACATCTATGGTGGCAGATTGTAAGGGGTCAGAATGATCGGCCAGCAGGAGTATTAAGATCCCGACTGTCCGAAAGGGGCGAAGCCATCAGAACATAGCCCTATGCGTATATTTCTAGGCTCTGCAGCAAAATCTGGATGGCAAAAATGGAAATATTTTCACGCCTCTCCATCCGAAGGATGTGACAATTCTCCATCGTCCTTTGTGCGTTCTTCGTTGTGCCATGTCATGTGTTCTGCTGTATTCTGAGACATATACATCCTCTGCAAGCGCTTCATGATCGACAAGTAATGCATATACTTGTAAGGACGTCGTTTTCTAGTTGACTTTTCTTTTCCCCTGACTGGCTTGTAAAGATCCGTATTACAGAAGCTGCAATTTTCTATATCCTCGTTCTCCTTGTAGTACAACATGCATCCGTTGCGACAACAATCTATCTTGTCGTACCCCAGTCCCAGTTGTCGGACCATCATCTTCGACTTGTAGAAGTTTTTTGGAAGCTCTTTTGATTCCTTCGGTAACACCTTCTTCATTAGTTGTGTAATCCGATCATAGCAAGTTTGTGACAAGTTAAAATCGGACTTTAAGTTCAACAATCGTATCGTCACTGACAGTACGGAATGTGGCTCACAACCAGGATATAAAGAAGTTTCAGCATCCTGAAACATATCATAGAACTCCTTCGCCTCGGGATTAGGATCCTCCGGATCAAAATTAGGCCCTGTCGTGTCGTACACCATATCTCGTGCAAGGTTCTACACGTCTCCATAATCAACTGAGCATTCGTCGTCATCGACGACAAAATCCGCTGCAGCACTATCATCAAAAGCATAAGTAGCAGCATTTACAACCTATCTTTCCGCATATAGTTCACCTTGCGATGACCACAGTCCGTAATCACGTACGAAACCCTTACGGGTCAAATGATCTCTTACACTCACCACTTCTTCGTAACGTCTATTGCGACAATTATGACATGGACACTTGATTTTGTTACCGTCCATAAACTGAGCTTCGCTCATGGCATACTTAAGAAAAACTTCCACGCCTGTCTGAAAATTGTTACCCACACCTATTCTGCTCTATGTTGTCGCTTGTATATCCATGTACGATCAACGAAATTACGATCCATCACAGATTGGATATGAAAATCTGTATAGTAAGACAAACTAAACAGAATTAGTATATAATCTTGTAACTGGTGGATCCGCTGGTATTCTAGCTCGAAAAGAGAAAAATCTAAGTACAGTTGTTCCTAATAGTTCGATACCGATACTGATAGTTCGATACCGATACCGATAGTGCGATACCGATACTGATAGTCCGATACCGATAGTACGATACCGATAACGATACCGATAGTACGATACCGATAGTTCGATACCGATACCGATAGTCCGATAATCTGATAGTCCGCTAGCGATACCGATAGTTCGATACCGATACCGATACCGATAGTCCGATAGTTCGATACCGATACCAATACCGATAGTCCGATACCGATTCTTCGATAGTCCACTAAGTCGAAATGATTCCTCTTAAGCGTCGAGCATGTTATATACGGTTCAACTTGACGAGTCAGTAAATATTTTTGTGGTGTTGTATGCTTGCAACAGCAAATCAAGTTTTAGAGTCATTATAGGTCAATTAATCAAACTGAGTCAATCTATCTATTTCTAAATTGCAAGAGTCCACTTCTAGGATATGGGAGCTATATCCTAAATATCTAGGCTAAAATTAACTTGGTTAGGATACTAGAGTGTCCTTACTATCTAGCAAGCACTACCTTAGTCTAGTTACACTAGCATTACCTATATTTCCTACCATGTCTACACTCACACATTACACCCCAAGCCGTCCTGCATGCTAATAGGCATGGTAGGCCTGCCTTCATTCCTCACTCTCTAAAGCACACATACACATATATATGTATATCACAGTTACATGTATAGATATATACATCTATATAAAAGCACACGACTGATACACTCTAAGGGTCGGTTTTCCAGGAAAAACTTCACTTATTCAGTGACTTTGGTGAAGCGAATGCCCAAACTCCAGGAAAAACTTCACTTAATCAGAGACTTATGCAGTTGAAGAACTCGCACTGTCCTTGACACAATGAACATATACACCATGAACCCAAACTCCATATTCACATTTACTAATCCAAACACCACCAAACTAATGGATAACACCCAATATGGATAACACATTATTTAGCCAATATATAAACTCAGATGAATTTGAGAAGCAAATCCCCCCGCCGCCCCCGACCAAAGCCCGCCGCCCCAAGCCCGCCGCCCAACTCCCGACGCCCCCACCCCAAGCCCGCCGTCCAGCCCCCGACGCCCAGCCCCCGACGCCCCCGCCCCAAGCCCGCCGTCCAGCCCCCGACGCCCCTGCCCCAAGCCCGCCGCCCAACCACCGACGCCCCCGCTCCAAGCCCGCCGCCCAGCCCTCGACGCCCCCGCCCCAAGCCCGTCGCCCCCCGCAGCCCCGCCACCCACAACCCCCCACCCACCGCCGCCCTTCGTCGCCCAGCCCCCGATGCCCCCGCCCCAAGCCTGCCGCCCCCGCTGCCCCTACGACACCGCGCGAGAGAGAGAGAGAGATCGAGAGAGAGAGAGAGGGGATTACCTTCGGAAGAGAGAGAGGAGAGGACGCCGACGCCGATCACCAAAGCCGCGGGAGAGAGAGAGCGAGAGGAGAGAGAGAGTGAATTTGGGGGAAATGCAAAAAGTTTCCCCCGCCGTTTCAATTTAAGTCTGAACGTATATTTAGCGACGGACTAGCGACGGATACTTATCCGTCGCCCGTTAGTCGCTCTTTTTTATACTTGCCAACTGAATATCCGTCGCTACGTAGTCGAAGAATTGTCCCGCCAATTCTCCCCACGACTCCCGCCAAATAATCGACTGTATAGCGATGGACTGGATATCCGTCGCTATATCTCCGACTCCCTAGCAACGGATGTGCGACCTTTTCTCCCCCTAAACATAAAATAAAAAAAGTAACGGCTTGTCGTCGGTAATTCGTCGGCTAGTTGCCACAAAGCCGTCGCTAACGTCGACGGACGATATCCGTCGCTAATTGTCCATCGCTAATTTACTGTATTTGGTAGTGATATGTAAGAATATCAAGGAATTCCTCTTTAATTACCTCTCCGATGTTCTCTTGTGATAACCAGCCAAGCTTTTGTCAGCAGAAATTCTATGCCTAAGATTTGCTTTGTGGGACACAAGTCTTTTATAACAGAGGAGTTTCTTAACTCCTCTTTGGACTTCTTCAAAGTTTACTTGCTATTTGAATTTTGAAACTACATGTCATCCACCAAAAGAAAAAGAATTAGAAAGCTCACTAAATTTTTTGACGATGACATTGTTTCACACTGTAACCATGATTGGTCGGAAGAGTTGAACCTCTTAATCTATTGGTCGGAAGAGTTGAACCACATCTTATCTTCTTACCAAAATTTTCAAATCAACAACCTATATGCAAAGTCCTTTTACGTGTTATCCAAGAAGATACATTATTACTTTATTTTGGCTACAAGCTTGGACCTCTCATCTTTCAGGCTACCATATCTTCCTTGTAAGATTCTATAGTTTCTTCTTTTCTTTGTTTGAATAGTTTTTAATCTTGTAGAGGTACCGGTTGCATATTATAGATCTGGATCCCTCATCAGTAACCTCTGGTGGCTGGTTGGAAGACACTTCGCTGGTGGAGAAGTATACAATTTTCGAAGAAGCCTATAATAAACTTGACAGGAAGCTCTTTGACCATTTTAATTGTGTTTATAGTAAGCATTTGTTGTTATCTGCTTGTGGAATTTCAATTTCCTATTTGTTGTTTTACGTAGATAAACCGAGTGACAATTACCATAATGTAAAGCTTATTGTTTGCCATTGATTATAAAAGAACAGAACAATTTTATGCGAGGACTGGACTTTTACTTCATAACACAAACTCGTTCGTACAAAGAAATCCTAGGGACGAAAACCTAGGTACAGTAATCTAAGTACAATTGTTTAGTTTTTCTGGGGGATGACGGTAGAGGCTCGAGAGAGTGCTATCAACTCTGCCTTACTCCTTGGACGATCGGACGTAGCCTTGGCTCTGACGAAGAAATGCTCTCGGGATGTGGAGGAATTCTTCTGGGCGCCGTCGCTCTCTTTGTACGTGTCTCTGTCTCTCTCCTCGTTTCTTGTCCGCTCCTCTCTGCTCTCTTCTGCCCTCCTCATTTTCGCAAGGGAATGGCACCTTGCTATTTATAGGAGTGGAGTGTGATAAGTAGGGTTTGTAATGATTGATCCTTCAAAAGTGGGTGGTTAGGGATCCGTTACGATTTGCCTTGATCTTGTTTATTGGAATTTAATCTGGGCCGTCAATATTGATTGTAACAAATCTGGGCAGTTAATGTTGATTGTACCAAATCTGCATGGGCAATTAATGCTGATTGCAACAAATCTGCATCGTGATGATTTGTTGATATCAGCAAATCTGAGTGAATAAATCTTTGTCAATCTCCTGCCACGTGTCCCGACTGCCTGTTAGGTCGATTGCCATAAATCTGGATTATTGGGATTTGATCAACTCCTGCCACGTGTCCCAACTCCTGCGAGCCACATGGAGGACTGTCATAGTTGGGCCGCATGAGTGTGACCTCGTGTCAGAGCCGCATAAGGGTGGACTTATCTGAACCACATGGAAGTCCTTTAATCCGAGCCGTATGAGGGTGGCCCCCATGATCCGAACCACATGGGAGTAGCAGCCGCATGGGGGTAGCCCCCAACCGAACCGCATAAGGGTTGCCACGTGTCAGAGCCGCATGGGTGTGTCCTCCATGATCCGAGCCGCAAGGGAGTAGCAGCCGCATGGGGGTAGCCCCCAACCGAACCGCATAAGGGTGGCCACGTGTCAGTGCCGTATGGGTGTGGCTTTCCAAAATCGGAGCCGCATGAGGGTAGCCCCCACGATCTGAGCTGCATGGGAGTAGCAGCCGCATAGGAGTGGCTGCCGCATGAAGGATGGTAGCCGTATAGGGAGCTTCAGATTTGGTGGATCGTGCCAGCTATAAAGATTTTCTTCGTTTCCCTAGGAGCGCGCCATTATGTCAGAGTCATCATTACAGCTTTATGTCAGAGCTGTCAATTCACCTTTATGTCAGAGCTGCCATGTTATGTCAGAGCATTCAATGAGGCCGCTGCTTGATGGCCAGCTGTAGAGGCGAACTGTATAGGGCCACATGGCTTTTACCCGAGCCGCATGGAGCTATTGGGGGTTTCTGAGCCGCATGAGGCTCTGAAGGATTTTTGAGCCGCATGAAGCTCTAAAGGACTCCTGAGCCGCATGAATCTTTAAGAGATTCATTGAACCGCATGAGTCCCTCTATTTTGGGCCGCATGGACTTTCCTGTTCTTTTCCATGCTTCTACACTTATAAAGTACAACATAGTAAGACAAATGATTGATAGCGAACTTGTTTAATAGAGATGTATTTGCGAATTTCAATGACGTACGGCTGGTAGTATGATAAATAATTTGAAAATTGTGTCGAAAGAGATGGGATGACAAGCTAAATGGAAATCCTATTCCATCATCTTTAGTCTCCTCATGCATTTCCAAGTTGCTGGCAGTATGAATGAGAGACAATGTTATTAAGTGGTTTCATTATGCTTTCGGTTCACATCCGATTAACCATACTAGCACTTGTGCAACCATGCTCATGCAAATTCCTCTATCAATAATGAGAGCAATAGATTATCAATCAGATTAAGAGGCGAATTGATCTCAGTTACATGCGCACTTAGAAATTCTGCTTAATCATCCGCCTGACAAAATGGATTCACACTGATTGGTCAATCAGACCCATATCGAACACCTAGTGAGAGATCTCTATGCATATAACTAATGTGGAAGTAGGCTTGAGAAGAAGAATATTAATATAAATGACAAAGCTCAAAAGACGAACACTTTTGCAGAGGTTCTAGGCTAATTGTAAGTTGTTTATATATTACGGACCATGCCTTACATTTTTCTGTTCACATATATGAACCAGTTACAAAATAACAGTCTGATACTTGATTACTGAAATTATATACGAATGAAGATTCTAGAAAATTTCCATGTCCTAATACAAAAGACTCGAGAGGTTTCTTTTATAATATTTTGACAAATGTGTAAAGAAGAAAAAAATCCTGGTAAGGTAGAGAAGATCTTGTTGGTGGCGGTTGGGTGCTTGATGTCGGAGATTTGATTAAGGGAAGAAGGAATGCAATGAAACTCTGTGGTGGTTGCAATCTGATGGCAACAGAAGGCTATAACTTCTGTGTTATCTAAGAGTTGGCATTTTTAAGTGTGACTAGGGCAACATCGAGCGGACTTACTATCTACTTTTTGATGTTGCGGTGATTAGGGAGGTTATCAATAGCATTGGTACTATTGATGCTTCCATGATGGCCTTTGGTGGGGCCTCCCCTTCTGTCTTCACTTTCTTTGCTCCATCAGTCCTCAAGTGTCTGGGTTGATACCTTTAAGTTGACATGCATCTTTATCATCCTTGATTATATCTAAATATTTGATTGATCCATATTTATTTTGGCTGAGACTTCTTTCATTTAGTCTTCTTGGGCTTAGGCTAAATTGAATATATTTGGATATTACACGATCACATAAATGAATCCAGTTAAACATTTATGTACCACTTGAATTATAATTTCAAGTTACCAATCCATAATTAATTCTTCCAAGTATGGTTTGGGGTTTCAAAGAAGGATATGTTTTTTGTTAGCATTAGAGAGTACATGGACCTTAACAGAGCCGAATTCAAGAGGATTCAAATAGCCAACCCCAAAAGT
The DNA here is from genome assembly GCA_029216955.1 of Iris pallida. Taxonomy (NCBI): domain Eukaryota; kingdom Viridiplantae; phylum Streptophyta; class Magnoliopsida; order Asparagales; family Iridaceae; genus Iris; species Iris pallida. The sequence goes on from JANAVB010009594.1 coordinate 317,239, forward strand.
TTGGGATAAAGGCTTTGTTGTTGTTGTAACTGGCTACAAATTTGAGAAGGTAAGTGCCTTCAACACGTTGTCATTAGCGTTTTCTTGAGGGTATCACGTGAACATCAAAGTTCAATGACCAACTTTCTTCTGGTTTACAAGGTTTTGGCATCAGTACAACCGTACAACAATTTAACTGAATACTCGCTGGCACAGAGATTGACTATCTGAATAAGAGATGCCAAGAGAGTTCAAAGTGTAATTTGATAGTAAATGATGTTAGTCACATAGTACTGCTATTTTTTATCCTTGTTTCTTTCGGATGATCCTGTTATCATTTTGCAGATTCTTTTCTCACATATTTATGGTTCTCTTTCTGTTTTAACATACAGGCCACCACCATAACTAAGCTCTCTTTCTTATAGATATCGAAGAATGAGAGCTGCCTTAAATAATATAATCATACTGTAATTTGTTAATAAATATTAGTAATAATGCTTTTAATCTTGTGCCTTGGAGAGAATCAATTCATGATTTTAAAATTTCCAAAGGAAGGATCTTAAAGAATTGTTCTTACTTTAAGTTACTCATTGGCTGTTTCATCAATCAATCTGCAATATTATGACAATCATTTCTAATGAAATCAAAAGGATCTCTGGATTGATCTAAAAGATCCTTTCAATTGGATAATATTCATTACTCGAATGAGAATAGAGCTTGGATATCATATTGAGTATCTGATGATACATTTTGTGACCACTTAGTGTCAATAAGTTATCTTTTTCAATGAAGTTGGTTGATTAGGACAATTTGTCCTTGTAGGAACCATATACTGCACCTCTGGATGCATTTGTTTCAAAAATAAAATTACGAAAAAATAAACAATGTGGTGGTCCTTGGTCGTGAATATATGAAGAGGATGAACTGCCTCAATGGGTATCTTTGCTTTAAGAAAAAAAAACAACTGAAATTACATTCTGTCAACTAGAATTTATAGTATTCATATGAGAGTATTCTTTGCTTTCAAGTTATGGTTGTATTCATTTCTATGTCATTATATGGGATAACCATAAGTCAAACCTCTTTTTCCTCTTTTTATGCTACAGGTAATTTCAGGAAATTTAAGGAGAGTATGATATCTAAAAATGCAATGGGTCCTGAAAGTAAGGTAAGCACTAAGTTGGTATCCTTCTTTTGTAAGAGTTATTCTTTCAGCATGATGATGATTATTTTTTGGAGGTTCTACTTAATTCCTGTTTATGTATTGTTCTTTGAAATAAAGTTCTTCCTTCAGCTAAATTTTGGCTTTCCTACAGATACCTGACAACTACATGAAAGACATATGTGAGAATATCAAGGTTGGTGCCTGTGGATGTACCTTAAGTGGTATTTTATCCTTTTTTTTCTTCCATCAGGAAATTTAAGAGATCGAGATGCACATTAAAATTTTTAATCCTGGAATAGAATGAAGACTCGAGGACGTTTGTAGGTACAATGGTGAGGCTTAGTGTTTGCCTCATGAAGTATACATTTTAAATCTAGAGATCTACCTGCCATAGTAGGGGTAAGGATGCATACATCTTAATCTTCCCTAGTCCATGTATTAAGGTCAGCATCCTAGCGCTGGACTCCCTTACTACAGAACCCAGACTCTTTTTTGTTGAAGCACACATGATAAAGCATTTTGACATGTTGGGCTATGCTTCTTCTGGTAATTTGAAAGTTATGGTTTACTTGAAGTGATTTTATTATGGTAGTAATGCTTCAACCAAACATTTATTTGGGTAGATGCTTCATACCTTCTCATATACTATAGATGGATAGCTAGACACATACATACCTTAACAATAGTCATGTGATTGGTGGCTAGCATTCCTATTTTGTTACTACATGTGGTTGTAGCTGAGCCCATAGTAGATCAGAAGCTGCAAGGTGGCGGACAATCGCCTTATTATTCATCATTTTCTTTATGGAAAAAGCAAGACTCAACGTCACAGCTAAGGGCAGCCCCTCAGGAACTGCAACCACAACTATTGTGACTGTAATTGCAAAATATTCCATCATCTCCTGATCAGTTCAAGAACAGACCCTCCTGATACTTACGGGTGATGAGGACTAGAGCTAGAATAGCAAATATCACAACTGCAAAGAATAAACCTATTTTTCCAATAATAGTTGCAACTCCATTCTGCTTGACCTGTAATGGAGTTTCATCGTCACCTTCACTGAGTGTAGCCATCAGCTTTCCCCACTGAGTTCTTATGCCTACAGTTGTTACCAACATTCTACAAGATACAAACAAACCATCGGCAGGTACTTGATCTCTGATTGCTAGATGCATCACCAGGAAGCATATCATAAATCAAAATTTTCCGCCTGAACCCATTCCTCGTAATCTGAATGGAAGTCTTTATTTAATACTATAGATCCTTTACTTTCCATATTTCAGAGAAGACGGAAGTATGCAGCTTATTTAAGAGATAATTCTTTGAGTTTCATATTGACAATGCCTTTGTCATTGATATTAATATATTCTAGACTGGTTGATTAATATATTCTAGACTGGATAGAAAAACTTGCAAGTTCTACTTCATTCTTTTATTAGTGTGATAATTTGATTAGTCCTTGACATACTTATCTCTATAAATTTTACTGAATTATTTTTCTTTTGTTCTGAATAGGTACTGAAAAAGCTTTTTACTGAAGATTTGCCTTGAATTTTGGTGTGCACGAAGGAAGATCGTTCTTGATGTTCAAAAATGCAAGCATTAGCCTACGTTTCAGATAATTTCAAAACAGATGCAAGCGAAGGAAAAAAAACATTTTCTGGGGAGATCAGTGTATGAGATAGTGTCACTGATTTTCTCTTTCCTGTTTTGGCATTCAAGGTGGCTTTTGTCTTGTACGTGTTTGATTATGTACATCTATTAAGCTCAATGTAAGCCAATGAGCTTAAACTTTGAACCCAGTAATATGATGTATAGTGGATCAAATGTTTAAATTGATGCATGCTCAAATTGCTTAAATGTTCACTCATTGACTGTTGTGTTTAATTTATTGCTTTATTTTTGTCTGATTTAGAATATAGAGAAAGCTAATGGATGAAAGTATAATTTATTGTGCCTATATTCTCGATACCATCATTTAATGTATTCAATTTAGAATGGTTCCAACTAAAAATTGGAATCCAAAATAAAATTAAAACATAAATAGGTACGCTAATAAAGTGTTGTAAAACAGGCCATAAGAACAATGAAAAAGTTTTGTAAATTATATTTAGGAACGAGATTATCGTGTTCCAAACTGACATTTAGAAATATTTTATCGATGTTCCAAAAATAATTTAGAAACACAATACATATGTTCCAAAATCTACGTTTGGAACGTTGTATAACTGTTCCAAATAAAATTTAGGAACGTTGTCTAACTGTTCCAAATATTGCAACGCCACTTTTAGGAACGGTTATGATATGTTCCTAAAATATTAGGAACATTCAACAATTGTTTCTAAAGGACTTTTTTTGGTGTAGTTGTGAAGGTAAGATAACTATATAATAGTGTCTTGTGTGTATATACCTATGTGTGTGTGGGTTGTCTAAGGGACAGTAGAGCTAGAAACTGTCATATGGCAGCTTAGTATGGGAGGAATGATGTATGTGTCTATACATCTATATATTGACAGTGTATAGGAGGGGGGTATGTCACGACCCGCACCCGGTATAGGGGCACGAGTGCGTAACAGCGCCCAGCCTACGCCGCAGAATCGGTGGTAGAACATTCTTCTAGGTCGCTAACTACAACTCACGCAATGTATATATAATGTACCTGTCATAGATCTCAACTCCGAACGGAGGAGAAGTATAAGATATGGTAATACTCAATCACAGTCTAAGCACGATAAGATATCACAGAAGTCTAAATAACTAATAAGACTAAACAACAACCACAACTAAATAAACTACTAATAATAATATCTGAAAACAAACTCAAATACAATGTCAAAATCTCCATTTATTATAATTCAAGTTCAAACATGAAATCTAAACAAGTCTACTAAACTAGTCTCCCGATCACTCCTGAGAGTCGAGACCCAAGGTAGCTATCGCCTCCTCATAAAAGTCCTCCAGGTTCTCTATAAAATTTTGTCAACGTATCCCGTCAGGATTGGAACGAGCACATCTTCTCAAACAGTTCCAAATAAAAGATAAAGACTATAAAGCAGTTATAGACAGTTATATTGATGAATCATGGAAAGTTTGATACAGGTAATAAAATAGAATAACAGTTTAGAACAAGAAAGTAAATACAATAAATTAGGAGATCATGGCAATGAAGATTGTAAAAATAGAGCTAATTGAACTAGAGTAATGTGATATGAGTCCAGACAGTACAATGTAAGTCAAGTGTTGTTCCAGTGTGAGTCCAGTAAGTGATTCCAGTAGGTGAAGGTGATTCCAGTAGGTGATTCATGTTAGTGATTCTAGTAGGTGATTCCAGTTAGTGATTTCAGTAGGTGATTACAGTTAGTAATTCCAGTAGGTGATTCTAGTTAGTAATTCTAGTAGCTGATTCCAGTAGGTAATTCCAGTTAGTGATTCCAGTAATAGAGGCCTGACAAGTAAGGTATGAGTGTCGCATACAATGGATCCAGAAATACCAATCCGTGTTGTGATAGAGAATCAAATTGAACTAACTAGAACTGAAATATAGTAATCATCAAGTAAATGAAAGAAATTATCAGAGAATGTACTCGCCTGATACCCTGAGTGACTGATGCATACAGATGTTCAAACTGGAGTCATAAGGTCCTATTTAGAGCAATACAGGTTATAATGTGTTTAAAATATAATAATTGAAGTATACAATAAAATCTACATACTCTAGGTCAAAAGTCAACCCTTGGTCAACTCTCTAGTCAACTTAGTCAAACTTAGACTTTTGGTCAACTAGATCAATGATCCATTTAGGGTTGGTCAACTTAGCTAGTCTAGTCTAAAATTTGGTCAATAGGCTATGAAGGGTGAAATTGGTATTAGCCCAATGCTAACACTAAACTCAACATTTACCAAGTATAGGGTACAACACCTATATATATATATATATATTATTTTTTTATTTATATATATATATATTTTTATTTTATATATATATATATATATATATATATATATATATATATATATATATATATATATATATATATATATATATATATATATATATATATATATATTATTTTTTATTTTATTTTATTTATATTTATATATATATATATATATATATATATATATATATATATATATATATATATATATTTATATATATATATATATATATATATATATATATATATATATATATATAAATATAAATATTAAATATATATATATATATATATATATATATATATATATATATATATATATATATATATAACATAAGACATATATCTATGTGCAATATGCTCATATAACACACATAGCTATAAGATGCATGGTATAACCCCTATACTGAAACACAAGGCCGACTCACACACCCTTAACATATACATTCAAGAATCTCATATATTATATACCCTAGTCATTACATGTGTCATGTACATTTGGACATACCTATTACCTAACAGATCCAATTACACCCCATGTGAAATGTCACATACAAGACTTCATGTGAGAGCCTTCCTATGTAAACTGGTAACCCCAAATCAAGGTCCTATATTACTAAGTATCCTTATCCTAACACATGTATACTCATAAGCACAACAAGAATATGGACAAGGACAGGACAGAACATGCAAGGGTGATTGTAGGGGTACATGACAGTTGACAAAACATGCCACAACCAATTTCCTAATACCCTGTCACCTGTAGGTAGCCAATTGGCCCTACACTCGACACTGTGCAGAAGTGCACTGCTCACTACCAATCACTCCAGGTCCTTCCCCTACATGTCTAGCTAAACCTCCAACCTACTCTCCAATGCAGGCCACACTCCTCTCTACTTTCTCCTAATCCATGACTGTCACACATGCACTTCTCCTAATCTGAGACTAAAGTCCAAAAGGCAGAACAATAAAAGGGATCTGAACATAAAGAGACTGAACCTGGGATCAAATCTCCACCCCTTGTGAACTAATACAGAAATGATATTTGAACCCCTAAATAGGACAGATATTCACATACCTATAGTGAAAAGACAATGAGTTCAAGGATGAACTGAACACATGTATATGGGTTGATGTATATGTAATGTAGGAAAGGTTGGGGCTAGGCAATACAAGATAATGCAAAGGAGTTAACCTGCTGTTGCTGCAAGACCCTACATAGGCACTCTTATTCCTCACTGACCCAATGACAGACCCAAGCAAAGAACCCCTCTCTAACACCACACTCTAATCACTGTACACTCACTCAAGAACTAACTCGAACCCAAAGCCTTAACCCTCTACTTCACTGACTGAACCTAAAACCTGATACTAACTGATACTCTCACTTTTAGACACACACTCACACCAAGCCAAGTGATAACTTACTTTGATGCACATCTCCATAACTCATCAACACACTACTTACTCTTACAAGGGCAGCCCCAACATACCTGCACTCTCTAGCCCTTGCCACACATCAACCATATACCTAACTACTTCTATTTGATACATAAGACTCTTCACATCCTCTTGAACACTTGCACAAACCTACCTCTGATACACTAATACACTAACTAACATTGGACATCCTAACTTGAGATACCAACTACCCATCTCTGATACTCTCATAAAACACACACCCAACACCATTATGCCCTCCTAAAACCCCTTGGACACAACCATTATACTACTAATTATATAAATAACTTGTGTTCTGGTTAAATAAATGCAATGAAGGGACTGAATCACTATAAGGAAAACAGATGCATTAAGAAGCAAGAGCTCCTATCTGTCTTGGTATTAAAATATGATCCCCTCACATATATAAATCCATGTGGGAAAATCTGGACATGAATGTGAGGACTGGTCTGAACTTGTGAATCCCCCCTAAATGCAATGTATGACTGGTCTAGATGGGGTACTGACATCAAGTGTCAAGTGGGACAGGTAACAAATATTAGGGTCTGAACTAAGCAACTAAGGGACTAGTATCTAGAGTATAGAACATACAAATTATGAAGATAGGGCAGAATATAAGTTTTCTGAACAATGTATGAAAGAGCTCGACTGAACCTTAATGGTTTGCAATGACTGGAATCAGATGGACATTATTTCGAATGAGTAGGACACAAATTAAGTTGGACAGATGTATAATATAATGAACTAAATGATGGTACAACTGATTACTAAGCATGACTGAACACAAATGGCTAATACAAAGTGGACTGAACCTGTGGCAATGGACAGAAACTCGAATGTACTACAAACACCAGAACAGGGTGCTCGACTGCTGAGTGAAGGTATGTGCAGTGGCAATCATGACTTGATTTGTCCATGGCTCGAAGCCCCAAGTCAAGGACCTAATGTCAGTCATCTACCCTAGCTATAGGAATGACAAGGAGTGAATCTAATGAGTAACAGTAGGGATCAAAGCCCCTAGCAGTAGGGGAAATCAATGAACAGTGCACAGACACACCCGAGCCTCCCTATGACCTATTAAACCTATCAAAACACCTCGAAATCACCTCAGTCCAGTACCCACACAACCCTTAGGACATTATCAACATAAATATGCAATTATATTTGAAATTTGAACATGAAAAGTCCTAAAGGGCATTTCATCGAACACTTGGCGTATGTATCTGATACTCTCGTGATACGCACATCAAATCAATCCGAATTTGACCCAACTCTTTCCTAATGCAAGAGGGACCCTAAATGAATGCATCTACACTAGAGGAAAGGAAATTTGAATGGTTTAGAGGTTCTTACCAATTGAGAGTTGGAATCTTAATAAAAACTCCTAGATCTAGATCTCCACCAAGCTCCAATGGTCAAATTGCTCCAAATGCTCCCAAGCTAGGCAATAAGGTTTTCTCTCTCCAAAGGGAAAAGATTGCAATTCATTTGAGGTAATTTGGACTTGATTTGGAGGTTGGAGGCAAATTTGGGGAAGAACACAAATTAGGGTTAGGGTTTTGATAAAAGGGGGAAGAAGGAGGCTATGTTTACTTAAATAGGCAAGGGGAAGGCTCTTTATAGCCGGCCATGGGCTGCCCTAGGATTAGGGTTTGGTGAAAATGGCTAAAAGCCTTCCTAATATGTCAATTTAAGGCCCCTTAAGGGAAATGCCCAAAGTGGCTTTTGTTAAGTCAACTAATTAGGTTCTAATTGACACTCTAGCTAGATTAAGCCTAACTTAAGTTGTCTAATCTCTCTAACATGTTTCTATGGTCTGACTAACCTTTAATCAATATAGTTCTAAGGTTTAACCTAACAAGACACTAATACAATTCATTAATTTAAATAATAATAATAAATTAATTAAAATATTTACCAATTACCAAAATACCCTTGCTCCAGAATGTGGTGGTGACAGGGTACTGGTGTTAGAACGGCAAAGGAATAACCCCATGTTGCCTTGAAGAAGTAGCAGTAAGGAGAGAAGCCAAAGGCCTGTCCAAAGGTGGGGAAAGGTATAGGTGGGCTGCACTTTGCAGCAGGAAAGACTTTATGAGTATAAGAGGGTGGTTGAGTGAGATGAACTGGTACGTGGGGTACCCCTATGTGTTAGAGAATATATGTCATGTGAAGGTGTGCCAATATGGTTTATTTGTGAGTGTCAGTAGTGTCTAAATGATACAAATGACCAGTATCAATGGGAGTTGTGTCTAAGTGTTTGAGTGTCAGTGAGTTGAAAGTGTCTTGAGTGTTTAGAGAGTATCCTAGTATATCATGGGCCCATGTGAGATTTAGTGAGTGCATAGTATCCTAGTGTCAAGTTTTCTAATACAATGAACTGTCATAATGTGACAGTAGATAGGTGAAGGCCTTATGGCCTATGTGAAATAGAAGACAGGGGGTTTGTGTAACTGTCAAGAGTGATAGAGACGAGTAAAAGAGAGAACTTGGGAAAAAACTGTCCAATAACAATTTTGGGCTCATGATTCAAGTGTGTGTGCCATTGCACCACACATGAATAGGTTTGGGGCTCAGGAAGGGCCTTGTGCCTTAGACAAGTGATAAGGGGAGTTGTCCCCTGTGACAGGGACTCGAAGGAAAAGGTTGGTCCTATTTGAACCTGTACTTGAAGCGTGCAGGCAGAGAGGACAGGGCCAATGGCCCTGTGTGTTGAAGAATAGAACAGGAATGGGGGCTTTGTGCCCTGCAGGCCAGGCAGTGCCTCTTTGGCACAGGCCAACGGGTGACCATGGACTTAGACAGAGCCATGTTGGCCTGCGGTAGGCACCAGGCCCTATTGGCCTTGGCTAGGCCAGTACTTGGCAACAGGGGCTACGGCCAATGTCTAGTGTAGGCCAGTATCTAGTGTTGGCTTGTGTGTATGGTGTTTAGAGTTAGTATAGGTAATGTAGTAGATAGGTAATAGGATATTACCTAGCTAAGTATTGAAGGATATATAGTAACCTAGGCAATAGGTAATATATAGAATAGGTAGTTGAGTTTTATCTATTGTTTGCCATTGATTGTAAAAGTACAGAACAATTTTATAGGAGGACTGAACTTAGACACACAATACAAACTCGCTCGTACAAAGGAAGCCTAGGAATGAAAACCTAGGTACAACAATCTAAGTATGATTGTTTATTTTTATTCTGGGGGGTGACGATAGAGGCTCAGGAAAGCGACGACAGCTCTGCCTTAGTCCTTGGACGATCGGACGTAGCCTTGGCTCTGATGAAGAAATGCTCTCGGGATGTGTGGGAAGACTCTTCTGTGCGTGCCTTTGTCTCTCTGTGTGTCCAGCCGGGTGGAGAGAATCTCTTTTGCAAGGGAATGACACCTTGCTATTTATAGGAGTGGGGTGTGATCATTAGGGTTTGCAATGACTGCACCCTTGAAAAGTCGGCAGTTTTGGGATTAATTATCATTTTCCTTGATCAAGTTTTGTTGGCAATTGATCTGGGCCGTTAATCTTGATTGCAAAAAATCTGGGCAGTTAATGTTGATTGCGCCAAATCCATATGGGCAATTAATGCTGATTACCACAAATCTTTGTCATAAACTCGGATCTCCTGCCACGTGTTCAATCTGCTTGATTGCCATAAATCTGATTTGATCCGAGTAATTATGATGATTGTACTAAATCTGGTTGTTGGGATTTGTTGATAAATCTTGATTGATTTGGTGCCACGTGTCCAACCGTCATTATACTGCGAGCCGTAGGGACATGGAGGAAACTGATATTCTGCCATGTGTCCTAACCGCGAGCCACAGGGACAGGGTATCTTGATAGAGCCGCATGAGGGTGGCTTCTCAGGATTTGAACCGCATGAAGGTGGCAGCCGCATAGGTATGGTCTCCGAGATCTGAACCGCATGAAGGTGGTTTTCGACTGAACCGCATAAGGCTGGCCACGTGTCAAGGCTGCATGGGCATGGCCTCTCAGCATCTGAGCCGCATGAAGATGGTCCCCATGATCCGAGCCGCATGAGAGTAGCGGCCGCATGGGGTGGTTTCTCAGGATTAGAGCTGCATAGAGATGGTCCCCATGATTCGAGCCGCATGAGAGTAGCAGCCGCATGGGGTGGCCTCCACCTGAGTCGCATGCGGCTGGCCACGTGTCAAAGCCATATGGAAGACTTTAGGATTTGATGGATCATGCCAACTATAGAGAGAGATTTTCTTTATTTTCCTAGGAGCATGCCATCATGTCAGAGTCATTATTGCAGCTTTATGTCAGAGCTGTCAGTTCACTTTTATGTTAGAGCTGTCTTGTTGTGTCAGAGCATTAAATAGGGCCGCTGCTCAATGGCCAGTTGTAGAGGCGAGCCGCATAAGGCCACATGGCTTTTATTCGAGCCGTATGGCTAGGTTGGCGTCTTTTGAGACGCATAAAACTCCTGAGCCGCATGAGACTCTGGGAGCTTCTTTGAACCGCATGAGACTCCATCTGTTTTGAGCCGTATTGATTTTTCTGTTCTTTTCCATGCTTCTACACCTATATCTCATGTAGGTAATGATATCAAGTATAGGTTATATCCTAGAATAGGTGAGTTCATAAAATAAGTTATGTTATGTAGGAAGGTAATATGGCAATAACCTAATTAGGTTAGGTAATATAATATAGTAATAGTTACCTAATGTAGGTGGTAGATAATATTATATATATGTAACTTAGAATAGGGTAAAGGGCTTTGAGTAGGGTATCCCAAGATACACTATGATTGGGTAAGTACCTAAATAAGGACTAGGGTAGCCTAGTGTGGGTTGGGTTACCTTGGTATGACAAGATAATGACCTAAAAACCTAGGGTTGACTTGATTTGACCATGGTTGACCAGTTTGACCCTAAAATCAACCTTTCACTCAATGCTTCTTTAGTTTGAATCTAAAATTTATGGGAAGATTGGGCAGAGTTTTGGTTAGGAAATTTAGGATCTATTGTGTCCAAGTGATTGTTCGTGTCTAGAGTCGCTCGTATCCAATATCGTTGTATCGGCATCAGGTGCAGGAGACTAGCCGGGACAGGAATTGCAGTGGCACGAACCTATCATTTGAGCTGATTATAATTCATTTTGGTTTTGTATATTTATTTTTCCCCTAAATCTTTAAATTTTGATTGGGAAGGAAAAGCAGCAGTTTAGATTGAAATATGTACCTGCGCTTGGGATTATGTAGTCTTAGTGGGTTTAGTTTTGTTTTGTTGAGTTTTGCACTGTGTGTAGTATTGATGGGCTTTAATTATACTTAATGTTGCTAAGTAATTTTGAGATGCATTTGATTTATAGGTTGTAGGCTAACAGGTTGGTTTGAGGTTGAGTTGGGTAGATTTGGCTTGGTAATAAAATAAGGGGTTGGACCTGCCAACTAGTTGTAAGACTTTGGTATGTCTGACTGGTCCAGAAGTGTTCTGGAAGTTAACTTTTAGGCTTTTATGCCGAGCATACTTTTGGCTTAGGAAATTTGTAGTATAGCTTTTGTATAGCCAATTTAAATTAACCTTAAGTTTGGTTTCAGTAGATGGATTTTGATTGTTTGACCAACAATGGGATTGGTTTATGAGCTGAGGGAGTTAGAATTTGGACTAATAATGAGCTTACTATAATTTTAGGTATACTTAGTAAGCGAGACTAGGTTAATTAGTGTGGATTTAATTGACAATTGTCCCTTACCAATAATTTTACTTGTAGTAAGTTTGTTGCTAAATAATATTTGATAAATTTCCTAGAATAATTGTTCATCTAATAATATTTTTACTAGTGAGTTATTAGATTCTTAATTACTTTTAACTAATAAGAAGTTTACTCTTATCAATCTTTACATATGTAATTAAATTAAGATATCCTGACTAGTATTTTGTTGATAAGATATTTTAGACCATTTATTATCTGGATATTATTTCTTATCAGCTATTAGAATATATATTAATAGAAATAGTTAGTTAGCAAGTAGTAAATTAGTTATTGTCATTATTTAGAGCTTACCCAACTTGTACTCATTATCATGAGGACAGAGAGATTATTAACTTCCTATTCTCAATCTTTCAAAGCAAGGCAAGTACTTCTATGATTTTGACTCATTTACTTTATGTCATGTTCTTCTCACATTGGACACATTGTTTATACGGTTTATCATGTGCTTCTAATTCTGGTACTTAGCATGGTTCATGTTCTTTACTTGTACCTGGGGAGGGAAATACTATGAATATGTGACCAAAGCCAAACCTAGGATTCATGTGAATAGCTTAGGTCTGACATCGTGCACGTGGGACTCTAAGCCGTACCATTACTTGTGCTTATTCATGTGCTACCCCCAGTCGGTCACATATTCTAGTATGTATTTCAAAACAGATCATATGTCAGGATTTCTTGTTTTTATATTCATGTTCGGGTTTAGATTATGCATTTATTTTTCATGTTCATCATATTTTCTTGTACTTTTTTTGTTCACCATGTTGTACTTATTTTATTACCGTTGATTGTGCTTTACTCCACTCCTAACTGGATATGTTGCAGGTGCTCTTGAGGATCTTGTCCAACCTATTATGGGCCAGAGCCCAGAATCTTAGCTGAGCAGGACGGAGCCATGATTCAGGACTTAGAGGCTACAATTTTAGTTTATTACTTAGACTTGCTTAGAGTTTTACTTTGGATATTTGTATTGTGAGTTGTATCTTTATTCATATTACCGGATTTGTCTCCGGTATTATTTATTGTATAAGTTGAAATAATGGTTAGTGTTGTAGTAACTCTCTGGGATATTGTAGATGCTGTGATGTTTTATTTTATCTGGTTAATTGGAGTTTTTCTTAGACTTATACAACTTACTTCGTTGTGTCTATCAACGAAGGCTAGACGTGTCCGACTCGTATCCGATTATTTGGGAGCGGGTCATAACAGTCGTATTAGCTGGCATGCTGGCGTCTCAAGCTCCTGTATTTTGGAACTAGAATATGATATGTTTTTGTGGTGGCCCATACAGGTCGAAATAAATCGTTTCGGTTACGTTAATGTACCGAACGAGTCTACATTAGGATAATATATTAGAATCTCAAAACACTACTACTATTGAAAAATCTTTTGACTTCTATTATCGCCCTTGAAAATTCGTATTTGTGCTCAATCATACCATTCTTGAATCCCTATTTATGAATTCTCGTCTTTCATCCATCGGAAGGACGAACATTTGTGTTGACGATCACTTCGTCATTATCTTATTATTGATTGTGACTAAGATTGATAGAATATACCATATGATATGTGCTTATTTAGGGTATGTAGAGGTATGGATAGACGTCACTACTAGGTGGACCGATACGATATGAATGGCAATTCTATTGAGGTTTAGTTTCTTTAGAAAAATTTCCTCTGGTTGAATGATTTGCTGAGTTGCAAATTGGTGATTCGAAAACATCATGTAAATTACCATATCGAGTTAGAAAGTTTTATTTGAAGGATATAGTAACACATGCTTGACAAGACTAGGTGATTAGCTAAAGTGGGTAGGCTTGTATAGACACTCCACCAAGATAGGATATAGAATATAGTACGGTACTGGGCTTAACAGAAAACATGAGGATCATTAGACTAAACCATGTCGCCCTTGTCTAGGCTAGCCTAAGTTGGAATAAAAGTTAACATGATCCACCCGAGTTGATTAGAAGAACATGAAGATTCCTTAATTAAAAAGGATGAGATGAGTAGGAATACGACTTGAAGGAAGACACAGTTGGAGTGTAGATTGAAGAGTGCAAACCTGAAGGATGGTAGAAAATAGAGTTTAAAGATTCCGATGGGATAAAACAAACTGATGAACCATGATGATCATGACTAAATATAAACCTTTGGAGTTATTTTGTACTAAAATTTAAGGAATTTTCACGTAAAGGACAGAGAAATCAGGAGTATGATATAATGGGAAAAAAAAATTTCTTGGATAATGAGAGGCTGTCCTAGGAAGATTGGGTATCAGAGAGAAACGTGATCTAGGAATAGGTAAGGCTAAGTTAGACTAGTCAACCAACTCTATATTGGATGAGTCAAACCTTGAATGAACTATTGGAGATAGGGACTAGAAGAATGATCAATAGAGTTAAACTATGATCGAGGTATTAGATATAAGTACTTATTTGACCAAGCCTTAAATTTTTCCTAAGCATATAATTAGGCGTGCTTGTGAAAAATGTATAATTGCTTATGGATGGATAAGGTAAAACATTGGTTATGCTGTTATTGAATATGACTTAAGGCTTGTAAAGTATAGTATGGAGTTTCAGGGTTGATCAAGTTTAAGAATTAATCATGATCTTCGATGATTAATCATAGCCAAGGATCTAAGACTAGAGTTAGAAAGTTGTACCTCAAGAGACAGACTAGTAAACCCTTATCGTTGATGGCTAGTTATAAATACTAGAGGAATGACAACTGGAACATTATGTTGGTTTGAGGATATGTAGTTGGTATACAAGAAGAAAGAATTATAAGGAACAGTACGATTGGTCTAAATAAATGAAGATGAATAAGATTGAAATTTTAGGAGCAGTTATTAAGACGAGGATTATGACCATTATTATCTCCGATGACATAACAAGGATTATAGAAAGAACTATACCTTAAGCAAGATCTTAAAATTTAGATCCAATAAAGAACGAGGATATTATCTCGAGGAGATAGACGATACAAATTTATGACACATAAAGGTACGGTTAGAAAAATGATAATGAAATGCGATGATGTTGATATGAAAATTGTAAGCACCTGAACAAGATTATTGCATGAGATGAGAAGAAAGGATTTCAAGATGGAGAGGTAGAGTTGCCCTAAATAGATTGATAAAAGGGATCTAGAGTAGAGTCATGAATAGTGGATGATACATTAAATGTCATATATTTTCAAGAATAGAGCATATTATGAGCAATTTGGTATTGTGTTAGCATAAATTTCAATTAAAAAGGAAAGCCGTGAAATAGAGTGTACTAATGGAAATTGGATGATATCAAGGATTTCCAAATACTATGAGTTTGATTCAAGATTAAGATTGGCTAGCCATATTTGAGGAAGTATATATTGTCCTAGGAACTTGATAGATAGGCTAAACCATAGTATGAATTAGCCTGCAATTACCTAAGCCCGCTTGATTTCCATATTATTTAAGTGTGACTGGAAGTCATTGATTGAGATGTATCCATACTCTTTCCTTTCCTTTCCTATTCCTAAGCTCGTAAATCATGGTTGTGTGATTTAGCCATTTTATGATCCTAAAAATACGCTTAAGAAGACCCTATTCTTTCCTAGCCATGCCATGATTTTAAACCAAAATCTTCATTTCATGCATCTTTCGTCTAATGATCATATTATCCTAAGACGTCATTTCTTCCAAATTCCTGATCAAGTATCTACCTAGTCGTACCTTGTCCTTATGGAAATTTCTTCTAGAACTTTTCAAAACTCTTAGTACCATGATATGTTACTCCTTTGTTCGCAATTCTCCAAAACTTGGCTCTTCGCTATGATCTTATAAATCACCCTATGACACCTCACTCTAGTCATGTCCAATCAAGGAAATTCCTTCTAACATATTGAAATCCTGACCCATATTGGAGTAGCCCTGGAGTGATGGTAATTCCCTTATAGAGTAATTGACCAACAGTACCATGATAGTACCTAGGTCCCCTTAGTTATTGCAAACTGTAACACCTAAATCACCATATTCTTTTCCACAACCTTGCTAGTGGAATCACGACCATGGTCTTGTTGTTGCATTTATAATGTTGAGGTGCATTTAGATTTTAGTAGGGTATACACCCTAGATATTAGTGTCACCAGTATCCCACATGAACCATGTACGACTAGTCGTACTTGACTCCTTTAAGATATTAATCTTCTATCCTTTTATACTATGTCTTATTGTAATTTTGAGGACAAAATTCTCTAAGGTGGGTAGGTTGTAAGTGCCCTAGATTTTAGGGCTCTTCTTAAAATTTTAAATGAATTATTTTCAATAAATATTTTATTATAATTAGTTTTGATCATTAAATATAATTTTTCGTGACTTTGACTTTTGGAGCACCAGGGATGTCAATCGCTCGAAACATCCTTTATATTTTTTTATCTAGACAAGTTTATCTTCATTTTTATATATCATGTTCCACTCAAACTTATTCCCTTGTACTCTATTTATATCGCACAACTTTCGGGTCAAACTAGGCCATTTGATCATCTGTACCGTAAAACCTGACCTAACTTCCAATATAATTTCGGATCTCAACATTAATCCAACCTAATCGCTCCAATATATGGTTTTGACCTATTTTGAGCCTACTACGCACATACCACTTATGTGCCATCCAATTGAGGTCCCACATGCTACTATTTCATCAAAGATTATAAATGACTAAATTTGTAGCTATTACTTACACATAGCCCAATCTTGATCCAACCTAACCCAAATGAACCCAACCCAAATCACATGTGACTCCACCATGACCAACCAAACACACAATACCACGCATCTTCCTACAAAACACTAAACACCATAAGCATGACACTACCCAAGGTCCAATGGACAAACCCAATAATCTTGAACCCTAAAATATGGATTAGTTCATGTCATGAACTATATTCCCCTTATTAATGCTAACTCATGAATGGCTAAGCCAAATGGTGGCTTTCAACTATTCTACCTCTCATCTATCACACACCAACACCCATTTTTAGCATTACCATCCACACACTCCCAAAAGTTCTATTTTCATGCAAAACCTTAACCACTCACTCACTCAATCTCTTTCTCTCAATTTTTTATTCAAACACACATACATGACCCCCTGACCAACAGAAGCTTCCTCTCTCTAACACTCAACCTCACCCCACTCTCTTTCCTCACTCATTAATTATTTCACATGCAAGCACACATACAATTGTCCCCTCCCCATAACAGCCGAACTCCTTCTACTACTCTTCTTTTTCTTCCTCATCTTCCTCACTTAACCATGAAACTACACCCTAACTCGATATCACCTATCACTCTCATCTTCTCCTTCCTCCACGTCTCCTTCTGTAGCTGCAGCCGCCACTGTGCGCAGCCTTTCTCCGTCGATCCGCGTACCCCAGCCCACTGTGTGCTACCGCACAGCAGCTACGCCACCATACGCTGCTCATGGCTGCGTGGTAGCCCCCCACACCCGACAAGCCCATAGCGAGCATGCGCGCAACCCGTGCTGCCTTCTGCGCGCATGCGCACTTAAGCTGCTGCTGTTACTGTCGCCTTCACCACGGTAGTTGCCAGCCGCTATGGGCAGCTGTACGACTCCTCGTGCAATACCACTATGTACTATGACCTTGGCAGCAACCATCAGCGGCCGCGCGCGCTCAGAGCAGTCGCAACTGCTGTGGACGGCGGCCACCCCGCGCGGCCGTGCCTCCGGTCGCCGCATCACCGTAGCGCCCCCTTGGCATCGACGATCCCCCGTGTACTACCGTGCGTCACCCCGATATCCACCCGTGCGACAGGAAATCAATTTAGACGTTTACGTCGAAATTCCACCGTGATGCACGTTTCAAAAGTCAGAATGCATGTCTCGTGACAGCAACTTTGTGCATATTTTTTGGGCTATCCGACCATTGGATCGTTAAAATGCATCTTCCATCGCAATCTTGGTATATATCTCTACCTCTACCAAAATTTTCAGCCGTTAATTCGTTCATTTGATAGGTTAAAATTGGCCACCAAATTGCCCGAATAATTATATTTACTTTTGGCAGTTTTATAGAGCCAATTTTGTGGATTTATTTCTCTGTTATTGTAGCTCCATTTGACGTGCCACCTATTTCTATGCATAGCTGGTATAACAAACTTCTTGTCATTAAAATTTTGTTTCATCGTGAGGTCTTTTGATTGGTTGAATTCGATGCCAAAGTTAGCAAATCAAATTCGTAATTTCTAACTTATAAAATTTTAATTTTAGACCTGTGACTCTGGATTCCAATTTTGACACCTATAGTGGACTCGTAGTGTCGTTCTTCCCTGAATTTATTTATAGTTTGTTAGATTTGGAGGACATAGGCCCCAACACGCATTTTGGTGCAAATCGGGTCCCACGATCATAATCAATAGGTCATTTTGAGATGGGCTCATCGAAATCCAATTCTAGATATACTGATGGGTTCGTATCGTCATTTTGGACTCATTGACATATACTTTGCTAGATTTAGTGGACTTGGACTCCGGCATGCATTTTCGTACAAACCGAATTCATCGTCTGAGTCAATGGGTCATTTTGAGATCGGCTCATCGGAATCCAATTCTGGATATACCGTTAGGTTCATATCATCTTTTTGTACTCTTTTATATATACTTTGTTAGATTTAGTGGACTTTGGCTCTGACACGCATTTCCGTGCAAATCAAATTCCAATATCCGGGTCAATAGGTCATTTTGAGATCGGCTCATCGGAATCTAATTCTGGATATACCGTTGGGTTCATATCGTTATTCTGGACTCATGGACATATAGTTTGCTAAGTTTTGATAACTTTGATCCTGACATGATTTTTGGTACAAGTGGGTCCAACGATGGATCGTATTTTGACCCAAAATTATTATTTTGCCCATGTGTCCAGAATTAGACTTATGGGTAGTGTATCTTAGCTATTTTTCTTATTTTAGAAATGATGGTGATGTTTGTTTCATCATCCGACGACTTTCATGGAGACTCCTATGTTGTTACCTTTTTTGGACTTGACGATTTGCCTACACGACATCATTGGATCACTGCTTTGTCCCAAGTAAGATACCTTGCCATACTTGTTCTGTTTATATTACTCATATCTATTATTGAGTTGTTAGTTGGTGTCACTGGTAGTGTGTATCCAAGCATGACTTGGGTTTTATCGATGATGGCATCGATTTTATGGGTGCATACATGTGTGACCTAGAGTTAATAGACGTACCCAAAAACTGTGAAGTTATCCCAATAACTTCTATGACTTGACACAAGACATTACATGAAACTGTGAGTGAGGATTCATTGTGTTGGCACAAGCTACGTATTTGACTGATCTTTGGCGCGAGCGGTTCGTGTATCGGTACATATAGAGTTAGATGGTGTCTAGATTGGAGACTCGCATTGAGATATTGATTGTCTTAGTCATGGATACGACTTGCACATTTTCTAGGGCATGGAAGACAATCAGTAGGCGTATGGGACAGACAGTAAATTTATTTTAGCCCTAGTGTGACCCAGTTATGGGCATGGTTACCCGGTTATAGACAATGCATACACTAGGGATATGTCCGGCAGCAGCTACTAGCTGTGTGCTAGGTACGGTCGGGAGGTATACTAGTGCATATATGTTTACATCGGATCGTGGTCCGACGTCAACCTGTTTTGACACAAATTCTTCACTCACCTACCCATACGCTCCAAAGTCGTCTTCAACATGCATTCACATAGAATGGTTAGTTCGTATACCTATGTCAGACCGTATAGTAGGACAGTAACTTATCATTAGGTGGTATGCCATTCATTGATCATGATTGGTCAGAGATATGGTTTACTAATTGATGATTGGATATTGGACCGTGTTATGATTTGGGTTGTTTATTTTATTCAGTTCATATTATGGCATATATTTTCGTATCTTGCTACGTCCCGCTGAGGACCTGGTGATCTCTCCAGGTATTTGCTGAGCAGTTAGTACAGAGTAGCTGGACAGGTGCTGCGTGATGCACCGAGGGTTCATGTGTGTGTGTGTATATATATATATATATATATATGTGTGTGTGTGTGTGTGTGTGTGTGTGTGTGTGTGTGTGTTCTCTTTTATTTCATTTACTCTTTTCTATATACATTTTACCTTTATTTGTTTCATGCTGCTATGTAGCCTATTATTTGCAAGCTTATTCCTTTCTCGAGCTTGCTCGGACATGTATATTACTGGGTGGCCAATTTTAATATATTATGTTCATTCTGGATATTCGCTTCATTACTGTAGTAGATTGAGATATAGATGATCAGTTACCTTTAGTACCCTTGACAGCGTAGTACGTCTGGGGAAAAGTCCATTAAATTAGAAACTTATCCTAGATCGTATTAGCTGGCATGCTCGCGTCTCAAGTTCCTGTATATTTTGGTACTGGGCCATGACAGTCAGGTTATATATATCGTCGATGGTATTGAGGCATATCAAAGATCGATATGCGATAACTCGGGGGTACTCTTATTCGAGGAATAATGATCGTGTAAAATGTAATTATTTAGATAGATTCTATATCTTAGGATTTTGATAGAAATGAATGTTTGGATGACTTGATAAGATTAACTTAAAGTTTGTGTGAATGGATGCTACTCAGAATATGCAAAACAAAAATAATCACGGATGATCATTGCAATAGGGATTGTTATGACTCAGGAAATTATGATAGGTGTAAGCACCTAGATTGTTGGAAATAAATTATTTTTTTATTTATTTTAGATAAATTTTCTTTACTAAAATAGATTTTATATTTAATTATGACTATAGATATACTTTTTGCAGCTTTGATTTTTTGAGCACAAGAAATGCCTATCTTTCGGGAAGTCCTTCATGAGTTTTGAAGTAGAAAATTCCACCTTCAATTTGATATATCATACCCCACCCAAACTTCTCACCTAATATTCTTTTGAATTCACACACTTCAAATCAATTTAGGTCATTTGACCGGTTACGGTAATTCTAGACCTAACTTCCAATTTGAGTTTGGGACTCGACATAGATCAAAATCATTTGACCCAATATATAGTTTTGACCTATTTTGAGTCTACGACACACATGCCAAGGGTGTGCCACTCAATCGAGTTCCCATATGCTATTTATTTACGAATGGCACAAAAGACTCATTAGTTGACTTTTCGTGTTCGATTTGACTAGAAAATATATTTGGACCCAAACTTAGCCAACCCCACTTGGTAGAGCCATGTTAGGTTGCCATGAATTAGAAAAATTATTATGAATTTATCTTAGGATGTTACACAACAAAATAGGTTTCATAAAAAACTTAAAAAAAATATAATTTTGTATATGATTATTTATAATAGCTTAATACTATATATCAATATGGCCTTAGTCATGGTTAAGTTTAGATATGCATATCGACTAGGAATTTTGGCATGGTTGGTGTAGTTGCGTGCTTTGACTAGTATTTTAGCCATGCTAGGGAAGGCCGAGCCATATGTGTGTTCTAACTAGGAAAACAAGTCAAGCTGCAACTTAACCCCTATAAATGATTTAATTAGTTAATTTTTAAGATTATCGACTTTTTAGGAGACCAGGATGTACAAATCTAGCCCGGACTTGACCCGAACCAAACCTAAACCAATGTAGTCATGTAGTGCGTCCAAAGACGTCCGTGTATTTATGCATTATATATATTTATAGAGGTATTTTATTTTAATGACCTAATAGGAAATTTTATAAATGGTTGTTATATATATATATATATATATATATATATATATTTATATATATATATATATATATATATATATATATATTAAATATACTATTTCTATTAAATGATATTTTTATTTTGAAAATAGGATAAATAATTTTATTAGATATCTTTAGGGTTTTTGGAGATTTTTGGCTACATATACTTGTATGTGTATATGTGTATACATAGTACGTAAATATTAGGTTATATATAATATATATATGTTAATTGCTGTTAATTAGATATTTTATTTTGGAAAACGTTAGAATAATTGCGAAAAATACCTTCTTCGATTTTTAGAATTTATATGTTATAAATACATGTGTATATAGAGATGAATATATATTTATATTAGGTTATATATATATATATATATATATATATATTATATAATAGATATGAAGAAGAAAAAAAGAATATTTTTAAAACGAATGAACAGTGCCGACGACAGTATTCCTCCTCCTCTTTCTTGCTTCCAGTAAATAGAAGAAAGCTCTGTTCTTATCAACAAACAAACGAATCTTCTTCAATATTTGAAAAACCAAATCAAATCCTTATTCAATCTAATCTATGAAACCTACTCATGAACGAATCCAAATCTAAGCAATAGGAATCCAGTATACTATATATATCAACGTGTCCTTTTGGAATTCCCGAACACTAAAAATCCTATGAGACGACTCCACCCAATCTCGACCCCCTCACGATGACTCCCATGCACCCTCATCCACCTGTGCGCGCCGCCCTAGCCTCTACCGCCGAAGCCGGCCAAAACCCGTACAGCAACAGTAACCGACGCTACTTCGCAGGTAATTTTCTCCCTCATCCTCCCACCAACTCTCGAACCAGTTATTTCGATGGAAGGACAACATATACACATTTAATTTCCTTCAGTCACTTCATATCTAGACTCACAATATTGTCCGATACATCGACTCAAAGTTGAGGAAAAATTGTCCACAACAGAACAATGAAAACAGTTAAACGAAACCATTTTGCACCCAATTTTCTTCCAAACCATGCACGATTTCAAAATTCTATTTGAAAGAATTTTTTAGCAACATATAGGATAGGAAAACCTTTTTTTAGATTTAAATAATCGATGCAGTCATTGAGTAAAACTTGTTTAAAGTACACTAAAAATCATGTTTTCTAAAACTAAATTTTTTTAATACAGAGTGCACCCCCCAAACCGGACCACTTTATCTCGTATCAATTGCATTGAAAGACACGTATAATATACCCGAACGTGTGGGCTTTGACGGAACTCGAATTGTTGCGTGTGCGCGATGAATTCAATACGTATCCGTCAAATTTTCCCGTATCGACCCTTTAAAAAAACCCCAATTACTTTGTGCATGTTTGTCACCTCGTGACGAAACTTGTACCACTGGACTCGTATCATTTTTCTGGTCCTGTGAGCCAAGTTTGGTCCGATTCTAAGAAGGTCGACCAGATTGCTATTTTGGTGGGCCCACGATCCAACTCATCAGGCAATTTTGTGTACGGCTCATCAAAATCCAGATATACCGGTGAGTTCGTATCGGAAAAGTGGACTCATAGATATATAATTGTCGACTTTCGAGACCATAGGTTCTGGCACATTTTTCGGTACAAAGCGGGTCCAACGACGGACACTGTTTTGGTCCAAAATTATCATTTTGCCCCTGTGTCCACAGTTGGACTTATGGGTAGTCAAACATAGACATTCTTGTCGTGACAAGAATATTGGTGAAGTTTGTTCCAGCATCTGGAGACATTTGTGGGAGTTTAACTTTTGTGGCTCACTAAGTGATTGGATTGTTGGTTTTACATGATACCTTCAAGCAAGTATACCTTGCCAACTTGTACAGTATAGTTTATATGCATGTTCTCTACTTTTATGTTATTTCTTTTTTCTCATATTGTTATATTCTTGACTGTCTTATCATGTGTCTAGTTTACTTTTCATGTTCTAGTTTAACCTTATCTTATTTCCAGTTTACCTGCATGTACATGTTTCTTGTTATATTTCATTTCTACTATATTGCTCTTCGTATTCATAGGTGTTCCCAGATGTAGTTGTCTAGTCCTACACTGTTGTTTCCCCTGACTTGACTCGACATGACTTGACTTGAGTAGGACTTGATTTGTGACATTCTATAGATAGTGAGTGCTTACCTTGACTACGGTCTATAGGATTATTTAACCTTGATAATAGGAATGGCTACAATCTCGGTTGTGAGTGCTTGCCTTGACTACAGTCTATAGATTTGACCTATTAGCCACTTCTACTATGGCATGCCAGTGTCTTAGGTTCCTTATGTCTAGATACCTTCGTCTTAGTCTCCTTGCGTCTAGTTGATTCTTTAATGACTATTTTCTTATTTTTCTTGCATGTTTTATACTGTTACATTCGACGTGTTTATATGTATCTTGCTAGTCCCCTGAGGACCTGGTGATCTCTCCAGATTTGCTGAGCTCGTTTGTAGATTAGATGGAGGATTGATGATTGTTTCTCCATACTTCAGGTATATATTTAGTTATTACCTTTTCATATTCGTCCAAGTTTATATTTTATTTTACTTTGATCATGTTGTTGTATAGCATAGATTTGCAAGCTTATTTCTTCTTCAGAAGCTTGTTCAAGATAATGGTAATAGAGTCTGGTCCACTTTATTGTATATTATCTTTTTCTGTTTTTTGTAGGAACCGATATGTTAATGCCTGACCAGCATTATTATACTTGGTTTATATAGGAGTTTAACATTAGTGGATTGAGATATAGTTAGTTGTTATAAACCTGTAGTTAGACAGCTTATACGTATTTGGGCTGTATTAGAGTCCTCTCAATACGTAGCTGGCATGTACACGTCTTCTAGTCCTACGTATTTTGGGATTGAAATATTACATTTTTTTTGTGGCCCATACAGGTCGAGTTAGTCGTTTTGGTTACATTACTGTACCAAGCGGGCCTGCGAATATGATTAAATCCTTAGGAATCTCAATCCACATTGGCTTGAAAATTCTTTTAAAAATTTCTCTTTCGTCCTTGAACTTCGTATTTGCTCTCGACTATTCTTCCTTTTCTTTTTTGTACCATTGCTTCTCGTCCCTTCATATTTCTAAGTAACAAATGTTCATGCTACATATAATTTATCAGAAATTCCTAAGTTATAGTATAAATTAGTTTGCTTATTGAATTTTGGTTACTTAATAGATAGGAGGGGATTAGAGATGCCATATGCCATAGATATTTAGTGGTATGGATTTTTGCAACTAGGGTGCAAGGGTTATAAAATTTTAGGGCATCATGTGTTTGATGGGGGTAGTGTGACCAAATGTGGGTAGACGTGTTCAGTATAGAAATAAATATATGATCACTCTAGGTACGCTCTTATACTAGTCACTTGATCAAGAATAGAATGGTAGATTTAGTGTAGAGATTGTCCCTCTATAAGAAGAAACCTAAATATAGCCTAACCCAACCCATTTACCATTACGCTCTATTAGTTATAAAGTTAAGATTAGACAGATTGGTAGTTATCACTTAGCTTGGTCATGTGAAAAGCGACTTATATAGTGGTGATAATAATATGGTTAGGAGGACAAGCCTTCAACATGATCATTGCAAGACCGCTAGTATCAAGAATAGCGACTAGAGATAACCATCTATAGTTTTACTATAGAAATCTTGCAAAACCAAATTGTTTAGGATTGACTATTACTTGAGTTATTAGGAGACACCATAGTGACCTAGCGTATCCTTTGAACCATTCCTAGTTACGCTAGCGCGGTTCTTCGTTAGTGAGCCTTATTTAATTTTGGGAAAGAAATTTTTTAAGGTGGATAGATTGTAAGCACCTTGATTTTAGAAATAAATTATTTTTATTTATTTTAGATGATTTTTTCTTTATTAAAATAGATTTTATATTTAATTATGACTATAGATATACTTTTTCTTAGCTTTGATTTTTGGAGCACAAGAAATGCCTATCTTTCGAAAAGTCCTTTATGAGTTTTGAAGTAGACAAGTCCACCTTCAATTTGATATATCATGTCCCATCTAAACTTTTTACCTAACATTATTTTAACTTCGCACAACTTCAGGTCAATTTAGGCCATTTGACCGTTTACCATAATTATAGACCTAACTTCTAACTTGAGTTAGGGACTCGACATAGATCAAAACCATTTGACCCAATACATAGTTTTGACCCATTTTGAGTCTACGACACACATGTCAAGGGTGTGCCACACAATCGAGTTCCCATGTACTATTTATTTGCGAACGACACTAAAGACTCATTGGTTGACTTTTTGGGTTCGATTTGACTAGAAAATATATTTGGACCCAAACCCAGCCAATCCCGCTTGGTAGAGCTATGTTAGGTTGCCATGACTTATTAGAATTATTATGAATTTATCTTGGGATGTTATACAATGAAATAGGTTTAAATACAATTTTGTACATATATGATTATATTTAAAATAGCCTAGTACTATATATCTATATGGCCTTAGTCATGGTTAAGTTTAGAGATGCATATCGACTAGAAATTTTGGCACGGTTGGTGTAGTTGTGTGCTTTGACTATTGTTTTAGCCATGGTAGGGAAGGTCGATCCATATGTGTGTTCTAACTAGGAAAACAAGTCAAGTTGCGACTTAACCCCTATAAATGATTTAATTAGATATTTATTAAGATTATTGACTTTTTAGGAGACCCGGTTGTACCAATTTAGCCCGAACTTGACCCGAACCAAACCTAAACCTATGTAGTCATATAATGCATCCAAAGACGTCTGTATAAATGTGCATTGTATATATTTATAGAGATATTTTATTTTAGTGATCTAATAGTCAATTTTATAAATAGTTTATATATATATTAAATATACTATTGCTATTAAATGATATTTTTATTTTAAAAATATGATAAATAATTTTATTAAATATCTATGTGGATTTTTGGCAATTTTTTTGCTACATATACTTTTATTTTTATGTGTGTATACATAGTACGTAAGTATTAGGTTATATATGATATATATGTTAACTGCTATTAATTGGATATTTTATTTTGGAAAATGTTAGAATATTTGCCAAAAATACCTTCTTAGATGTTTGGTATTTATAGGTTATAAATACATATGTGTGTGTGTGTGTGTGTGTGTGTGTGTGTGTGTGTGTGTGTATAAAGAATAAATATGAAGAAGAAAAAAAAGAATTGTTTTAAAAGGAATGAACAGTGCGACACTGTTTCGCCTCCTCTTTCCCGCTTCTAGTAAACATAGGGAAGCTCTGTTCTTATGAACAAACAATCGAATCTTCTATAATATTTGAAAACCCAAATCAAATCCTTATTAAATCTAATCTATGAAACCTACTCCTGAACGAATCCAAATATAAGCTATAGGAATCCAGTATACTATATATATCAACGTGTCCTTTTGGAATTCCCGAACACCAAAAATCCCAAGAGATGACTCCACCCAATCTCGACCCCTCATGATCACCCTCGCGCATACCTCAACCACCTGCGTGCGTATCCCTAGCCACCGGGGACCACCGAAGCTGTCCAAAACCCGCACATCAACAGCACCAACAGCAGTAATAGCAACATCAACCAACTCTACTTTGCAGGTAATTTTCTCCCTCATCCTGCCACTAACTCTCGAACTAGTTAGTTTGATGGAAAGACACATATACACATTTAATTCCCTTCAGACACTTCGTATCTAGACGCACCATATTTTCTGATACATTGACTCGAACTTGAAAAAAAAACAGTCCACAACAAAATATTGAAAACAGTTAAACGATACCACTTTGCACCCAATTTTCTTCCAAACTATGCACGATTTCAAAATTCTATTTGAAGGAATTTATTGGCAACATATAGGATAGGGGAAACCTTTCTTTTAGATTTAAATAACTCGATGCAGTCACCGAGTAAAACTTGTTTAAAGTACACTAAAAATCATGTTTTTTAAAACTAAAATTTTGTGATACGGAGTGCGCCCCACCAAACTGGACCACTTCGTCACGTACCAATTCCATCGAATGACACGTATGGTATATCCTGACGTGTGGGCTTTGACGAAACTCGAATTAGTTGCGTGTGCATGACGAATCCGAGGCATATCCGTCAAATTTTCCCGTATCGGCCCTTTGCAAAAATCTCAATTACTTTGTGCACGTTCATCACCTCGCAGCAAAACTTGTGCCACTGGAAGCATATCATTTTTCTGGTCCTTTAAGCCAACTTTTGTTCGATTCTGAGAAGGTCGACCGGAACGCTATTTTGGCGGGCCTACGATCCAACTCAACGGGCAATTTTGTGCACGGCTCATCGAAATCCAAATCTGGACATGCCAATGAGTTCATATTAAAAAACTAGACTCATAGGTATATAATTTGTCGACTTTAGAGACCATCGATTCTGGCACATTTTTTGGTACAAAGCGGGTCCAACTGTAGATACTATTTTAGTCCAAAATTATCGTTCTGCCCCTGTGTCCAAAATTGGACTTATGGGTAGCCAAACTTACATATTTTATTGTGACAAGAATGTTAGTGATGTCTTTTCAGCTTCCGGAGACATTTACAGGGGTTTGACTTTTATGGCTCACTGAGTGATTGGATTATTAATTTTACGTGATACCTCCAAGCAAGTATACCTTGCCAGCTTGTATAGTATAGTATATATATATGTATTTTCTCTACTTTCATATTATTCATTTTTTTCTTATAGTGTTACATTCTTGACTATCTGATCATATGTCTATTTTACTTGTCATGTTCTAGTTTTACCGTATCTTATTTCTAGTTTACCTGCATGTACCTATTTTCTGTTATATTTCATTTATGTTATATTGTTCTTCGTGTTCATAGGTCTTCCCCGATGTAGTTATATAGTCCTACACTATTGTTTCCCCTGACTTGACTCGACATAACCTAACATGACTTGAGTAGGACTTGACTTGTGACATTCTATAGATTGTGAGTGCTTACCTTGACTACGGTCTATAGGATTATTTAACCTTGATACTAGGAATGGCTACAATCTCGATTGTTAGTGTTTGCCTTGACTACGATTGAGATACTATAGATTGGAAGTGCTTGCCTTGACTACATTCTATAGATTTAACCTGTTAGCCACTTCTAGTATGGCATGCCAGTGTCTTAGGTTCCTTATGTCTAGATTCCTTACGTCTTAGTCTCCTTGCGTCTAGTTGATTCTTTCATGACTATTTTCTCATTTTCCTTGCATGTTTTATACTATTACATTCAGCGTGTTTATATGTATCTTGCTAGTCCCCTTAGGACCTGGTGATCTCTCCAGGTTTGCTGAGCTCGTTTGTAGATTAGATGAAGGATTGATGATTATTTCTCCAGGACTTCAGGTATATATTTAGTTAATACCTTTTTATATTCGTCCAATTTTATATTTTATTTTACTTTGATCATGCTGCTGTATAGCCTAGTTTTACAAGCTTTTCTTATTCAGAAGCTTGTTCAAGATAATGGTAATAGAGTCTGGTCCACTTTATTGCATATTATATTTTTCTGTTACTTGCAGGAACCGATATGTTAATGCCTGACCAACATTAGTATACTTGGTTTATACATGAGTTTATCTTCAGTGGATTGAGATATAGTTAGTTGTTATAAACATGTAGTTATTTTAGACAGCTTATACGTATTTGGCCTGGATTAGAGTCCTCTCGATACGTAGCTGACATGTATACGTCTCATAATCCTACGTATTTTGGGACTGGGACGTTAAAATAGGCGATATTGCGATTGTGCGATGAGATAGATGCACGACTGAGGATTAGTAGGATTGAAACATGAGATAAGTTATGATTGATGTTATACAACTGAAAAAGTTGAGATCACTGAGTATGACTTGTGATTTTGTAGTCAAAAAATACGAATTTGGATAGATAGGTCTAACGAACGAATTGAGGATTTGCAATCTGGAGAGTTGTGCGATTGTATCATGGAATCATAGTGTGATAGAAGATGATCGTGAATGAAATTACCTTAGGAATAGCTTTGCTGAAAAATTCGGACCCCTTGTACTGAACGTTACAAGTGCGGCTAGGAGAAATCTATGCTCGAAGTTTAGAAATCGGAGTGATGCGAGCTGGGTAGGAAGACCCTGTACTACCGACAATGGTTTGACCTTAGAATTGGGGGTGAGTGTTTAATATTGGTTGCATGGGATGGTGCATGACTTTGACTTGGTGAGATAGCCTAGCGCTTAGGCAGACGTCAAGATAGACTTGTTGTGATCGACCTTAGTAAGAGTCGAATGTGTATATTATAGAGCTGGGGTAGCTAGTTGTAGAATAAGACTTAAATGTTGGATATAAATGATTTTGAAGTGTTGATGATTGATAAGATCGAATATTAATTTCGGATGGTTAGATGGTTTACGAATCAAAGAAGTCAAGTAAGTTCTTGAGGATGGAAAAAAATTGCACCTGTCAGTTTCGTTGGATTTTCAATCACAAGGCTTGGTTGAAAAGCATAT
Organism: Iris pallida; assembly: GCA_029216955.1. Lineage (NCBI taxonomy): Eukaryota > Viridiplantae > Streptophyta > Magnoliopsida > Asparagales > Iridaceae > Iris > Iris pallida. The sequence goes on from JANAVB010009594.1 coordinate 347,817, forward strand.
ATTTCGGGGATGCCTTAAATATATGCACGATCCAACTCCAGTGGTTTGCTAAATTCAAATGAGACTGAAGGAATCGTTGAGATAAAATAGAATAAAATTTAGCTTGATCAATTTGGCTTGAGGTAAATGTACTGGATTACGTTGGCTAAAACTTGAGACATTGCTTTTGATGTCGTAAGGATAGATCGGAAGAACAACCATCGAAATAAGTAAATGGATCAAATATGTTGGATCAGATTTTTGAGCATAGAGGAAAGTTAGTGATCGAAAATGAATTCATGTGTCAATAAAATCGAACGTGTTTCGAGGCTTGAATGAAAGCAAGATTATATTTGGTTGGATTGAAATGACATTATTGAAAAATCATATTTGAAGGAGCGTATTTGAGATGTTCATAATCGGAAGATTCAGATCTTGATTGGTCGTTTCATAAAGTTTGGAAAATTTTGGAAGACGAAACGTAGACGAGGCGGATGATAACTTCGGAGGATAGTAAAAATTGGTTAGTGAAAACTGAGTATTGATACGCATGATTTTGAATGAGACATTGATGCAATCAGGTTTGGAAAGATTATTTGAGATTTGAAATTAAAGACTTGAGGATTATCGGGATATGGTTAAGGGGTAACACTGGATTTCAAATATGAGATGATGAATTAACGACTTGGTTATGTATATGGAATGTTAAGGATATTGTTCGTGTGGGTTTGCCCTAGAGTTAAGTTACCCGTGTGTGCGACGAGTATAAGTTACCCCGTGTTTTGAGATGTAGCATTGCGAAGCGCATTGTAAATAGAGACATGACTTTATGGTTTATGTTGCGAAATAGTAATTTGATTCTAGAATGACTTAATTGTCCAATGAAATTGAGTAGGGCGTGGAGCACGACTCTGATGGAGGCAACGTATAGGAAGTGTGTGTTCGAGAGATCATTGATGTATGCCAAAGGAATGCAAGTCGAGTATAAGTGATAACTTGATGGTATACTCAGTAAGTTTCAAGGACGAAACTTTTTTTAGTGGTATATTATGTAGTGCCCCGCAAGCTCAGTTCAACCGAAGGAATCGAAACGCAGCGGCATTTGGACTTAGTCATGCAACGGCTTGCTCGAAGTCCTGCTCTTCCGAGGCAACTCCTCGCTCAAATAGGTGGCTTCGATGAACTTACCTCAGCTTGGCCTTCATACTAATAATAGAGTTTTTACATGCACTTAGTAGGTTTGCTAATAAAAAAGATGAACCTACATAGCTAAGGGAATAATCCCATTGAGTCAAGTATGTGTGTAGAACATGGGAAAAGTGTCATAGTGTTGCTTAGATGTTCCCCATGATGGATTTTAAAGTTGGCACTGGGTCTTTCGACCGCACGATTGAGTTAAGCAGAGTTCTGCCACGGTCTATCGACTTGATGTCATAGCAGGCACGGCCGCACGCTTCCTCGGCTCGTTATAGTCATACAATCTCATATTTTCAAAGCTTGTCATATAGAGTATGACTTGGTTGGTAGTATTTTGCAAAGAATACGGTTGGGTTATGCCACGGAACACGGTTGGTTCAAGTTGAGTATACATGAGGACTATCAAATAGTCGTTCTTGACTTTGAGTAAGAAGATTTTAATAACGTAGAAAGTTCTTGGGACCGGTAGTCGTCGAGGCAGTCTCCGAACCTTAGAGATGCACTGAGATAAAAAGATGAGATGAGAATTGGTCTTATAAGTACGTCAGATGGAGTAGAGTCTTACATGGTCAAGGACGACTAGTGCACAAGATTTCGTTCCTCGAACGATTGGGGGCACCGGAATCGATTCATATATAGGGGAAACAAGTTTGTTGTGTCCGATGTACTGGCACAGGATAATGTGGAGCGGTTCAGGTAGTTTGACTGAAGGATGACTCGAAAATGCTTGGTGATTCGGGACGTTTAGTGGGGCTATCTAACTTGCTACTGAATGATCATTGTCTAACTATCAATGTCCAAGATAGCTTGAATGTTAGTAACCTGTCTTATAGATGAGTCGGTGTACTGAGCGTCTATCCGCATGCACGGTGTTGGTTGAGTCATATGAGGTGTGAGCACGACACGAATGAGTCAAAGAAATGTATGTACGGTTTGCAACAAAAGTATGGATCTTAAGATTTGGCTATCGCAGAGATACGTGCTTTGGCACGAGATGTGGCATCGTTTGTTTGAGTCAATTACACAAGTTTATGAGTATAGTTTGAGTCAGTTTTATATTGAAACGGAAAGACCGTAAGGCAAGCATGAATGGGTTACATTGTGTTGCAAGGCAAGGCCTTGATGTTTGTCACACAAATGGGTCTTATAGCACGGCCTTGATGTTTACATAACTAGGTTTTGTAGCACAGTCTCAAGAAATTGATATTACGATGACGTTGGTTGCAACACGAATAGGCCAGGAGTCTAAGTAATCAAATTGATCCTAAGGTAAGAATATAAAGACAAATAAATGCATAGGTCGCACTCACTAAAGGAAAATATGTTGGTTTTGTATGGGTCGGTGAGGGGCTCACTGACTAGTATGGTTGTGTAATGATACCCTACTAGTTCTTGTGTAGGTTCAGGTTTCATCATGCTCCGGGCGGAGCTCACTTGGATGTGTTAAGGCACGGAGTTTCTTGGCATTTCGAGACATACAGCTACATGGAGTCTGGACTTATATGAGACATAATGTATGAACATTGCCTATTTCAAGCACCTTCAAGTTGCAAGCCGAAAGGGCACCTATGTTTCATTGTATTCACAGATGAGAGAGAGAGAGAGAGGCAGAGTGGCTTGTATTGTAAGGAAGAGTGAGATCGAGTGTTATAATCTTGGCCTCATGCCATATTGTAATCTTTGTTTCAAAATCAATAAAGAGCTATTTGTATGACATTGTGTTTTCTTTCAACTTCCCGCTGGTGACTTGCTTATTATTTAATGTTTCTGCTTCGAAACTTCTGTGCGACGATCCCGTCGCTTAGCCTGTAATCGACTGTTATGGAATTGACTTGCGCAGACGCAACCTAGGCTCACGCTGCATCACACCCTAGCAAGGACGAACGATTCTGCAGAACCGGGGTGTAATACAGCATACTTCTTCATATCAGCAACATGTTGAGCCTTGTACTAGTGCACAAGTTAGGTAGAATTCTTATCAATCAAGTTTGTGGCATCATAATATTTTTCTCTGCCAAGACTTGAGTTTTGAGCACTCTTCTTCCCATACTTGGAACGAGCCTTCTTGGCCTGCACACTGAAAGAGCCGTCTTTAGGCACATGAACACTGCTATGCGCCTGAGCATCAACTTTCTTCCCGTGTCGACATGGGACTTCGTTGCCTGCGCACTGGCAGAGCTACTAATAGGCACATGCACAGAGCTATGTACCTTAGCTACGTCTTTCTGGGTGTCAATAATCGTAGCCTACACTGGGCTACATCCTGACAGAATATCGTTTGGGCCACATGCGGCCATATCTTTCCCTTTGTCATCAGCTACGTTCGGAAGAGCCTTACGAGCCTTCGGGAGCTAAGTCTTACGAAAGTGCTTGGCTTTCTGCACCTTAGAGATAGGAGAAGAGTTACTCTTTGAAAGCATATACTCATAAGCTTGTTGGTCAAACTGCATGACCAATATCTTCTGAGTTGAGCCAATCTTTATGACATCGGATTGTGCCACCACTTTCTCATCAGTGAAGAAAGCCTTCTCCAGCAGAGTCGCCATTTTTGTTTAATTACAAAAAGTGTACAAACTTTTGGATTAACTTTTGATAAAGAAAAAAGTACATAAAGAATCCTAAACATGAATTCTGATTACAAAATCTAGACATTGGAGCGATGGAGATCAAGTTCACGGTCGACTTCTTTACTCCGTTGACTATCCGATATGCAAATTGAAGAAGTTCGCTAACTCTGCCTCACTGGCAGATTAGGCAGCAAGTAGGCTCTATCTCTAAAAGCTCTATCTCTTGGGTCTGTGTATGCATGCATATATGTATGGGAAACACATGTCCCTCTATTTATAGCCGATCTTATTGGAAAATACTATACACGAATAAGACAAAAATTATACTATTTTCTGCCTTATGCGCCTGAAACTAATGACGCATAAGCTAGCTGGAAGAACGTGGGGTTGATTCGTGCACACATGTCACACTCATTCTGTCACGTGGCTTCAGTTACATGGGACAACATGATGCGTGGCATACGGCCACATAATGTACGATCTCCACAAAATGGGCAATATGAGGCCACATATACATGTGGCATACATACATTTTGTCGCATACCGATGCTTTCGAGCTCCAAGATGAAGTCACCGCATATTGCTGACAGAACTTGTCGTATACTATTACTAATAGACAACTGTAAAGTATAATATTTACGTTGACGTCAATGCTAACGTTTTCACTGTAACGAACGACTGCACACTGTATGAGATGGCTCAGCTTTTGTTGAAGATGTCAAAATATGCTATGCGGCTTGGTTGACTATGTGGCATGTCTGTACAATTCTGAGTCTTTTGATGCATGGTCTTCAAAGTTCACTTCTTTGATGAATGGCGGATAGCCTTCAAAAACTGTCGTGTAGACTGTTGAAGAATCATTGTCTTCGACATATGGCACATAAAGAAGAAGTACTTCAGTACATAACTGCCATACGTCTGAACTTGAGATTTTTTATTTTTCTACAACTTGGAAATTCATTGTGCGAGGATCCCTATGGGCTACATGGACCAACAAAAGTACCTACAGAATTCGAATTTTTGGATACTCCAACAGAACAACATTTTTTTGGGTGACTTTTAAAACAGTTCTTCAAAATAGACAACAGCTTAAGAGGGTCCTAAAAAGGATAATAATTAATGGACATGATACAAACCTGTAACGTCTGTGGTTCGTATTACATATTTTGGTATACGTGTATGTATTTTGACTCATATTGCATGTATTATTGCATGGTTTATTTTAGCATTTCATTGGTTATGGTTTATCTTGGTTTGGTTTGGCTTGGTTTGGTTTGCTTTTGGGTCCATCATGAACCAAAAGAAAACCCCTACCTACCACCACCATCATCATTTAAAACCCAACCTAACTTTTCTCTCTCCTCCACTTTCTCATTTACTTTCTTCCTTCTCCATTAAACCCACCACCAACCAAGAATATCCCTTAGGCAAGTGCAACTTGCTTCCACAAGAGTACCCATTTTTATTGTTCTATTAGCTTATTCTCATGTTTCTAAGACACATTAGAACTGGTCATTTTCCATTTTGAAGCTTTAATTTTTGTAGATCTAGAAATTAGTCATTTTCGGATTTTGGTGGTTTTGATCTATCAAACTTCTTTAATTTCAAGTTTTGATGGTTCCATGTTGTAGAGAATTTTGTTCTACCCCACTTTGACCTATGGAAGTCCCATTTTGGCTTAGAAATGAGAGTTTTATGGACTTTGGAAGTTCTTGGGTTCTTCTTGGCCATGGCTCTCAGCCTTGGTAGAGAAGAAGGCCCTGTAGCAGCCCGGCACATCTCATCGTTCGGCGCACTGCTTAGTGCCCGGCACATCTCGTCGTTCGGCGCACTGTTTAGTGCCCGGTGCAACTCGTTGTCCTGCGCACTTTATAGTGCCCGGCGCAACTGGCCAACCTGTGCGCTTCTTAGCACCAGAACCAGTTGGGTGCAACTCATTTTGCCCCGGCGCAACTTGCCCCTGACGTATCTTGCCCCGACACATCTTTCCCCGGCGCAATCCCTAGCCCGGCGCAACTGGCCAACCTGTGCGCTTCTTAGCGCCAGACCCAATAGACGCAACCTGGCCTGTGCCCCTGGCGTAGTCCGGCCAGTGGCCTGGCGTATTTTTCCTGGCGCCACTATTTTAATTCCCCCCTCATTAGGCGCACGGCATCCCCTATTTATATCCTTACTCCTTTTGATACGAATTCGACATGATACGACTCGTACAAGCCTTGGCACGATTTGGTTGGGTATGGCACGATTTTCTATGTATGGTTTAATATCAGAACATGGCATGGATAATCATGTTAATGGCCCGTGGTGGCACCCTCACGACAAGAATGTTAATGCAAGATAGTTACCCGCCGTGGTGCACTCCAGACAAGTAACATGACATGACATAAACTATTGATTCACCGTTGTGACGGCTATTTTGATATGACCAGTATTACTGACCTGGACACCGTGGGTGAACAATTGTAAATGTGTTGTATAATGAACCAGTATTGTCTTGCATCACGTCTAGGATGGGGACCCCTGAATACCACGGTCAGGGTTACCTACTGAAATTGACTAAGGCTAATAACTAGAATAATCCAGTAGTCATGAAGAGATTTCCCAGCTACAGGCAATCCCGTTATCTGGGCACACAAGTGGACTTGTAGCCTACCGACGAGTAGGGCATATTTTCAGCACACTGTCATGCGTTGCACCCTTCATGAACGGATATTCGACCTGGATAACCTGGATGTTCTGCAGGGCTTGTGGCTGTTGGAATAATCTCATTGCATCTTGCTAGTAACTAGGCCTGTGATAACCCTAGTTAGTTAACGTATCAAGCCGTACTTATTGCTTGGCCGTGATTGATTGGATTGAGGACAGGACCGGAGGTCGGAAGCGACCGAAGGGGTTCCAACAGGGGCTCCATCTAGAGATTTTATTGGCAGTGGAGCAGTTTGAGCATCAGACTTTTGATGCGGTATTGAGAGCAGCCAAGAGGCACGAGTATACCTCCCGGAGGATTGAGCACAGGACCGGAGGTCGAAAGCGATCTCATGGCCACATGAATCATTCTTCAGCACCAGCCCTGGCAGCTAGGACTTTGACAATTGGAACTCCGAGGTAGGCGGCCTCAGTGACGTCGGTTCAACATTCAACCCCGACGAACCCTCGGCAGCAGAAGCAGAAGCACTCTTCCGCAGTAGGATGTTCGCATTGCGTGAAGCCAGGACATGTGGTGGCAGAATATCGCAGGGCACAGGGATTGTGCCTGGCTTGTGGGGCAGCGGATCACAAGATAGGATCCTGCCCGATTAGGGATAGTTCATCATCGTCCAACTTTACTAGTCCTTCGGTTAGAGGACCAGCACCAGTCCAGCAACAACAGTATCAGCCTCAGAGGCCATTGTCGATACAGGCACAAGCCTTCCAGCAGTAATATCCCCAGTAGTATGCACAAGCCCAAGCCCTGATTCAGAGCAGACAGAGAGGTTTTCAGCAGAGAGGACCCACACCCAGAGGGCATGGTCAGGCGATGGCGATGACCGTAGAAGAAGGATTGGCATCGGGTGAGGTAGTGGCAGGTGCTATTCTCGTCAACTCCTTTCCAGCATCAGTATTGTTTGATTCTGGTGCATCGCATTCATTTATGTCTGCACGATTCGCGACACGGATAGGACTGGAGCCCGAGTCATTATCATTAAGGCTTAATATACTTATTGGTAACGGTCTTGTGGGAGTAGATAGAGTGTTTTTCTCGTGTCGGATCGTAGTTAGCGGTAGAGAGTTCCCTGCTAGATTGATAGAGTTTCCAATGGTCGATTATGATGTGGTCTTAGGGATGGATTGGTTAAGAAACCAGTACACTAGGATAGACTGCCATATTGGCAGGGTTATTTTTAGCATTACAGGCGAGCCAGAGTTTTCCTCTTCCCGAGGCAAAGTTGAACCTTCTCCTCCAGTATTGCGAATGGTAGTAGCAGCAGTACAGTTATCCCGGATAGTCGAGGAGTTTTCAGATGTTTTCCCAGAAGAGCTTCCAGGAATGCCGCCAGAGCGAGAGATCGAGTTTACTATCGACTTGATCCCAGGGATAGCCCCAGTGTCGGAAAGAGTCTACAGGATGGCGCCGTCAGAGTTAGAGATATTGTACAAGATAATTGAAGAACTTAGGACCAAGGGATTCATTCGTGCAAGTGGATCCCCTTGGGGATCCCCGATGCTTCTTGTAAAAAAGAAGGATGGTACGTCCAGGTTATGTGTAGATTATCGAACCTTGAACTCAGTGACAATCAAGAACAGATACCCTCTTCCGAGGATAGATGACTTGTTTGATCAACTCATGGGGGCAGCAATATTCTCGAAGATTGACTTGCGATCAGGATACCATCAGATCAGAGTCAAAGAGCAGGATATCCCGAAGACAGCTTTCAGATCTAGATATGGGCATTGGGAGTTCTTTTTTATGCCATTTGGAGCAACCAATGCGCCGACTATATTCATGGACCTCATGAATCGTATCTTCATGCCTTATTTTGATCAGTTCGTGATTGTGTTCATAGATGACATCCTGGTCTACAGTAAGAGTGAAGCAGAGCATGAGCAGCATCTCAGAGTGGTCCTCCAGATTCTCAGAGAGCATCAGTTGTATGCGAAGTTCAGTAAATACGAGTTCTGGCTCGATCGCATTTCATACTTGGGTCATATCATCACCAGAGGAGGAGTAGAAGTGGATTCCCAAAAGATCTTGGCTATCGAGACGTGGCCAGTACCTAGCACAGTTATAAAAGTTCGCAGTTTTCTTGGCTTGGCCGGCTATTACTGGCGATTTGTTTATGACTTTGCACGAATTTCAGCACCATTGACCCAGTTGACCCGCAAGGATGTGCAGTTTGCTTGGACGGCAGAGTGTCAGGACTCTTTTGAGAAGTTAAAGCGAGGTTTGATGACGGTACCCATTCTCACGCTTTCCGATGGGACCGGAGGATTTTCAGTATATTGTGATGCTTCAGACAGAGGTTTGGGATGTGTTTTGATGCAGCATGGGAAGGTAATAGCTTATGCGTTACATCAACTTCGTGATCATGAAAGAAATTATCCAACCCATGACTTGGAGTTGGCAGCAGTAGTGTTTGTACTTAAGCTTTGGAGACACTACTTGTATGGAGATAGGGTGGAGATTTTTACCGACCACAAGAGCCTGAAGTATGTGTTTACTCAGAAGGATCTTAACATGCGTCAGAGGAGATGGCTAGAGCTGCTTATGGATTATGACATCAGCCTGCAGTATCATCCTGGAAAGGCCAACGTTGTTGCAGATGCATTGAGCAGGAGAGCCGGAGTTTATTTTCTAACAGCGCAACCAGAGTTGTTAGCAGATCTTTAGAAGATAGGTATAGAAGTTGTCCTTTCTACCAATGTGGCATTAATGGCCAGTCTACAAGTTCAGTCCACTATAGTCGAGAGGATCCGGATGGCACAGTCGACAGATTCCAAGCTTCAGCAACTCAGAGCAGAGTGTATAGCAGGACGAAGACTAGAGTTATGTATCCATGAGGACGGTACACTTTGGCATGGGAGGCATCTTTGTGTGCCCAGTGGAGATATCAGACAGGAGATCATAGCAGAAGCTCACAGTTCTTAATATTCCATTCATCCCGGTAGCACAAAGATGTACCGTGATATCCGTCAGCACTTTTGGTGGAATAGCATGAAGAGGGAGATAGCCGGTTTGTCTCTTGGTGTTTGGTTTACCAACAAGTTAAAGCTGAACATCAGAGACCGGTTGGACTTCTTCAGCCCTTGCCGATTCCAGAATAGAAGTGGGAGCACATAACCATGGATTTCATGACTGGATTACCTAGGTCCCCGGCTGGTAGAGATGCTATTTGGGTTGTTATAGACAGGCTCACGATGGTGGCCCACTTTCTTCCGTTCAGAGTTGGTCAGTCGACGGCTCAGCTAGCAGAGATGTACTTCAGGCATATCGTTAGATTTTACGGTGTACCAGTCAGTATCACATCGGACAGAGATTCAAGATTTACGTTGCACTTTTGGTGCAGTCTGCAAGAGGGTTTGGGAACTCACCTCCAGTTCAGCTTAGCTTATCATCCGCAGACAGATGGTCAGTCAGAGCGTACCATATGACCTTGGAAGATAAGTTGAGATCTTGTACACTCGACTTTGGTGGTTCGTAGGAAGATCACCTGCACCTGGTGGTGTTCTCGTACAATAATAGTTTTCAGGCCAGTATCCAGTTGGCACCGTTCGAGGCACTGTATAGTAGGAAGTGAAGATCCCCGCTCGCATGGGACAATGTGGAAGAGAGACAGATGCTCGGTCCGAAAATGATTGCTCAGACAGTTGAGGTGGTCAGAAGAGTCAGAGATCATCTTCGCGTCGCATAAGATCGCCAGCGCCATTGGGCCGATTCTCATCGGCGTCCCTTTGAATTTTCTGTCGGCGACCATGTATTCCTCAGGATCTCGCCTACCCGTAGCGTCATTCGTTTCGGCGTATGGAGAAAGCTTAATCCTAGGTATATTGGGTCATTCGATATTCTAGAGCGAGTAGGTGATGTGTCCTATCGTCTTGCTCTCCCGCCGTCGTTGCGTAAGGTACATAATGTCTTCCATGTATCCCAACTATGATGGTATATCCCGGACCCGAACCACATTCTGGATCATTCGGAATTGGTTGTTGGTATCAACCTTTCGTATGAGGAGAGGCTCATATCCATATTGGACCAAAGAAAGAATATACATAAGAATAAGACTATCAAGTTAGTCAGTGTTGCTTGGGGTCATCACTCTTTGGGTGAGTCAACATGGGAGCGTGAGAATGATATCCGATCGCGATATCCCGACCTGTTTGGCTCGTGAGGTATAATATCTTCCTTATGCCTCATGCCTTCTATTCCTTGCTTGCATGATTGATTGTTTGATTGATTGTTTAAGTTATATCTTGCCTGTGATTAGTGTAGCTGCTTGACCTCTCTAGCCTCTTAATTAAATTTCGAGGACGGAATTCTTTTAAGGTGGGTAGAGTTGTAACGTCCGTGGTTCGTATTACGTATTTTGGTATACGTGTATGTATTTTGACTCATATTGCATGTCTCATTGTATGGTTTATTTTAGCATTTCATTGGTTATGATTTATCTTGGTTTGGTTTGGCTTGGTTTGGTTTACTTTTGGGTTCATCATGAACCAAAAGAAAACCCCTACCTACCACCACCATCATCATTTAAAACCCAACCTAACTTTTCTCTCTCCTCCACTTTCTTGTTTACTTTCTTCCTTTTCCATTAAACCCACCACCAACCAAGAACACCCCTTAGGCAAGTGCAACTTGCTTCCACAAGAGAACCCATTTTATTGTTCTGTTAGCTTCTTCTCATGTTTCTAAGACACATTAGAACTGGTCATTTTCCATTTTGAAGCTTTAATTTTTGTAGATCTAGAAATTAGTCATTTTTGGATTTTGGTGGTTTTGATCTATCAAACTTCTTTAATTTCAAGTTTTAATGGTTCCATGTTGTAGAAAATTTCGTTCTACCCCACTTTAACTTATGGAAGTCCTATTTTGGCATAGAAATGAGAGTTTTATGGACTTTGGAGGTTCTTGGGTTCTTCTTGGCCATGGCTCTCAGCCTTGGTGGAGAAGAAGGCCCTGTAGCAGCCCGGCGCATCTCGTTGTTCAGCGCACTGCTTAGTGCCCGGCGCATCTCGTCGTCCTACGTACTTTATAGTGCCCGGCGCAACTGGCCAACCTGCGCGCTTCTTAGCTCCAGAACCAGTTGGGCGCAACTCATCTTGCCCCGGCGCATCTTGCCCCGTCGCATCTTGCCCCGGCGCAATCCCTAGCCCGGCGCAACTGGCCAACTTGCGCGCTTCTTAGCGCCAGACCCAGTGGGCGCAACCTGGCTTGTGCCCCTGGCGCAGTCCGGCCAGTAGCCTGGCGAATTTTTCCTGGTACAACCTAGCTATGGCACCCTAATTGCCCTAGTTTAATTCCTCCCTCATTAGGCGCATGGCATCCCCTGTTTATATCCTTACGCCTTTTGATACAAAGTCGACACGACACGACTCGTATAAGCCTTTGCACGATTTGGTTGGGCATGGCACGATTTCTATGTATGATTTAATGTTAGAACATGGCATGGATAATCATGTTAATGGCCCGTGGTGGCACCCTCACGACAAGAATGGTAATGCAAGATAGTTACCCGCCGTGGTGCACTCCAGACAAGTAACATGACATGACATGATATGAACTATTGATTCGCCGTTGTGACGGCTATTTTGATATGACCAGTATTACCGACCTGGACACCGTAGGTGAACAATTGAAAATGTGTTGTATAATGAACCAGTATTATCTTGTATCATGTCTAGGATGGGGACCCCTGAATACCATGGTTAGGGGTACCTACTGAAATTGACTAAGGCTAATAAGTAGAATAATCCAGTAGTCGTGAAGAGATTTCACAGCTACAGACAATCCCGTTATCTGGACGCGCAAGTGGACTTGTAGCCTGTCGACGAGTAGGGCACATTTGCAGCACACTGTCATGTGTTGCACCCTTCATGAACGGATATTCGACCTGGATAACCTGGATGGTCTGCAGGGCTTGTGGCTGTTGGAATAATCTCATTGCATCTTGCTAGTAACTAGGCCTGTGATAACCCTAGTTAGTTAAAGTATCAAGCCCTACTTATTGCTTGGCCGTTATTGATTGGATGGAGTCTAATCCAGTCTAGTCTTGTCTTGATCCTGTACCAGATTGTTACATGACCTGAATGCTTGTGCTTTACCTTGTCGATAAATGGTGGTTAACCAAGTTCCGTTCAGACGAAGGGTTACAATTCCGGTCCTTATTTGGTTTAAGGGGTGTAACTTGGTTATCTGAATAGTTCCATGATTATCGTATATCATCATGATTTTCCATATTTCCAATCTTTTATTATATAACTATGTTTTTATGTTAATTGCTGGTTTTAGTTCTTAAGTGAAGCCTCATTTGTGGCACTTGCTCTTTTTGGGATCTGACCCAGCTGATTTTGCGTGGCCAGATACCGGAGCAGCTCCAGAGGATCTCCCTACCTTCCAGCCAGATGGTAACCACCAGGCGTAACCTTGACAACGAGTGGATTTTATTTTTGGCTCTCCCACTCTATTGTAAAATTATTCTTTTGAGGCGTTTAGTCGACGAGCATGTGTTAGCTCGATTGCACTTCACTTACTGTCTGCCTACGGGCTGTAACATAATTGACAAATCCTAAGGTTGATCATGTATGACTGAAACTCTTGCTAGTCTTCACATTTTGTATGACTAGCTTCATGATCATCCAAATATGTAATGTATGGGATGCCTTACTATTATATATTTGGTGCTCTGACATCTTGTAACTGTTATTACTTGCTTGAGATTGAGACAATAGGCTTGTTCATGACCATAAGAGACTGATGGCTTGTAGTTAAACCCTTATGTATCTAGACAACTGTGACCGTATAGCGAGGTGGGTTGCACTTCAATATACGTAGCTGGCTATGTTCGCCCCCGCTCTTCAGTATTCTGGTTCTGGGGCGTTACAAAACCAGTTCTTCAATATAGACAACAACATTTTTTTGGTATACATGACAATCTCAAAGCAATAAGTTGATAATGGACTATAGAAATACATGTCATATTAGAACACTGATGAAATTTCAGCAGGAAAAGGGGGCTGGATGGTTCAGAATGACACGTTTTCGAGTCTCGATGACAGTATGGCAATTATGGAAAGAAAGAAATGGGCGCATATATGAGGGACTTATCACATCCCAAATAGGTGTCATGACTCATGCATAATATACAACTTTATGTATTAGTTATGAACCTAATAAGTGGAGCAGACTAACATTGTAGATGGATTGTAATTTGAAGTATTCAATAAAATTATCTTATATATATATATATATATATATATATATATATATATATATATATATATATATTACAAATGACCTCTAGCCTAGTGGTTAAGAGAGTTGCATGCAGCCCAAGTGGTCGGAGTTGGAGCCCAGTGGAGGTGAGTTCGCCACAATTATCCATTGCTTCAAAAAATTATATATATACATATATATTGTTTTTTTTGTTTTTGTTTTTGTTTTTTTAGGGAAAAGAAATTTTATTGAAGAAAACAACACAGAACATAGGGCCCACGGCTCCAAAGAAGGAGTTCAAATTCGAAAAAACCAAAGTGCTCGCTGCCCGAGGGGCTCGGGACAGACAAGCGCGGGGCCCAAGGGGGACACGGCCACCCGCGGGGCCCGAGGGGGGGTGCAGCCCGAGGGGTCTCGGGACGCCTAATCGCGATCCAGAGAGGGAGGGGGGAGCGACACCGGGGGGATCGACTCCACGGCGGGGAGCCACGGCGAGGAGGGGGGAACTGGAGGGGGGCTAGCGCGATCCCGAGGGGGGGCGGAGGCCTCGCCAAGGTACAGTGAAGGGGAAGGGAGCCACTGCGAGAAAAGGGAGGAGCTGAGAGGAACCGCTTGGGAGGGGAGAGGAGGCGAGAGGGGGGCTCGACCATGGCTCAGCCTCGCCTGGGAGGAGAGGGGGCGCGAAGCTCCGGCCGATGCGAGGAGAAGGCGACCACCGGCAAGGGGAAGAGAGCGAATAGGTCTGCCGGCGAGGGGAGGAGAGCAATAGCCGGCGAGGGAAAGAGAGCTAGCAGATCAGCCGGGAAGCCCCGATCGGAAGAGGGAGGGAGGGGGTGGTCGCTGCCGAAGAGGGGGGCAGCGTAGTGAGAGGGGTGGCTGGAGGGGGGGCACCTAGACCGGTGAAGGCAAGCCAGGCGGAGCTGGACCCCGACAGAGGACCAAGGAGGGATGGGGTCGGAAGGACTCCAAGGGGAGCAGCCGATGGAGGAAGGCCGACCCGCCTGCGCCGAGCCCTGGGTCGACAATGATGTCGGGGACGACGACGACGCCGAGGTGGGTGGGGATGGAGGAGAGAGGGGGGAGACCGAACGACGAGAAGACGCCGGCGAGGGTCCCACATGGTAGGAGGGGAGGGGGGAACATCCGATCGAGAGCCGGCCAACCGGGAAAGCGCGGGCGGCAGGAAGAGAGGGGGCCAACGAGAGGGAGGGGAGGGGGGAAGATGCCTGGGGGCGCGGCCGATCCGAGAAGGCTGACCGGCCAACCGGCCACGAGGAGGAGGGGGGCTGCGCCAAGCCAAGGCAATCCCTCCGGGGGAGCCCGAGAGCCTCTCATCTTTATATATATATATATATATATATATATATATATATATATATATATATATATATATATATATATATATATATATATATATATATATATATATTTATATATATATATAATTTAGGTTTTTTTTTATTAAGACCGAATTCTTGTGGTCAGCGATGAGAGGTATAACCTTTTTGGTTAGATAGAAGGTCTAAAAATCTGCGAGAGAGTTATAGGGGGTGTGTGTGTGTGAAAATTGAGGACAATGGACCTAAATGACATGCAATGCAGCGTGTACAGAGTCTCGTGTGTTACAGTGGATATAAAAAAACATTTTTCTATTTAGATGTACTAATATGCGAGCCAAATAGTACAACCCGTTCTCGTGTGGTTAGCCGAGTCATGGGCCAGGACTGAACTTAAACTATTTTGGTCAAACTTAACCTGAATATACTTTGGCTAGCTAGCCCAACTCAGTCCTAAATCCTCAAACCCGCGTCAGATGGGGGCCTTCCTACCACACACCTTGAGATGTGCTCATTTACTTGGACCATTAAGGTGGATTTGAATAGTATTCTAATACTGTAAGAGGCCAATTCTCGTTGTACTTTTGGCAACCTTATATGTCCTACGATTTTCTGGTGTTTATTTCTTACCATTCATTATTGATATTTGATAATTCAACGCTGCTACGTAGATCGCTCTTTTGGCCCACAGTCCACATGGCAGCCTCCTATTGGCAAGTCAACTAGTGGCGCTTTCCACGCGAATAGGGGGACAAAGTTCGACTCCCTAGGCCCGCGGTCGTGCCCGCGGGCAAAAACCGCGGGCCAAATATCTTTTCCCTTGATAATTATCTGTTTCACAGACATATTGCTTAGTTTCTAATGGTTTCTTTTTCCCTTTTAAAAGAGTTACAAAGTTGCAATTCCTATGTCGTGATTTCTCTTGTTGTCAACTTGAATGGCAATATTATTCCTTCCATTTATAAAAATGATGAGAGTTGGCGGCTGTAGATCTAAGATATATAATGCAGCGTGTACAACGTCCCGTGCATAATGTCAGATATCTCAAAAAAACTTGAATGTCAATTTTGTTTTCTACCTTTAAGGCCAAAGGCCCGAAACTAGAATTGCAAGAACACCCAAGTCCAAGAAAATGGCCCATTACGGATGACAATGGATGCTGCTGCGCACTTACATAACTTGGCTTATGTTTAGTAAAATTCAGATGGACAGGGCTATGGAAGTTGGAAAATGTCAAATTGATTATGGATTTTTTTCCCATTTGAAGGCAACAATACCAACACTTAAATCTGATAAAACTTTTTTCTTCTTCTTCTTTGAAATAATTGATTCTGGATTTTCCATTTGAAGGCAACACCACCAACACCTAACTCCAAGAAAACTGTTAGGGTCTGCTTGGATTGAGGGAAAAAAAAATAAGCAGAGTTAAGTAGGATTAAATGAGGGAAAGTTAAGCGAGGGGGAGTAGAGTCAATACATAAAATCTTGTTTGGAATGGAGGAAGAGTTAAGTGGGGGGTGTTTAATAACTCTTGCTTGGATTGGAGGTTTTGAATGAGAAAATGATTAATACAAAAATATGATAGTTACCAAAATAACCTTATTACATGTGTCATAAAATTAAATTTGGTTGAATTTTTAATTAGAACTTGTCAAAATATCTTCACAAATTAGGAAGATACAGATTAACATGTTGAGAAAAAAAAACGGAAAAAATAAAATAAAATAAGGGATATTTATGACTTTTTAAACAAAATCCCTCAATCACCCTCATTAACCCTCCGATTTGGGGGTTAAAAAAATGGACAAAAGATGGTGAAATAAACCTTCACTTAACCCTCTATAACTCTCCCTCCTAAACCTCCACCCTCAAACCAAACATGGTTTATTTTTCCCTCACTTAACTCTCTTAACCCTCAATCCAAGCAGACCCTTAGGAACGTTTGTAATTTTTTTATACCCGAAATTTTTAGGATAGGAATCTATTATCATGTTTGTTTAGGCTATAGAAAACTTGTTCCCTGAAATTAAGAATACCCAGGTAAACAATTTACCCACATACCATAGAAATCTTATTTTTTGAGAATAGGTAGGTATAATTTTTTTGTCCGGGAAAAAAGATTTGTTTTAGTTTTTTTTTTTTATCGTCTTTTAACTTTTTTTCGTTTTGTATTTTTTTTTCATTTTTACTCGTTTTTTTATTATTTTTTTCGGTTTTTGTTGTTTTTCGTTTTTGGTCTTTTTTTTTAATCTGTTTTGTCATTATTTTTTTTCCTTTTTTAGTCGTTTTTTGGACTTTTTCGCTTATCGTTTTTTGATATTTTTGTCTTTTTGGGTTTTTTGGTTCTCTTTTATCGTTTTATGCTTCTTGTCATTTTTAGCCGTTTTTTTCGTTTTTGTCGATTTTTGACCTTTTCTGTTGCCTTTTGTCGTCATTGGTCGCTTTTTTTCGATTTTTAGTCATTTTTCTCTTTTGTCGTTTTTTGTTTTTGGTCTATTTTTGTCTCTCTTTTTTGTCGTTGTTGTGTCCTTTTTTTCATTTTTATTGTGTTTTTTTCTTTTTGTGTTTTTGATTTTTTTTTTTGTTTTATCGATTTGTTTGCCTTTTTTTTCTTTTTCTTTCCGTTTTTTTGCTTTTTTATTTTTGTGTTTGTTCTTTTTGTTTTTATTCCTTTTAATTTTTTTCGGAAATATTTATGTAGTCATCAAAAATAGGAACTTAATTTTTCAGAGAATTTAATTACTTAAAATTTGATTTTCGGAAATATAGAATCTCCGACTATATATTATTTCTTTTATTTGGTACTGAAGGAATGTCCTCTCCTGAACGTTCCTAGGAAGGAGATCAGTGTTCGCAATGTTAATGCATTTTAGGCACGGATTTGTAGATTAAGCCCTTTTTTTATCAAGAAAATACCAGCGGCCTAATCTCGAATTTATGTTCTCACTTTGTCTAATGATATAGAAGTTTGGGAAGTGGAAAAATACCAATGGGCTGACTAAATAAGTCACATTTGATCCTTCAATTGTGTGCATAAGAATCAGTCCTTGGGCGTTCACCCTCATAATACATTCACGATTTCATTCATTCTCCTACTATAAACACCGTAAAAAAAAAGTAAAGTGACTTATAAATAGATTTTTGTTAATATGTGTCCTAAGGACACATGTTAATACATTGATAGATGTATAATTTATATGAATATCTCCACCATCATATTTACCTTTCATTTAAAATATATATTGATAAATATAAAATGTTCATTGATAAATATGATAATAGAATACTCATACAAATAGTCATGTTAAATAGGGTAGCAATACATTGTTTGTTTGGAAAAATTGGACCCAATTGCAATTATAGTACAACAGATAGATATTAATTACGTGGGGTTTAATTTCTTCAAGATATGGCTAGTTTTTATTATAAGGCAGGTAGTTTTTGAATGGCATTAAGAGCATCTCCAACCCTTTTTTAACTTTGAAAAAAGTTGTTATCACATAGGAATGACAAACTTTTATTCAAAAAATCCTTCTCCAATACAATTATCGAGTAAATTGTCATGTTTACATGACGAAAGTTATAGAAGACATTGTAAAATTAGTTGTTTTAGTTCTAGACGATGCAGTTTGACAATGTCTTCACCTCCATGTCATCAATTTGTCTCGGAAGTTGGATAGAAGTAAGCATCTCAATATTTTTCTTGGAAGTTGGAAAAAAATAAACATCTCAATACTTTTGCCTTGGAGAATATTTTTCCAACTCATTGTCTTTTGTGAACATAGTCTTGTCACCTAGAAAAACTATTGTCAGTCTTGAGTCTAATGCCATTGTTGGTGTTTTTGCCTTTGGACTAGAAAAGATAGTCCCACATCGGCTACACCAAATGGTGAGTATCTCAATATAATGCATTGCTTGTGTTGAGGTGTGCACATGAGGTGTAGTGGGGCACAAGTTTGTGCCATGTGGAAGTATTTTCCTAGAAGGAAAAAGGATTAAATCCAACAAGGATGCAAGTTAATTTTTGTTGTGCGGACTCGGACTCGAACGCGGACTCCAAGATGTCTCGTGCATGCACGGGAGGGTTCGGGGGGTAGGCGTGGACTGGCACACTTCTATGCTGATTGTGGGATGATCTAAAATATCAAACTCTATTTTTGAGTATTGGTATTTTAGTCCCACATCGGATAGGAGAAGAGGTGAAGTCTCAACTCCACTCTATAAATAGAGCCCCTTGGCCTCCTTTGAAAGATGCACCAAGAAGAGAGTTGAGGGAGTCTGTTAAGTCCAGGAAGCCCGTTCAAGTCTCAAATATTGACTTACGAGCGTTCCAGAAGTTCTCCTGAACTTGCTGGTTCCTGGGAGCTTATCCGTACTGCGGGTATAGCTTTGAGCGCCGGTGTTCAACACCCCAGCGAGATCCGCTCTTCTTCTTCCTTCCTCTTTCTGTTGCCTTCGAGAATCTGAGACTCAACTGTTGTTGATCATCTCTTGTTGCCTTCGAGAAACCGCTATTGCAAACGCGATTCGATTTTTTTTAATCGTTTAGGCTACGCAATCAGCATTATTTGCATCTCTTTTTTAGGGATTGCAACTGCATTATTTGCATCTCTTTTTTAGGGATTGCAACTGCATTCTTTGCATCTCTTCTTAGGGATTGCAACTGAGTTTTTCCATCGATTGTTTGCAAATAGACTAACAATCTCAAAGCTATACGATTCGATGGAAAACACTCGTGCTTCGCTTGTCGATACCGGCTTTAACAAGTTGGAGAAATTCGACGGCGAACACTTCCAGATCTGGAAGCGAAAGGTGACTCTGAACCTTCAACTCGTGGATGTTGATCACGTATTGGATGAGGAAGAACCAATCGTTCCAGCAACAGGATCTGCTGCTGTTCTGGCCGCTGCTACGAGCAAGCAGACGAAGTGGAAAAAGGATAACAGCATATGCAGGCTGCTGATCCTGAATTCCATGGAAGACTCTCTGGCCGAGTCCTACACAAAGAGGACTTCTGCCAAAGAGATCTGGGAGTCCGTGGGGAAGCTGTATGACGACGACGAGGCCCGGTCGAAGATGTTCATGGTTGAAAAATACCACAAATGGGTCTTTGAAGACGAGAAGACCATGCTGCCCCAAGTGAAAGAGTTCCTGAAGCTGCGCCAGAAACTGGAGGACGATAGCATGCCCCTCGTCGACAAGTTCGTCGTTGGAGGGATCGTGGCAAAACTTTCTCCAGGATGGAGCAACATCTATGCAAGGATGCATAGGAAGAAGATGGAGATTAGCCTGGATAATCTCCTCAGCGAGATTCATGTTGAGGACGAGATGCGCTCTCAACAGAAGTTGGACACCCTGTCCAAGCAACTAGCAACGGCGAATCTGGTTCAAGCCACCAGAGAGAACAAAGGGAAGCAGGCGGCTTCTCACCACAAGAAGAAGGACTTCTCGAATCTGAAAGTGAAGGGTCCAGGATTTAAGCAACAGAAGTCCAAGTCCCATGTGACTTGCTTCAACTGTGGCAAGAAGGGTCACTATAAAAGTGAATGCAAGTCCAAGCCCAAAGAGCAAGGTGAGCCTAACAAGGTTTCTTTGGTTACTAATCAGGTTGCCATGATAGCACAGGTTGCAACTGTGGGGGCAGACTTGGACTGGTGGATAGACACTGGTGCGACATGTCATATCTGTTCAGACAAGGACTGGTTCGTCTCCTATGAGCCTACTTCCGAGAAAGTCATGATGGCGAACCAGGCACAAGCTGAAGTACTGGGATCGGGACGGTGGAGCTGAAGCTTACATCGGGGAACATTCTGACGCTTCAAGGTGTGAAGCATGTTCCTGCAATCGCAAAGAACCTGATCTCTGGGAGCCTGCTCTGCAACGCAGGCTTGAGGATGGACATCAATGCTGGCCAAATGGTGATGTCCAAGAAGGGTACTTTCTTCGGGAAAGCTTTTCAGACTGAAGGAATGTACAAAATTCAGCTTGTTGTAACCCAGCATAATAATGTCAATGCTATCACTAGTTTGAATTACTCTCTTGAGTTGTGGCATAATAGACTAGGACATGTTCATTGTAAGCGAATAAACAAAATGTCTAGTCTAGGACTTATCTCCAAGTGTGGGGGTAAGGTAGAGAAATGTGAGATATGTGCTCAGACGAAGATCACTAGGAAACCCTTCCACAGGGTCCATCGAAGCACAGATCTTCTGGAGTTGGTTCACTCAGATATCTGTGACTTCAAACAATTCTCTACAAAGGCCGGGATGAAGTATTTCATTACTTTCATCGATGACTTCTCCAAGTATGCCTTCGTCTATTTACTCAAATCTAAAGACGAAGCATTCGAGAAGTTCAAGGAGTTCAGGGTCGAGGCTGAACGGCAAACTGGACAACAACTCAAGAGGCTGAGGAGTGATCGAGGTGGGGAATATAGGTCTCATGAATTCTCATCATTCTGCAAAGAACATGGAATCATCAACGAGACGACGGCTCCGTATTCTCCACAATCCAACGGAGTAGCAGAAAGGAAGAACAGAACGTTGACAGAGATGATGAATTCTATGCTGTTGACTGCGGGTCTCCCAAAGTGCTATTGGGGAGAAGCTGCATTAACGGCCACTTTCATTCTGAACAGAGTGCCGTATGCAACTTCCGACATAACTCCTCATGAACTCTGGTTCAAAGTCAGACCCAACCTGAATGTCATTCGAGTGTGGGGGTGCCTGGCTTATGTGAAGCTCCCGGATCTAAAGATTCAGAAGCTGGGGACAAGGACTACTAAGGCGATCTTCCTGGGGTATGCCGAGAAGAGTGATGCTCGGAGATTCCTTGATATCGAGTCAAATCATATCATCGAATCTCGCGATGCTGAATATTTTGAAGAAAAGTTTGCAAGGCACAAGAACATTGTTTTCGCGGACATTCCGGAGAATAATGAGGGTGCGGAGCAGACAGAGATCTTTATCGAACCAGTAGTCCAAGATGGAGTTGTTGTCGAGGAGACACCAGCTGAACCAGAACTCGCTGAGCCGTCAACTAAGCGAGCGAGGAGGCCGAAAGACTTCGGAGATAACTTCGTCACCTATCATGTGGAAGCAGATCCGCTTACCTATGATGAGGCGATGAAGACCAGAGATGCTATATTCTGGAAGGAGGCGATTGACAACGAGATTGACTCAATCACCTCCAATAACACATGGGTATTGGTCGACCTACCAGAAGGAGCAAGACCCATCGGATGCAAATGGATCTTCAAGAAGAAGATGAAAGCAGATGGAACCATTGACAAGTTCAAGGCCAGGCTAGTGGCCAAGGGGTTTGCTCAGAAGCAGGGGATCGACTACTTTGACACTTATGCTCCAGTAGCTCGGATGACAACTATCAGATTGTTAATTGCTTTAGCAGCAATACACAAGCTGGTGATACATCAGATGGATGTGAAAACGGCATTCCTTAATGGCGAGCTGACCGAAAAGATCTACATGCAACAACCAGAAGGTTTTGTCATCAGAGGTCTGGAAGACAAAGTCTGCAAGTTGATGAAGTCTCTGTATGGTTTGAAGCAAGCTCCCAAAATGTGGCATGAGAAGTTTGACAAGGTGATAAGGTCAAATGGCTACAGGGTCAGTGAAACAGACAAGTGTGTCTATATGAAGTTTGCTGACGGAAGAGGAGTAATCGTTTGTCTATACGTGGACGACATGCTAATCCTAGGTACGGATTTAAGCTGCGTCACAGAGACAAAGAAATTCCTCTCGACCAAGTTCAGTATGAAGGACTTGGGGGATGCCGACGTAATCTTGGGGCTCAAGATCATCCGGACAGGCACTGGAATAGCGCTGTCACAGTCTCATTATATTGAGAAGATGCTCTCTCGCTACGGGTATCAAGATCTTCCTATTATTGATACACCGTACAGGAGTGATCTGAAACTGGAGCCAAATTCGAAGGAGAGCGTCAGGCAGTTGGAGTACGCTAGCGTCATCGGAAGTTTGATGTACGCTACTACTGCCACAAGGCCTGACATAGCCTTTGCAGTGGAAATGTTGAGTCGATTTACGAGCAATCCAGGCGTAAAGCATTGGAAAGCTGTGAAGCGTGTTATGAGATATCTCAAGAAGACTCAGACATATGCACTATACTACAGCGGAGATCCGTCAGTAGTGGAAGGCTTCAGTGATGCTAGCTGGTGTTCAGAGGTGGAGAGCGAATATTCCACAGGTGGATATGTGTTCGCCATGGGTGGAGCTGCTATATCGTGGAAGTCGAAGAAGCAGACTATGTTATCTCGCTCCTCCATGGAATCTGAATTCTTTGCATTGGACGCTGCAGCAGATGAAGCAGAGTGGCTTCGGGAGCTCATGTATGACCTTCCAATGGTTGGGGCTCAGATACCGGCGATTCCGATATACTGTGACAACCAGGCGGTAGCAGCAGTGGCATCAAATGAACTCTTCAACGGGAAGAAGAGGACTGTGCGGTTGAAGCACAGAGCAGTGAACGATCTCATAAAAAGGGGCGTCATTGCAGTGATCGATGTTCGGAGTCAGGAAAACCTGGCGGATCCGTTCACGAAGGGTCTCAAGCGTCAGCTGGTCGAGGACACAGCAAGGAAGATGGGCTTGAAGGCATTCTAATATTGTGTCATTATAATCCTATCAATAAATTTTATGTTATTGGTTCAAAGAGAAATCTACCAGATATCTAATTTTTTGATTCAAGGGAGGACTATTGACTGGAAAAATATTAGTTAACAGTGGGCACTTGTTCTGCGGAACATGTAAGGGTTTCGGACCCAGAACCACTGTTGTCTACTATGAATTTTCTACGGAAAATTGATCATGTGAGAAGGATGGCATAATGCCTTAATGAGTTCTCAGACTGAGTGAAGGTCTGTTATGCTTTACAGGAAGCATGGTGGCGCAACAACCACAAAGGAGTGTTACAACTCCATGCTACAGTGGGGTGACTCCACCATGAGGTTCCCAGGTAGGGGTAATGCCTCGGCTTTGTTAGCCAAGTTACAGGCGGCGTAGCACCGCATATAGGCAGGTAGCCTAATGTTGCATAATCGTAATAAAGAGATGTAGGCAGCACTAAAGAGGCCGGTGTCCTCATGTTACAGTGGCATGACACCACGATGAGGTACCCAGGTAGGGGTAAAGCCTCGGCTTTGCAAGCCATGTCATAGTGGCGTAACACCACAAGGGAGCGCAAGACTTCATGCTGGGTAGTTTGGCACTACAAAGAGGCTTGAGACCTCATGCTACAGTAGTATGACACTACGATGAGGTTCCCAGGTAGGGGTAATGCCTTGGCTTTGTCAGCCATGTCATAGCGGCGTAGCACCGCAAAGAAGCGCAATGCTTCATGCCAATGACTCTTTATATAGAACTCACCTATAGTGTATGGACAGAGATATCAGGCCGTCTCTTGAGGGTAAACTTGTAGACGCCCAAAAATTATACACTGAAACCAGGCTGGCACAAGGCCTTCAATGTGCAGCCAGAAGCACAGTTGATGTCACTATGTGAGTAGGAAGAATTGCAGTTATGGTGCAGAATTCAAGGCTTAGTCCATTCTTGTATCATGCTGTTATTTAACCTATGCGGGAAGATTCAAGTCGTAGCGACATCTCTCCTAATGCATGATGGACAATCACTGTGGGGAACGCTCAACCCATATATTGAGATATGTGGGGGATTGTTGGTGTTTTTGCCTTTGGACTAGAAAAGATAGTCCCACATCGGCTACACCAAATGGTGAGTATCTCAATATAATGCATTGCTTGTGTTGAGGTGTGCACATGAGGTGTAGTGGGGCACAAGTTTGTGCCATGTGGAAGTATTTTTCTAGAAGGAAAAAGGATTAAATCCAACAAGGATGCAAGTTAATTTTTGTTGTGCGGACTCGGACTCGGACGCGGACTCCAAGATGTCTCGTGCATGCACGGGAGGGTTCGGGGGGTAGGCGTGGACTGGCACACTTCTATGCTGATTGTGGGATGATCTAAAATATCAAACTCTATTTTTGAGTATTGGTATTTTAGTCCCACATCGGATAGGAGAAGAGGTGAAGTCTCAACTCCACTCTATAAATAGAGCCCCTTGGCCTCCTTTGAAAGATGCACCAAGAAGAGAGTTGAGGGAGTCTGTTAAGTCCAGGAAGCCCGTTCAAGTCTCAAATATTGACTTACGAGCGTTCCAGAAGTTCTCCTGAACTTGCTGGTTCCTGGGAGCTTATCCGTACTGCGGGTATAGCTTTGAGCGCCGGTGTTCAACACCCCAGCGAGATCCGCTCTTCTTCTTCCTTCCTCTTTCTGTTGCCTTCGAGAATCTGAGACTCAACTGTTGTTGATCATCTCTTGTTGCCTTCGAGAAACCGCTATTGCAAACGCGATTCGATTTTTTTTAATCGTTTAGGCTACGCAATCAGCATTATTTGTATCTCTTTTTTAGGGATTGCAACTGCATTATTTGCATCTCTTTTTTAGGGATTGCAACTGCATTCTTTGCATCTCTTCTTAGGGATTGCAACTGAGTTTTTCCATCGATTGTTTGCAAATAGACTAACAAATGCCACAGTACATTACAAGACAATAGAGTTGGAGATGCTGTAATCAATTTTCTTCCAACATAGGATGCTAATTAAGATTTCAACCAATTTGGATGCTGCTTTGGTATTACGTCCTATCTTGCGATATGTGTTAAGTAAAGTTAGCCCCCTTATGGTGAAATCACATATCCGTTCAAACACCCATCAGTGCTCCCAACCCCACACATTTCAAAAACAGGTGTTTATTTCTTCTTTTTGCTGATTTCTAAGTTCCCAATAATCATAATATACCTCACACTTTCAAGCTCCTCTTTTTCTTTCTGTTACCTGCAGTTTGGTAATAGGTTATGTATAAGTAACAGCGGAACTTTGATACAGTAGGGGGTATCAAAGTTTTGATACCCCCTATGTATGACATGTGGGCCCCTCCTGCTTTGTAAAACGTGTACACATATATATATACACATAAATTTTGAGGGGGCCCACATGTCATACATATGGGGTATCAAGTATCAAAGTTTTGATACCCCTAGTACTGTATCAAAGTTTCTCTCAGTAACAGCGTGACTGAGGAATAAGTTCTTTCCATACATTATTTACACATGGATTATTATGTCTATAAGATATCATAATTAATTATATGTGTGAATATTTGTTTGGTTACTACTCTAAAGAACTGCAATCAGCTTTGAATGTCTTATTTTTCACTCTGTTGATTGTGGTGGCCGGGCACGCACTAGCTAGTGTTAGGTTTGGGTATATAGTCTATAGATTGATTATTTATTGGAAAAGGAAAGCCCATCACTCATCCTCAATACCTAAGATCAGTACGGAGATCCTGCTGGTTGAACCAATAATACATGTTTTCTAACACAAAATATGCATTGTCTTGCAAGGGGGCCTAATTAGCTGCTGCTATGGATGATGACGATGAAACCGAAAAGGGAAAAAAAATAAAAATAAAAATAAGAGAGAGGACATGCAGGTTCTTTGGAGGATCAAGATGACCGCAACCTTACCTCCATATATCTGAAGATATTATATATTTCTGTGACTCAAACATGCATCCACCAGGATTCAAACAAGACTCGCCATGAAATGCCCAGATGGCCATAAAATGCCCAGATGGCCATAAAATGATCCAGCCTTAATTATAGTCTTAGGTTGTGTTACTTGGAAATATTCCATTGCACTATGTCTGACCCCATGGCCAAAATCACTACTATTCTTCCTACCCATCCTCTCCTAGTAAAGTGAAACTTTAAGAGACTACTTGGCATATGTGGTGGGGTCATGAGTTTCTCTATTATTCGTTTCAAATTAGGAGGTTGTCAACCCCAACTAAACAAAAAGAGGTGGAATGGTTAGGCAATTACCAATCAAACATGCTTACTTAAATCTTCTCCCTCATTTCTTTTGTCTATGGGATAATATGGGAACCAATACTAACTTCATCCTCAAAAAGTGGTTGATGATTTAGGTACAAAGTCTCCCTTCTCTTCTGCAGGTGGAAGATTTGGAAGGTAGTAGGGGAGATCCAACACATGGTTTTCATTTCCTGTTAACACTATTAATTGAGAAAGAGGAGACTATGAAATGCTCTCATCCAATGGGAATGGACAATGTGCTCCCACCAACACCCACATTTTCCACAATTGAATATCAACACATGGCAACACATGATGTGGATATGGCTATGGTTAATTGAAGACGGTCCCCATTTCCCAACCACATGAGAGAGAGAGAGAGAGAGAGAGAGAGAGAGAGAGAGAGAGAGAGAGAGAATCTTTATTTTTTTGCTATTTTCTTCTACGTATATACGTATGCACCAAAAAAGGGTGTGGGTCTCTGTCTTACTTTGCAATTGTGGATGGGGAAAGGCCTCTTTGGATAAGAGTTCTTCCCTGTTGCTAACTGGTCCCAATTGTATCAATTCACAAAATCCTTTGGCAACATTAAGGAAATTGTTTAGTTAGCCATGCCTCTCTTCCTCATTTGCTCATTACTTTGTGGCACAGAAATCTATCCACCAATCATACATTTTCCCCTAAATGGTCCTTCACATGTTTTAATCATGGAGATTTAACCGATATGGGATTCTGAATTCTTAATGTGATTCGTCTCATATTGATGATCTTAATAATAAGAGAACTCCAAGAAAAAGTTTTAATTAAAATTTCCATATATGAAGTAAGATGGGAAATAAAGTAATTTATGGTTTGCTTAAAGTTGTGTTGGTACGTGAATTTCTCATTTTCACATAAAAATGGTCAATATTAAGATTTTCATTCCTTATTTCGGTAATATAAACCAAGATAGGTGACAAGCTCTGAGTAAAGATAGAAAAAAAAAAAGGTTCGTGCATTATGAAAGAAAGGGAATTGTAATTGCCAAGGAGACTTTTTATAATATTTTCGGATTTTTTAATTAGGTGGATTGTGGAGACTATCATAAATTTATTACATTTTTTAAAATAAAATTTATAGCTTCTCTTGTAAATTAAGAGTAATTTTCATAACCCACTTTAAAATTCCATGGATTGTGTACAAACTTCCTTGACAATTATAGTTTCCAAAAAATACTAGAAGAGAGACAAAATAAAACAATTGACATATTGTCGAATATTCTATTTTCATCTTGGGGATCAACTTAATGGGAATATAGTATTATCGTGTTTGGAGTAATATATGACTCTTTTCGTCAAATCCATGGGCAAAATATAATAATTTTTATTATAATAAAATGCATACGTCTACTATATTAATACTAGTGGATAATCCGTGCCATAATGGCACGGACACGAACCCGGCCTTTTCGACGTAGGCCTGCAGGCACCGGGCCGGCGCCAGGGAGTTCCGGACGGAGACACGGCCTCCGAACTCGATCTTCTTGACGTAGGCGTGCAGGCATCGGGCCGTAGGCGGTGAGCAGGACGGTCTGCACGAAGGGGTTGGACCGGAATCCAAGGAGGAGGGCGTGTGCGTGGAGCGACCTGGTGGCGGCGGCGGCGGTGGTGGTGTTGAGCAAGGAAGAGAAGGTGTGAGAGTCGGAAGGGACGCGGCGGTGGAGCATTTGGGATTAGATGGAGAGTGGGTCGGCGGAGATGGCGATGGCGGTGTTGGAGGAGAAGGGGTTGGGGTTGGTCATGGCGGAGA
The DNA here is from genome assembly GCA_029216955.1 of Iris pallida. Taxonomy (NCBI): domain Eukaryota; kingdom Viridiplantae; phylum Streptophyta; class Magnoliopsida; order Asparagales; family Iridaceae; genus Iris; species Iris pallida. The sequence goes on from JANAVB010009594.1 coordinate 376,516, forward strand.
AGAGAGGGGCGCCAAAGGAAGGGTCGGCGTCGGCGGCGCGGTGGAGGAGGCTGCTTGCGACGAAGGGGTTGCGGAAGAGGCCGGCAACGACGATGTGGACGAGGATGGAGCGGAGGCGGCGGAGGGAGGGACGGTGCAAGAGGAGCTAGAGGCGAGGGTGCCGTTGAAACAACCGGTTGCTCCGCACCCAACATGGGACCTCCTCTTCTCTTATAGAGAGAGGGACAATTTAGTCCTTTCATCATCATTGAACCAAAGCACATGGGTCGGACCAAAAACCCACTGTGCTTTATATTATAGATGTAGACAACTCATTGTAGTCCACATGGTTAGGATATTATTAATTTATTTTGCAGAACAAGATTTGAGTTTCATCAATGGCATACTATTTTTGTGTCGGTACTAACCTATTTACCAAAACTCAACTAGACTGGGACCCGGATCCAATTTCAACCCGTTGAATCCGACCCAACAAACAGTGGCCCGCTCGAACTTGAAATCAACAAGACAAAACAAGACTTATAGATAGACCAAAATGTGACTCGTACGATACTTATGTGGATCCGACCTGTAAATAGACGTGTCTTAGACATGTATCTCATCCATAGTTGGACCCAAGGACGGAACCAGAAATTTAAACAGCCTTGGGCTGAACTAAAAATATTTTATACTTAGTATAAAAAAATGACAATATATATGACAACATCAACGGATCAAAACATTCTTGTATGATATTGAAAAATGATTAATTATGCATACAAGAAGACGCTTTCTATTGAAGCTGGAGATTAAAATACGGAATATCAATACTATGTGTCGTATTTATCATGTCGGGATTTCAAATCATACGCATAGCACAGACAACCAAAAATACGGAGATGATCATACGAAGGAGCCGGGCCATATAAAACTTCACAAGGAGACTTAAAATGCAAGATACTAGAAGGGGTTCTATTTATCAAATAACATGCAGCCAGAACACATTCTCCCTAAAAATCTACGGAAAGAGAACCCTGAAATCGCAATGCCCTGGCTACATTTAAAATATGTCGATGTTTTCTTTCCACCATTCCATTCTGTTGAGGTGTCCCAACACAGGATTTTTGGAACAATATACCTTGAGATGAAAAATAATCTCGTAAACAATTAAATTCAGTGCCATTGTCACTCCGCACACGACGTATATCAGCCCCAAACTGACGCTTCACCATAGCAATGAATTTAAGAAACATAGAATAAACAGCAGACTTATCCGTCAACAAAATAACCCAAACAGCTCTAGAAAAATCATCCACCAAAGTCAAAAAATATCGTGCCCCATTAGATGACGGAACACGATATGGTCCCCACAGATCACAGTGTATAAGTTCAAAGCACGACTACTACTATCAGAAAAGGCATCACGAGTCTGTTTAGCTTGATGACAAATATCACAAGCCTTATGAGAAAACACACTACTACCAGAGAGAGAAGGTAAAGTCTGCATTACTTTATCTGAGGGATGCCCCAGTCTACTATGCCAAACCTTGGAATCATTCTCTTTGTATGTCAGGATCACCGAAGCCAAAGAAGCTGGAACCTCTCCCAAGAAGTAAAGTCCACCCCTTTGTTCACCTGCTCCAATCACCATCCTCGTACTTCGGTCCTGAACAAAACACAAATCAGGAGTAAATAACATATCACAATTTCTGGCACCAATCAATTGGGAGACAGAGATCAAATTGCAAGTCAATGTCGGAACATAAAGAACATCCGTCAACACCAACGAAGCAGTCAAAAATATTTTGCCTCTCAGAACAGCCTCAATAGTGCTCCCATCAGGCAAAATCACAGGACAGACAGGGCCCTTAAAACAATCAACTAAACAGTCACGAGAGCCTGTCGCATGAAGAGTAGCCCCAGTATCGAATATCCAAGGGACAGAAGAATTCTTACCCATCAGACGATCAGAGTTTGAAGAACCAGGGTTGGAAGAATCGTCGTTACCCAGCAAGCTCATCAGTTTCTGCCATTGTTCACCTGAGAGTGGTGAAGGATACCCTCCATGCATCATATCCGCCGAACTCCCAGCAAGACCAGCAGGGACACCATGACCAGCAGCAGCGACATGATGAACAACCCCTACGCCACCAGCACCACGTCCCCCATCACGTCTCTGTGGTGGTGTCGGGCCTTTGCCACCACCACCACCACGTCCGCCCTCACGCCGAGGACGAGTCTCCTACCACTCTGGATAGCCAATCTTGGCAAAGCAATTTGCAACATCATGACCTGTTTTCTTGCAATGAGTACAGACCATACCTGATTTGTCCCTGGAATCTGAGGTTCTACTATTAGAAGTAGTAGAAATACGAGGTGAAGACTTGATAGCCAGCGCCATCACCTCCTCAGTAGCGGATTGGATCTGAGATTTTTGCATATCCTCCTCCTCACGGATTGCCTGGTATGTCCGATCTAAACTTGGCTGAGGATCCTGAGCCAGAAGATTAGATCGGGTATGACCATACAACTCAGCATTCAACCTATACATAAAGTCCTGAAAGTGGTCTTCATCCCTCATAGCCTATAGCTTGGCAGCAAGTTCACCACAGGTACAAGTTGGCAATGGGAAATAAGCAGCTTGTTCATCCCACAAAGACTGCAAATTTCCAAAATAGGTTTCCACAGACATAGACGCCGTTTGTTTGCACTCCGCCAGAGCCACCTTAATTTGTTGCTTTCGAGTGCCGTTGCTAACAATAAATCTTTTCGCCAACAAGTTCCACAATGGATAAACCTCCTCAAAGTACGGCAAAGATTTCTTCAGAGACGGATCAATGGTATTAAGAACCCATTGAACCAATAGCGCTTGCACGCATCGCCAATCAAGCAATTTGCTAGCATCATTAACAGGTTTGATTTCAGTACCCTCCAGAAAAGTGATCTTTCTCCGAAAGATCAGGGAGAGACGTATCGACCGAGACCACTCAGCATAGTTTGGTCCACAGAAAACAATAGGAGTAATGATATTTCCTGGTTGATCAGCAGAACTCAGAAAATATGGATCCTTCGGATTAGGATAATTTGGGTTATGTGCACTGCCACCGCCAGTCGCGACGGAGTAGCTGGACGCAGCATCATCTGCCATCGCGGATGTCGGGTGTACAAAAATTTTGTACAACGCCGACGAATCGGCCGCTGATGGACGGGGTCGGCGACGAATCGGCCGCGATCAGGGGCGCCGGATCTGGCGCGTAGGGGCGAGTGGATGTCGGGTGTACAAAAATTTGTACAACTCCGACGAATCTGCGAAAGAGATAAAAGATTTTTTTTTCTTTTTTTTTACAAGCAGACAACAAGATTTTTTAGGGCTGCTAGACGAGACATCTCAACAGAAAATATTTTTCTTCGGATGGTACAAGGCTAGGTTTCGAAGACTTCAATGAGGCGGCTCGTTTGTGGGTTGAAGACTTCAATGTTGGAGACTTCAATGAAGACTTCAACGAATCTGCAAAAAATTGATGGCACTAATGAAGACTTAAATGTCTTCTGTTGAAGACTTCAATGTCTTCTTTTCAGTCTCACAGGTGCACGCGCTAATGAGTTGGAGCATGCAAAATCGGGAAGACTTCAAGCTTTTCTTCTGTTGGAGGTTTAATGAAGACTTCAAGCTTTTCTTTTCTTCGGAAGGGCTTCGAGCTCTTGGATCTGGACGGAGAGCTTCTGACGTCGATGGTCAGGTACAAGGCACGGCAAAATCGGAAACGGAGAAGGAAGATGGCGGCTAGAATTTTTCGTGAGGCTCTGATACCATGTAGGAAATAATAATGCCTCCTCTTCATTGCTAGGGTTTGTTACAATATATATAGTGTCTACATTTGGGCTTATGGGTATGGGCCATATTTACATTACAAATATTATCTTATAATCTAACAAACATTTATTATAGAATAGATGTAAATCTTAAAAAATATATGTAGGTTCAAACAGAGACATAAAATAAGTATCAAAAATAGACATAAAATTTTCACAGACATAGACATTTATTAAAGACCTTAAGAAAAGAACTACATATGAATTAGCTTTTCAAGAAATTAAGAATATAATAACTAGTAACTACAACGCAAATTCTTTAACTAATAACTAATATCAAACTTGACTTGGAAAAGCAATGTACAGACTCATCAAATGCTTGTCAACGTTTGCTCGGCCCGACGGCTCCCCACAGCAAACATGCAAATTCTTCGCAGTTATGTCCCCACAATATTTTATAAATCATAAACATTGATAAACAGTTGGAAAATGGCAATAAGTCGGTGCTTGTGAAAACTTTGTGCGTTTGTGACATTACAACAAACAGTTGATATGCAAAGATTAAAATACTTTATATATGTTCATTTTCTTCCTATCCAGAGCAGTTTGACGACAATCAAGAGCAGATCGGCGACGATCCAGAGTCGTTGCTTGCGGCATGAGAAGGAATTGAAAAAAAAGGTGAAGATGAAGAGAGGATATAGAAGCTCTAAAGATAAAATATAGAGAGATTGAGTGAGAGAGAAGTTTTCGTATGGGATGGGGCCATAAGGGGAGGGTATTCTGGAATTAGCAACTTCCAGAATAACCAGAAGAGGCCCAACCACAACAATAATAACAGGCCTTCTCACCACCACCACTACCACCATCAGATGAGGACCAATGACAGAGTGCCTCATAAGCAGATTCCTGTCTGTGATTTCTGTAAGAGGCCAGGACATCAGTCGAACATCTGCAGGAAGAGGCTAGGACACTACCTAGTTTGTGGGTCTGCCACCCACCAAGTGAAGGATTGCCCCACGGCCTTCAACCGGACTGGAACAACATCGCAGAAGGCTCCTCTACCCACTCAGCAATAATAGTTTGGGCAGCACCAACAGAAGACTGGGCGAGCTTTTACCCTAACAGCAGATGAGCAAGAGCCAGAGCAGGAATCTACCGCTGATGTCATCGCAGGTTTCATTTATGTGCATTCACATCCTGCTTTAGCATTATTTGATTCGGGTGTATCACATAGCTTCATATCATCAAAATTCATCTCTGCACACCACCTAGTTACGGGATTTAGCAAGAAGATATGTAGAGTTATGACTGGTGGTGGACCCATACCCTTCACTGAGACCTGTAACTGCCCTATAACTATATCAGGACACAATTTCTTAGCACCCTTACTTGTGATGCCCTTACCTAACTATGATGTAGTCCTAGGAATGGACTGGTTAAGTAAGCAGCATGCGCTGATAGATTGTCACAGAGGTTGTGTAGTCTTCAGCCCACCTGGAGAGCCGGAGTTTGAAATTTCTCGAGCTCCGGAAGATATGGAGGTTATTACTTACTCCTCTATCACCGAAGAACCTGGACCTCCTCACCCTATTATAGCAGAATTCATGGAAGTCTTCCCTGATAGTCTTCCAGGATTACCCCCAGATCGAGATGTAGAATTCACCATGAACCTAGTTCCCGGCTCTGCCCCTATTTCTCGGGGATGCTACAGAGTCAACCCTAAGGAGGCCAAGAAAATTAAGGACCAGATCAATGAGTTGAAGGCCCTTGAATTTATCAGAGACGGAACTTCACCCTGGGAAGCACCTGTCTTATTTGTACCCAAGAAGGACGGGACTGTGCGGATGTGCATCGACTATCGGGCGCTGAACAACATCACCATCAAGAACAAGTACCCTCTGTCCCGGATTGATGATATGTTTGATCAACTCAGTGGAGCTAAGGTGTTCTCAAAGATAGACCTTCGATCTGGCTACCACCAAATCAGGGTCAGGAAGGAGAATATTCCAAAGACGGCATTCAACACCAAATATGGTCAGTATGAATTCTTAATCATGCCGTTTGGATTGACGAATGCCCCTGCGGTATTCATGAACCTTATGAACAAGGTCATCCATGAATATCTAGATCAGTTTGTTGTTGTCTTCATCGATGACATCCTGATCTACTCGAAGACCGAAGAAGAGCATGAAGAGCACCTGAGAAAAGTTCTAGAAACCTTAATAAAGGAGAAACTCTATGGTAAGATATCTAAATGTGAATTCTTCTTAGACAAGGTGGATTTTTTGGGCCATATTATCACAGGAGAAGGAATTTTGGTGGATCCAAAGAAGATAGCTGCCATTGAGAAGTGGAGTACACCAAGTTCAGTTGCTGAAATCAGAAGTTTCTTGGGATTAGCTGGCTACTATCAGAAATTTATGAAGGACTTCGCCAGGATTGCCGAGCCAATGACGAAGCTCACAAGAAAGAATGAATAATTTATGTGGACTGAAGCTTGCCAGGCAGCATTTGATGAACTGAAGAAGAGACTTACAATAGCACCGATACTTGCGCTACCCGCAGGTACCGACGGTTTCTCAATCTACAGTGATGCTTCTGGTAAAGGATTGGATTGTGTTCTTCAACAACACGGGAAAGTAATTGCTTACGCATCTAGGCATTTACGGGCTTATGAGAAGAACTATCCCACATATGATTTGGAGCTCGCAGTGGTGATATTTGCTTTGAAGTTATGGAAGCACTACCTCTATGGAGAGAGAGTGGAAATATTTATCGACCACAAAAGTCTTAAATATGTTTTCACTCAGAAGGAGCTGAACATGTGTCACGCCCCAGAACCAGAATACTGGAGAGCGGGGGCAGACATAGCCAGCTATGTATATGAAATGGAATCCATCTCGCTATACGGTCACGGCTGTCTAGATACATGAGAGTTTATCTACAAGCCAACAGTCTCTTAAGGTCATGAACAAGCCTAGTGTCTCAATCACAAGCAAGTAAGTAAAAGTCACAAGATGTATGATCATTAAATATACAATAGTAAGGCGTCCCAAACATTACATATTCAGTTGATCATGAAGCTAGTCGTTACAAAATGCCAGGACTAGTAAGAGTTTATTCATACATGATCAACCCTAGGATCTGTTAATCATGTTACAGCCCGTAGGCAGACAGTAAGTAAGTGCAATCGAGCTAAACAGGTGCTCGTCGGCTAAACGCCTCAAAAGAATATTTTTACAAGGGAGTGGGAGAGCAAAATAAAATCCACTCGTTGTCGGGATTCCTTCTAGTGTTCACCATCTGGCAGGAAAGTCGGTAGATCCTCTGGAGCTGCTCCAAAATCTGGCCACACAAAACCAGCTGGGTCAGACCCCAGAAAGAGCAAGTGCCACAAAGGAGGCTTCACTTAAGAACTAAAAACCAGCAATCAGCACAAAATATAAATAAAAGTAAGAACTGAAAATAAAGAAAATACACCAGGATGATATACGACGAGATAACCATGGAACTATTCAGATAACCAGGTTACAACCCGTAAACCAAACAAGGACCGGGGTTGTAACCTTTCGTCTGAAAAGAACTTGGAATTCTTACCATTTATCGGTAAAATAAATACAAGCATTCTGGTCATTCAATAATCTGGAACAGGATCAGGGCAAGACTAGACTGGTTAGACTCCATCCAATCACTTCACGGCCAAGCAAGAGTTACGGCTTGATACTTTAACTAACTAGGGTTGTCACAAGCCTAATTAATAACAAGATGCAGTGAGATTGTTCCACAGCCACAAGCCCTGCAGACCATCCAGGTTACCCGGGTTAAAAGATTAGAGTTGAGTTCAGGTGGGTACATCGTCCAGGAAACGAATGTACCCTTAGGTAGCTTGAAGGGTGCAACACATGACAGTGTGCTGGAAATGTGCCCTACTCGACGGCAGGCTACAGATCCCAAGGCGTGCCCAGGTAACGGGATTGCCTGTAGCTGGGAAATTTTGTCATGACTAATGTATTAATCTAGTTATTAGCCTTAGTCCATTTTAGTAGGTACTCCTGACCGTGGTACTCAGGAGTCCCCTCCTAGACATGATGCAAGACAGGACTAGATTATTTATACAAACACAATCGCCCACGGTGTCCAGATTAATTATACAGGTCATGTCGTGTCAGGTAGCCGTCGCAACAACTATCAAGAAAATCATGTCAGGTTATCATGCCAAGTGTACTTGTCAGGAGTGCACCACGATGGGCCACTATCAGGTCATGTCAGGTTATCATGTCAGGAGTGCACCACTACGGGTCACTATCGCGTCATGCTCAATTATCAATTCCAAACATATCAAGTAAATTCGTGATTATCAAGTTCAGGACAAAAGGCGTAAGGATATAAAATGGGCATAAAATATCTAATAAAATATCAATATACAGGGCTATAGAAGAGCCAAGCTTAAGGAAAATAAAACCAAACTAACACGCTGACATAAGACCAAATCTGTCAAAGGCCATACGCTCAGTGCCAAAGTCATACGCTCAGGTCAGGCTACGCTCAAGCCAACCTACGCTCAGGCCAACCTACGCTCAGGTCAAGCCACGCTCAGGTCAAGCCACACTCAGGTCAAGCGTATGCAAGTCATACGCTTCCAAAAGGCAGCGTATGGGGTCCATACGACTCCTTGTCACGCAAGCGAGCATATGCGAGTCATACGCTCCCAAAAGGCAGCGTATGGGGACCATACGACTCCTTGTCAAGCAAGCGAGCGTATACGAGTCATACGCTCCCAAAAGGCAGCGTATGGGGACCATACGACTCTTTGTCAAGCAAGCGAGCGTATGCGAGTCATACGCTCCCAAAAGGCAGCGTATGGGGACCATACGGCTCCTTGTCAAGCAAGCGAGCGTATGCGAGTCATACGCTCCCAAAAGGCAGCGTATGGGGACTGCGCTACGCTAAAGAGCGCGCGCAACTCAGTGGCACAAGCTAAAAAGCTCGTGCACTGCTCACTGTCTTCTCCAAATCAGCAGGAACTCTATGGTTGAACCCAAAGCTTCAAAAGTCCATAACTTGGTCAAAATAAGTCCAAATCCAACTTTGCAAAGTTCTATCTTGGGTGAAATTCAATCCTCTCCAACATAAGAATATCAAAACCCATAAAAATACAACTTAAATAGATCAAAACTATGCAAAACCAAAAATAGAAGAAATTTAGATCTAGAACAATGGAGACTCCAAATCACAAAATGTCAAGTTCTAATGTTGATCATCATGGCCTAATCTAGCTAATGGACAAATAAAAGTGGTTCTCAAGTGGTGGCAAGGTGCACTTGCCTAGACCTCTCTCTCCCTCTCTTTGGTAGGTAAAGGGAGTAAATGAGGAAGAAAAAGATGAATAATGAAGAGAGAGAATGAAGAGGGCTAATAAATACAAATGGTGGTGGTAGGAAGGGGTTCACCTTGGGTTCATCATGAACCCAATCAAAACCAAGCCAAGCCGAACCAACCAACCCGAACCAGGAATAAACCAAGCCCAGAAGGAAATGCCAAGCCAGGAAATCATGCAATACAAGAATAAATACGTACACGTATTCCAGAAATACGTAATACGAACCACAGGCATTACAACTCTACCCACCTTAAAAGAATTCCGTCCTCGGAATTTAATCAAGAGGCTAGAGGAGCAATGACAAGCTACATTAATCACATGCAAGCTATAACTAGGCAGACAATCATTCATTCAAGCAAGGAATCGAAGGCATGAGGCATAAGAAGATATTATACCTCACGAGTCAAACAAGTCGGGATATTACGATCGGATATCATCCTCACGCTCCCACGTTGACTCCCCCAAAGAGTGATGACCCCAAGCAACTCGGACTAACTTGATAGTCTTGTTCTTGAGGATCTTCTCTCTCCGGTCCAATATAGACACGGGCCTCCCCTCATACGAAAGGTTGGTAACAACAACCAATTCTGAATGATCTAGGATGTGGCTCGGGTCTGGGATATACCGTCGTAATTGGGATACATGGAACACGTCATGCACCTCGCTTAGCGACGGTGGAAGAGCGAGACGATAGGATACATCTCCTACTCGCTCCAGAATGTCAAACGGTCCTATATACCTAGGACTAAGCTTGCCCCGTACGCCGAAACGAATGATGCCACGGTTAGGCGAAATCCTCAGGAATACATGATCGCCGACTGAAAACTCGAGAGGGCGCCGATGAGAATCGGCCCAATGGCGCTGGCGATCTTGGACAACTCGAAGATGATCTCTGACTCGCCTGACCACTTCAACTGTCTGGGCAATCATTTCTGGACCGAGCATCTGTCTCTCTCCAATATCATCCCAGGCTAGCGGGGATCTGCACTTTCTACCATACAGTGCCTCGAACGGTGCCATCTGGATACTGGTCTGGAAACTGTTGTTGTACGAGAATTCCACCAGGTGCAAGTGATCTTCCCATGAACCACCAAAGTCAAGTGTGCAAGACCGCAACATGTCTTCAAGAGTCTGGATCGTGCGCTCTGACTGGCCATCTGTCTGCGGGTGATATGCTGAACTAAACTGGAAATGAGTTCCCAAACTCTCTTGCAAGCTACGCCAAAAGTGCGACATAAATCTTGAATCTCGGTCTGAGGTGATACTGACTGGCACACCGTGCAATCTGACAATCTGCCTGAGGTACATCTCTGCTAACTGAGCCGTCGACTGACCAACTCTGAATGGAAGAAAGTGAGCCACTTTCGTGAGCCTGTCAACTATAACCCAGATAGCATCTCTACCAGCTGGAGATCTAGGTAGTCCAGCCACAAAATCTATGGTCACATGCTCCCACTTCCATTCTGGAATCGGTAAGGGCTGAAGAAGTCCAGCCGGTCTCTGATGTTCGACTTTAACTTGTTGGCAAACCAAACACCGAGAGACAAATCGAGCTATCTCCCGCTTCATGCCATTCCACCAGAAATGTTGCCAGATATCACGATACATCTTCGTACTGCCGGGATGGATGGAATACTGTGAACTGTGCGCTTCTGACATGATCTTCTGCCGGATATCTCCGCTGGGTACACAAAGACGCTTACCATGTCGAAGTGTACCATCCTCATGAATGCATAACTCTGGTCTTCTTTCTGCCTCACACTCTGCTCTGAGTCGCTGAAGCTTGAAATCTACCGACTGCGCCATCCGGATCCTCTCGACTATAGTGGACTGAACTTGCATACTGGCCATCAAGGCCACACTGGAAGGGAGAACAACTTCAATACCCATCTTCTGAAGATCTGCTAACAGCTCTGGTTGTGCTGTTAGAAAATAAACTCCCGCTCTCCTGCTCAATGCATCCGCAACAACATTGGCCTTCCCAGGATGATACTGTAGGTTGACATCATAATCCACAAGAAGCTCCAGCCACCTTCTCTGACGCATGTTAAGATCCTTCTGGGTGAAACATACTTCAGGCTCTTGTGGTCGATGAAAATCTCCACCCTGTCTCTATACAAGTAGTGCCTCCACAACTTAAGTGCAAACACTACTACTGCCAGCTCCAAGTCATGGGTTGGGTAATTCGTCTCATAATCACGAAGTTGTCGTGACGCATAAGCTATTACCTTCCCATGCTGCATCAGAACACAACCTAAACCTCTGCCTGAAGCATCACAGTACACTGAGAATCCTCCGGTCCCATCTGGAAGCGTGAGAATAGGAGCTGTTATCAGGCCTCGCTTTAACTGCTCAAAAGAACTCTGACACTCTGCTGTCCAAGCAAACTGCAGATCCTTGCGGGTCAACTGCGTCAATGGTGCTGAAATTCGAGCAAAATCTGAAACAAACCGCCGGTAGTAGCCGGCTAATCCAAGAAAACTACGAACCTCTGCAACTGTACTGGGCACTGGCCATGACTCAATAGCCACAATCTTCTGGGGATCCACTTCTACTCCTCCTCGAGTGATGATATGACCCAACTACGAAATACGATCGAGCCAGAACTCGCATTTACTGAACTTGGCATATAACTGGTGCTCTCTGAGGATCTGAAGAACTATACGGAGATGCTGATCATGCTCCGCCTCACTCTTGCTGTAGACCAGGATGTCATCCAAAAACACGATCACAAACTGATCCAAGTAAGGCATGAAGATACGGTTCATGAGGTCCATGAATACCGCCGGTGCATTGGTCGCTCCAAAAGGCATAACAAGGAACTCCTAATGCCCATATCTCGATCTAAAAGCTGTCTTCGGGATGTCCTGCTCTCTGACTCTGATCTGATGATAACCTGAGCGCAAATCAATCTTCGAGAATACTGAAGCCCCCTTGAGTTGATCAAACAAGTCATCTATCCTCGGAAGAGGGTATCTGTTCTTGATTGTCACTGAGTTCAAGGTACGATAATCAACACATAACCTGGATGTACCATCTTTCTTTTTCACAAGAAGCATCGGGGCTCCCCAAGGCGATCCACTAGCACGAATGAATCCCTTGGTTCTGAGTTCTTCAATCATCTTGTACAATATCTCTAACTCTGACGGCGCTATCCTGTAGACTCTCTCTGACACTGGGGCTGTCCCGGGAATCAAGTCTATAGTGAACTCGATCTCCCGCTCCGGAGGCATACCTGGAAGTTCTTCTGGGAAAACATCTGGAAACTCATCCACTATCCTGGGCAACTGAACTGCTGCTACTGCCATCCGCAATACTGGAGGAGATGACTCAACTTTGCCTCGGAAGAAAGAAAACTTTGGCTCGCCTGGAATGCTAAAAACAACCCTGCCAATGTGGCAGTCTATCCTAGCATAGTGGTTCCTCAACCAATCCATCCCTAGGACCACATCATAATTGGCCATCGGGAACTCTATCAATCTAGTGGGGAACTCCCTACCGCTAACTACGATCCGACACGAGGAAAACACTCTATCTACTCCCACAAGTCCGTTACCAGTAAGTATATTAAGCCTTACTGATAATGACTCGGGCTCCAATCTTATCCGTGTGGCGAATCGTGCAGACATAAATGAATGCGAGGCACCAGAATCAAATAAAGCTGAAGCTGGAAAGGAGTTGACGAGAATAGTACCTGCCACTACCTCTCCTGGTGCCAATCCTTCCTCCACGGTCATCACCATAGCCTGACCGTGCCCTCGGGGTGCTGGTCCCCTCTGTTGAAATCCTCGCTGCCTGCTCTGACTCTGGGCTTGGACTTGTGCATACTGCTGGGGGTTCTGCTGCTGAAACACTTGGGTCTGAGGCGGCAAGGGCCTCGGCAATTGATACTGCTGCTGCTGGACCGGAGCTGGTCCTCTCACCGAAGAGCTAGAAAGATTGGACGATGATGAACCACCCCTATTCGGGCAGGATCTAACCCTATGGTCTGGTGCTCCACAAGCCAGACACAATCCCTGTGCCCTGCGATATTCTGCCACCACATGGCCTGGCTTTCCACAATGAGAACAACCCACTGCGGAAGATTGCTTCTGCTTCTGCTGCTGAGGGTGCGTCGGAGTTGAATGCTGAACCGACGTTACTGAGACCGCTCACCTCGGAGCTCCAATAGTCAAAGCCCTGGCTGCCGGGGCCGGTGCTGAAGACTGATTCATTTGGCCGTGAGATCTCTTCCGACCTCCGGCCCTATCTACAATCCTCTGGGAGGTATACTCATGCCTCCGGGCTGCTCTCAAGACTGCATCAAAAGTCTGATGCTCAAACTGCTCAATTGCCAACAAGATCTCCAGGTAAAGTCTCTGCTGGAACCGCTGGGCTCTATCATACTCGGTTGCCACCAAAGTGGGAGCAAACCGACTGAGTCTGGAAAACTCGGCCGCATATCCGTCGACCGTCCTGCCTCCTTGCTTCAGATTAGTGAACCGGGTCTGTAGATCATATCGAGCCACGGTATCGAAATACTTGGTCTGGAATCTCTCTCTAAATACTGCCCAAGCAATGGGTGCTGCTAATCCAACGGCCTGCGCTGCCCACCAGCTGCGGGCAAGATCCAACAACTGCAGGCGCACAATGGCCACCTTCTCGTTCTCTGGGGTCCTGGCTGCTTCTAGAATCACCTCTGTGTCCTGAAGCCATGCATCTGCCGCGATAGCATCTTCACTTCTGTCGAAGAATGGAGGGTTCAAGCGCCTGTTGGCCGTGCTGTTACCCTGATGACCATCCCGGGTCAAAGCATCCGTCACTGCCTGTTCCAAGGTATCTCCACGACGATCTTGAGAAGCTATCAAGGTCCTGACGAGTCCTACCAAAGTGCCGTCATCATGTTCTACAGGTTGAACTGGCTGGACTGATGGCTCTCCGCCAGAAGGCACGACTCTGGAGGCTACTCCGGAATGTTGGGCTTGATCTCCAGGTTGCTGCTGGTCTGCGGGAGGTGCTCCGCCTTGCTGGTCAGTAGGACCACGAACAATGCCGCTGAAGAAGATGACATAGGGAACAATAAGGAAGGACCAGGACAGATCAACGATACAAGCATATGATCAGGACAAGAATCCAGGGATTCAGAAGATATGAGCAGAAATCAAGGACGAATACTGATTGAGACATCTATTTGGTAAACCCTCACATATCTTGATTTACAAGACCTGCATGGGCCACCACTTAAACCATGTCACGCCCCAGAACCAGAATACTAGAGAGCGGGGGCAGACATAGCCAGCTACGTATATGAAATGGAATCCATCTCGCTATACGGTCATGGCTGTCTAGATACATGAGGGTTTATCTACAAGCCAACAGTCTCTTAAGGTCATGAACAAGCCTAGTGTCTCAATCACAAGCAAGTAAGTAAAAGTCACAAGATGTATGATCATTAAATATACAATAGTAAGGCGTCCCAAACATTACATATTAAGTTGATCATGAAGCTAGTCGTTACAAAATGCCAGGACTAGCAAGAGTTTAGTCATACATGATCAACCCTAGGATCTGTTAATCATGTTACAGCCCGTAGACAGACAGTAAGTAAGTACAATCGAGCTAAACAGGTGCTCGTCGGCTAAACGCCTCAAAAGAATATTTTTACAAGGGAGTGGGAGAGCAAAATAAAACCCACTCGTTGTCGGGATTCCTTCTAGTGTTCACCATCTGGCAGGAAAGTCGGTAGATCCTCTGGAGCTGCTCCGAAATCTGGCCACACAAAACCAGCTGGGTCAGACCCCAGAAAGAGCAAGTGCCACAAAGGAGGCTTCACTTAAGAACTAAAAACCAGCAATCAGCACAAAATATAAATAAAAGTAAGAACTGGAAATAAAAAAAATACACGAGGATGATATACGACGAGATAACCATGGAACTATTCAGATAACCAGGTTACAACCCGTAAACCAAACAAGGACCGGGGTTGTAACCTTTCGTCTGAAAAGAACTTGGAATTCTCACCATTTATCGGTAAAATAAATACAAGCATTCTGGTCATTCAATAATCTGGAACATGATCAGGGCAAGACTAGACTGGTTAGACTCCATCCAATCACTTCACGGCCAAGCAAGAGTTACGGCTTGATACTTTAACTAACTAGGGTTGTCACAAGCCTAATTAATAACAAGATGCAGTGAGATTATTCCACAGCCACAAGCCCTGCAGACCATCCAGGTTACCCAAGTTAAAAGATTAGAGTTGAGTTCAGGTGGGTACATCGTCCAGGAAACGAATGTACCCTTAGGTAGCTTGAAGGGTGCAACACATGACAGTGTGCTGGAAATGTGCCCTACTCGACGGCAGGCTACAGATCCCAAGGCGTGCCCAGGTAACGGGATTGCCTGTAGCTGGGAAATCTCGTCATGACTAATGTATTAATCTAGTTATTAGCCTTAGTCTATTTTAGTAGGTACTCCTGACCGTGGTACTCAGGAGTCCCCTCCTAGACATGATGCAAGACAGGACTGGATTATTTATACAAACACAATCGCCCACGGTGTCCAGATTAATTATACAGGTCATATCGTGTCAGGTAGCCGTCGCAACAACTATCAAGAAAATTATGTCAGGTTATCATGCCAAGTGTACTTGTCAGGAGTGCACCACGATGGGCCACTATCAGGTCATGTCAGGTTATCATGTCAGGAGTGCACCACTACGGGTCACTATCGCGTCATGCTCAATTATCAATTCCAAACATATCAAGTAAATTCGTGATTATCAAGTTCAGGACAAAAGGCGTAAGGATATAAAATGGGCGTAAAATATCTAATAAAATATCAATATACAGGGCTATAGAAGAGCCAAGCTTAAGGAAAATAAAACCAAACTAACACGCTGACATAAGACCAAGTCTGCCAAAGGCCATACGCTCAGTGCCAAAGTCATACGCTCAGGTCAGGCTACGCTCAAGCCAACCTACGCTCAGGCCAACCTACGCTCAGGTCAAGCCACGCTCAGGTCAAGCCACGCTCAGGTCAAGCGTATGCAAGTCATACGCTTCCAAAAGGCAGCGTATGGGGTCCATACGACTCCTTGCCAAGCAAGCGAGCGTATGCGAGTCATATGCTCCCAAAAGGCAGCGTATAGGGACCATACGACTCCTTGTCAAGCAAGCGAGCGTATGCGAGTCATACGCTCCCAAAAGGCAGCGTATGGGGACCATACGACTCCTTGTCAAGCACGCGAGCGTATGCGAGTTATACGCTCCCAAAAGGCAGCGTATGGGGACCATACGACTCCTTGTCAAGCAAGCGAGCGTATGCGAGTCATACGCTCCCAAAAGGCAGCGTATGGGGACTGTGCTGCGCTAAAGAGCGCACGCAACTCAGTGGCACAAGCTAAAAAGCTCGTGCACTGCTCACTGTCTTCTCCAAATCAGCAAGAACTCCATGGTTGAACCCAAAGCTTCAAAAGTCCATAACTTGGTCAAAATAAGTCCAAATCCAACTGTGCAAAGTTCTATCTTGGATGAAATTCAATCTTCTCCAACATAAGAATATCAAAACCCATAAAAATACAACTTAAATAGATCAAAACTATACAAAACCGAAAATAGAAGAAACTTAGATCTAGAACAATGGAGACTCCAAATCACAAAATGTCAAGTTCTAATGTTGATTACCATGGCCTAATCTAGCTACTGGACAAATAAAAGTGGTTCTCAAGTGGTGGCAAGGTGCACTTGCCTAGACCTCTCTCTCCCTCTCTTTGGTAGGTGAAGGGAGTAAATGAGGAAGAAGAAGATGAATAATGAAGAGAGAGAATGAAGAGGGCTAATAAATACAAATGGTGGTGGTAGGTAGGGGTTCACCTTGGGTTCATCATGAACCCAATCAAAACCAAGCCAAGCCGAACCAACCAACCCGAACTAGGAATAAACCAAGCCCAGAAGGAAATGCCAAGCCAGGAAATCATGCAATACAAGAATAAATATGTACACGTATTCCAGAAATACGTAATACGAACCACAGGCATTACAACATACGACAGAGGCGATGGCTGGAGCTGATGAAAGATTTTGACATCGACTTGCAGTACCATCCAGGTAAGGCTAATGTGGTTGCAGATGCACTTATTCGGTATCCGATGGCGATATTTTTGACCAAGGAGCGGCATTTAATGGAGGACATAGAGAAGCTTGGACTGGAGATTGTACTGCCTGAAGAAGAAATGAAGAAGCCGGGAAGAGAAGCTATTGTACCAGGAGTTGGATCATCAATGATGCAGTTGCAAGTGCGTTCAAATCTGATGGATAAAGTCAAGGAGACACAATTTTAAGACGAGACGCTTTACAAACTCAGAGATCAAGTGCTGGCAGGAACACTTGAAGAATTCTCAATCGCCAACGACGGAGCACTGATGCATGGTACGAGGCTTTGTGTACCAACTGGCAAAATGAGAAACGAACTGATGCAAGAAGTACACCAGTCGCAGTATTCCATACATCCAGAAGCTAATAAAATGTATCGGAATATGCGTACTGTAGTGTGGTGGTACAGAATGAAGAAGGACGTATCCAGATTTGTGGCTAGATGCTTGATTTGTCAACAAGTGAAAGCCAGTAGATAGAGACCAGCATAACTGTTACAGCCGCTAGACATCCCGGAGTGGAAATGGAAACACATCACAATGGACTTTGTGTCAGGACTGCCTCGATCCCAAGGAGGGAAGGATGCCATTTGGGTTATTGTGGACCGACTGACAAAGTCAGCTCACTTTATCCCCTTCAAGGTTGGTCTATCCACCGAAAAGTTGGCAGCATTGTACATGCAGCATATCTACCGGATTCACGAAGTTTCGGTAAGTATTGTATCTGACAGAGATACCAGATTCACCTCTCATTTTTGGAAAAGTTTGCATGACAGTTTGGAAACACAACTGAAGTTCAGCACTGCCTACCATCCCCAGACTGACGGACAATCGGAGAGAACCATCCAGACGCTAGAGGACATGCTGAGATCTTGCGTCTTAGAATTTAGAGGGTCTTGGGAAGACCACTTGCACTTGATAGAGTTCTCCTACAACAATATCTACCAAGCTAGCATCGGTATGACTCCGTTCGAGGCACTTTATGGACGTCGTTGCCACACTCCACTTGCTTGGGATGACATAGGAGAAAGAGTATTGCTTGGACCTGAGATGGTGACCGATGCAGCAGAGAAGGTAAAGGTGATTAGAGACAAGCTCAGGATTGCCCAGGACAAGCAGAAATATTGGGCTGATAGCAGTCGTCGACCATTGGAGTTCGAAGAAGGAGATAGTGTCTTCGTCAAGATTTCTCCTACCCGAGGAACTATCAGATTTGGCAGAGCAGGAAAGTTGAGCCCCAGGTACATCGGCCCATTCGAAGTTTTGAGCCGAATTGGAGAAGTAGCGTACCGATTAGCTCTACCAGCTAATCTTGAAGGCGTATACAATATCTTCTACGTTTTACAGCTCAAACGCTATATCCCGGATCCGAGCCACATCTTGGACCATTCAGAGCTGGAGATTGGACCCAGCCTCACAGTACCAGAGAAGCCAGTGGCGATTTTAGACAGAGGCGAGAAGAAAACCAGGAACTCTGTGACGCCCATAGTCAGAGTTATGTGGCGACACAATTCCCCAGGCGAGTCTACCTGGAAGCGAGAAGATGAGATGCGGGAGCAGTATCCGTATCTATTTGAGACCTGAGGTAATTCCTAACCTTATCGTTTAATTTCGAGGACGAAATTTTCTAAGGAGGGAAGGTTGTGAAACCCGTAAAATTTTAGTTAATTAATTGAATAATTTAATTAGCTAATTATTATTATAAATTATTATTAGTTGTTAATTTAGAAAAATTGTATTTTAGAAAAATTTATTATTTCTGAAATTTTTAGTTGGACCTGACCCATCCCGAACCCGTCTCGAACCCAAGTTCAGTTTTTTTTTCCAAAACTATTTTATAAATCCTTTTATATATATATTTATATATATAACATTTTTTCTTATTATCAAAATAATTCTTTTTATTAAACTCTTATTAAATCACTCTCTCTCGTTTAAACTCACTGGAGCAAAAACCTATAAACTCCTTATTAAACAAAAGAACCCTTTAATTTCCTTAACTACCATTTAATCTCAATTAACTCTCATTCTTACTCTTCAGCAAAAAAAAGCTTTGCTTTCTTTTCCCAAACGGCCAAATGGCCGAGCCCTTTCCTCCCCGAGCCTCTTGGCCGACCCCTCGGCTCCCTAACGCCCGACTCCTTCTTCTCTCTTCCGAAACTCCCAAATTTTTCCTATTTTAACCCATCTCCTTCTCCAAACTCTCCACCACTCTCCCAATTCCACTTTCCAAAATTTCCCCAAAGCCCTAACCCGAGCCCTAGACGACCGGCCGCCCCCTTCCGGCGACTCTCAACCGACCGAACGGCGCCGCCAACCCCGGCGACCTTCCGCCGGCAACCCCTCCGCCTGAGCGCGCCCCCGCTGCCCGCGCGGCTTCCCCCGAGCCGACCGCCTCCCTCCGACGTGCCTTCCGACGCCGCCTCCGCCGTTGGATCCAGACCCTTGGGTCACGATCTGTCCTCTCCGACGACCTCAAGCCTTGTCGGCTCTGTCCCAGCGGTTCCGCTTCAGAGCCGTTCCCGTGCGACGATCTCCGGGACCCGATCTGCTGTTTTCGCATTCTCGTGCGTGCTATTCTGAGTCCATTCCGCTGTCTACGCGGATTTATTTTCCTTTTTTATTTCACCTGAGAGCTCTAGCCGAGCATCCGAGGTATATTTTCTGTGTCCCTGTGTCCTTTTCGTTGTGTGAATGATGACATGGTCTCCGATTCGTGGATTCGGATTTTCCGAATTCCCTTCGGAATGATTCTGGGGTTTTATGATTCTGTGGTTTGTTAGTTCTGTGGTTCTCGAAAATTTCCGAGTTATGTTTGGATTTTCCATATGTGGTTCTGTAGCTTTCGATTCCCGAAGTTCATTTCGGATTCTTCGGATTATTTCGGAATTCATGCTGTGATATTGGGTTTAGTATTCTGGTTTCTTTTTCTGATATGGTTCTGATTATTCCAACTCCGATATGGAATATTCGGGCTTGTTTCCGATTTTGAGTTGATAAATATGGAGTTCGGATTCCTGGAGTTGGGATTTGAGCTATGTTAATTCATTTTATTTATATAAATGGCTTTGAAGTGATTTTGGTTATGTATTGGCGTTATTCCTAAGTTTGGAATATTTTGGTTGTATCTTCCCATTATTGGGTTATCCCGATTACAAAGGAGATACTGTCCGATTTTCTAAAAATATTTGAAAACTTTTCGGTGTATTTCTTGAGTTTGACTATAGTCATTTAACAGATATTGTTTGGTTTTCGGATAATATTTTTGGTACTAACTAAATGCAAACGAAACCGGCCAACCCGGACGTTGAGGCATTAGTTAAAAACATGAGTTTTCGAATGACCAAGTCTTAGACGTATTTTTAATAATTATCTTTAATTTATTATTATTTTTAGAATGGATTACTGCTGTTATTATTTTGGTGCAGGGCTTCGGCCTACTGTTGGACCGTTCACGGTATTCAGAGCTCGCCTATGAATTTAAATTAATTTATGTAAAATTTGTAAGGACATAAGTCCAAGTTTTCTTTTCTATTTTCTGTGGACCTGTAATAAGTAATTTAGTTTTTCCTTTTATTTTTCTGGATTGTTGTTTTGTAGGTAACACGTAAACGGTAAACTAAATATTTATTTTTACAGAAAAATTAATAAGAGTTTTCTCACATTAATAATAATAGATTTCAAGTTTGTAACCTAGAAAATTTCATGTTTCTCATTAAAAGAAAAATAACTAATTTATATATATATATATATATATATATATATATATATATATATATATATATATATATATATATATATATATTACAAAATACGAAGTTTTGATAAATATTTGAAAAATGCGAAGTTTCCAATAAAAAATATTAACTTGATTTTTTTCTCGTTAAATTAATAACTTGAATCGCATCGATAAACGTGTTTTGTTTATAACAACATAAAAATTTGACTAGGATCAAATTCTAGAGATTGTAACTAGCACACCTAGATCTGGTTCAATTTTGGTTCTAAGACAGAACTTCTCAAATGTAGGATTTCGAGGACGAGTTTGATTCTCTTTCCGGGACCGACTCTTCAAACCCATTCATAAACAAAGGCAAGTACGGTTGTGTTTATTTTTCAATTTAGTTAATAATTGTAATATTGCAAGATTAAACCACATTGCTACACGAACTCTCTCCTAGAGTATTGATTGTTATTGATTGTGGGATTGGGGAGTAGTGTAGTGTATTATGACCAATACTCCTCATATTGCATATTGATTGTGCGAGCTTATCCCTCTTACACACGGAGATAAGCCGTATCGTATCACTAGGATACTATTATACAACCCAAGTCGGTCATAAGTATTACATACTCAAATCACATTGTTTTCAATTGTGAAAAATTGCAGGAAAATATTGTTCAAGTATTTCAAACTATTTAAATTGCAAATTTCTAATTATTAGTTAAATTGTTAAATTTTCATAATTGTACTTTGCTCCTTTCCTGACTGGATCCCCCACCCCCAATAGGTTCCTTTGATGAAGCTGAGCTATTGATAAATAACTACTACGACCCGGTGCTTTATCTAGCTGTTCTGCCAGAGTCCCATTTGGAGGACGATGATTCTGTGGCTGATGAGCCTACTCTTTAGAGGATGATTTACCTTTTAGATTTGATGTTGAATAAAAGGCAGTTTTATTTTATTAGTTGTATTAAATGAACCTTTTGTTGGACAAGTTTTTATTATTCGAAATTTTAGATGTTGTGACAAATATATTGTGTTGTTGTGATTACCTGCATTTGGATACAGCTTACTGCTGCCGTCTCACAACGGTACAGGCTGGGCATGATCCGATACGACCCAACAATTTGGGACCGGGTCGTGACAGTATGCAATATAATTTTCACTTTTATCGAGTCTAGAAATATATTGTACACCGAATCGTACTGACAAATAGGCTATCCTAAAAATATTTTCAAAGTATCCTATGTTTTGAAAAACAGCCCCTATTTACAAAAAGCTCCTAACTGCTTAAAACAATTTCAAAAGTCCCAAAAATATATTTGCAAAAACTTTGACAAAACTCGGCCAGAGTTCGGTTAGTGGACGTTGTATTTTGAACTTGGTCCTCCTGCTGTTACGGATCTTGCCGAGATTTTCTCATAGAGTTCTGCCTTTGGAAAAACTATAAATAGAGAAGGATTTCGATCATTTCAACTCACTCATTCACTTTCATCTCTTCTCTCTAAAGCTTACTACGTTCTTCCAAAGTATTCTAAAGCTTTCATTTTTAAATTTTAAGCCAGTTACAATCCTCTAGTCGATTTGCCAGTACGGTACGGTCTAGAAGTTCAGAGTGATTGCAATCAGAGGCTTGATTGAAGAAAGACAGTTCACAACTAAAATTGGTCGAGTACTTCGTATCAAAGCTCGTATTTGTAGACGTTGCAAGGACTTCGTATGAAAACTTTCGGTATTTGTCAATAGTGGATTCAACTGGAAGCTAGAGTTCTTCCGACTGGACTAGTCCTCACAGGAGAAAAACCAATATACATTGCCGTCTTTGCGTTTGCTTTCTGATCTCTGTCTTTACATTTATTTACTTGTGATATATCTCTATGATCTTGCTGCTAACTTTTTAATTAGCTATTTTTGCGCTGCCTACTCTATTCACCCCCCTCTAGAGTATTGCGCTTTACAATTCGTTCCTACACGTTGCACCTTAAAAAAACAAAATCTACAATATGATTTAAATATAAAATTTTAAATTATATCAGAATATTTAATTATAATTTGAATATATTAATTTGAATATATGTAGTTATGATTTATTATAAATATATTTTTAAACTTTTGAATATGTTAGTTAGATAATATCATGTAGTTAGTTTAAATATAATTAAAATTCTAAATATTTTAGTATTTATACATCTTCATGTAGTTAGGAGGATTTTAGATTTTAATTTTATATTAAACTACGTGAAAAAATAACTACGAATATGGTACTTAAATTTTTTTTAAAATTTTTAAAACGAAATGGTTGATGAAATACACACGGCTTAGACACGGCTTAATCTTGAGCCATTTTGAATCTCAAGAAATATATATATATATATATATATATATATATATATATATATATATATATATATATATATATATATATATATATATATATATATATATATATATATATACTAGACTACTAGTAAATATACGTGCTTTGCACGTATAATAAGAATATTATCCAATTATAGTTAAATATCTCTTCTAACTCATGTGGTTAAAGTACAAGGTATTTTTCTTGTTTGGTTGAGTTCGATTTTTCATGTTGACAAATTTTTACTTTTTTTAATCATTTTTTACATAATTTATTTTTTTTAAATAAAATGGACCGTAATATTATAATGACGGCTTAGATGACTTACTTTTGAACCGTTTTGAAGTCTCATTATATATTAGAATATATATATATATATATATATATATATATATATATATATATATATATATATATATATATATATATATATATATATATATATATATATATGGGAGCGGATCAAAAGCCCCCCTTAGAAAACCTCCTAAAAAACTGTCTCACTCTAATTCGTAATATTAATGTTAATATTAATGTTAATATTAATGTTAATGTTAATATTAATGTTAATGTTAATATTATTTTTCTAAATTTTTTTATATTAATGTTAATGTTAATATTAATATTAATGTTAATGTTAATATTAATTTTAATGTTAAGTTTAATGTTAATTTTAGTATTTAATGTTAATATTAATATTAATATTAACATTAATATTAATATTAAATTACAGATTAGAGTGAGGGAGATTTCTAGGAGATTTTTTAAGAGTAACTTTTGATTCGCTTCCTATATATATATATATATATATATATATATATATATATATATATATATATATATATATATATATATATATAAAAGACAGTTACTAGAAGCTGGGAAATGATCACATCCAAACCTCATCCACTCCTACCGAGCCAGCTGAACACTGTCAGAAGAAAAAAATAGGGGCAATATCGTCACTCCAGACAGAAACCCTCCCTCTCAAACCGGTCATGTGCCGGTCACTTTTTTTCTTTTTTCTTTTTCTAAAGCGTCGGTCAGTCATGAGACAGTGGATAAAGATTCCAGCTGGATCCTAGTTAAACTGACCCCACGATACAGCACATGCCCCTCCATCATGCATGCTCAACGGGATCGCGCCACGTGTCACGCGCTCCACGTGTAGACCATGTAAACTACCATACCCTTCGTGGTCCCCACACGTCGCTCGGACCGGTTGGTCCGGCCGGCCGTTACCATTTCCGACGACCGAACCGGATGGACCGGCCCGCCAATGGAAGTTGGGGATATTAGCACGTCAGTGTTTGTGACGTCGGCCTGTGGTGGGTTTGGTTGACTTTGACCGAACCGGTCGTCGGTCGGATTTAGCTCCTTATGCTTATCCGCAATAAAAAAGGGAGGAATTGTAAGTAGGCCTCACTTTATCCATGACGTCTTTCCTAACGGGTCCGGTATCAAACCGACCCGAAATACCCGACACGAAATCTTGTGCTTTGGATAAGGTTATTATTATTCTTGTTTTGGATAAGGTTGTTCGAGTATTGGATAATGGAGGAAATAAGAATGACTCGGCCAACCTATGTTCGATTGGCATAAGGATTTTAAAATTGGATTTATTGAAAGAAGAGTTTGGAGTAAAATAAACATTGATCAAAAAGTTGCGTACAAACCAAGTATACCAACAAAACCTATATAGCATCAGATTATTATTATTATTATTATTATTATTATTATTATTATTTTTACTTCCATGTTATCCTGCTGGTTGTACCACAGGTTATAGCAAGATTATCCTAGTTGTGGCAAATGCCAAATTTTCCGATGAGTGATTTGTTTTTTCTTTTTTCTTTTTTCTTTTTTAGTTTTCTGGATTTCTCTTGTTCTATTCTAAGATTTTCTTATTTATTTTCAATTTGTAATAAAAAAATTCACATTGTTTTTGTTAGAAAATATTTAACAAATCAACAATTAGTACAGTGTTTTAGATATGTGTAGTGATTTCTCAACAAGACTATACTTACTTGAAAAATCATACTCTTTAAAGAATATCACTCATAAAAGAATCCTTTTTTAATATATGAGAATAGGGGATTTTAAGAATATCCAATCACCCATAAAGTAGATGGAAAATAAAACTTTGTACAATTTCACCATCTAGAGGCAGCTCTGCCACGGGGGTGGGGCCATGATCATGACAGCTCTGATGCTCCGGTCGACGAGAAGACGACGAGAGTAGTGGGGTTGTCGACTACTCCCCTTCCCCTCTCTTCGACGCCTCAGCAAGCCCTAGCTTATACTTCGCATCCGCAAACCCTAGCTTCACATCCACTGCTCCCACCATTCCACCCCCAGTGTTGGTGCTGCGGTCAGAGCTTCATTCACCATTCCACCACTTCTGTAGTGTCCTGTCCCTACATCGTGCCTCGTTCCCGTCCACGAGGTGCGCGAGAAAGGAACACTGTCGCTACCAATTCAGTCGGGACCGATAGATCAGGATCGGTTGAATCGGTCGAACGGGAACGATTGAATTGAGATCATTTTCTCGTTTTGGAAAGGCTTCTTCGGAATCAAGTCCCATATTCAGCGGATTGCGCCTCGAGGATTGGCTCTACGGCTGAGTCGAGAGAGACCTCCCGTTGCTCTGTTTTTAATGTTGCACTTGCTTTGGATTTGGTTTTCGTGAATGTATTTTCGTGAATATTTTTGATGGTTTTCATGCCTTGCGTTTTCGATCTTCAATTCGTATCGAGCTCCTTGAATAGTGTAGTGTTCTAATCAGTTGCTTATGCGATTGCAGGTAATCGCGTAGGCGACGTCTAAGCGCAGCCAACCAGTCCCTCGCCTGAAGCAAAGACTAATGTGAGTGGCTGACCTTCTTCGCCTCGACCCTCTGTTTCAGAATCAAATATGAAACACAAAAATAATGCTTGTCGCTGTCACCACTACCTTTTAGAGCAAGGGTATTTTGGTAATTTATAAAATTGGATTATTTTTGAATTTTAATTAAATAATAATGTAGCACCCAGTTTCTATAATGAGGGTAATTTTAAAATTTTATAATTATAATCATTTAATAATAATATTTAAACCATGTTATAATTTTTGGTTATTTTTAATTATTTTAAAACTATTAAAATGTTGAATTGTGATTTTGATGGTTAACTAGTGTAACCCTAGAGACTGCATGACCTAGAGACTAACCATGACCATGGGGACCTAACCATGTGATTAGGATGAATAATTGTGACTTTTTAGTCTAAGAGTATTTTGGTCATTTTTGACTTATTAATGAAAATAATTTTTGATTAATTACTATTGTGCTAATTGAATTGTTAGAGACTAACCTAGTTTTGACTAAACCTAGATGTTAATGATGCTCATGGAGGTTTAGTTAGAAAGTTAGAGACTTAATGGTTAAGTTAGATTAACAATATCTAGATATTTCATAGTAGGATATTTACCTATTGGGATATTTGTGAAAAAGAAAACCTTATGACTAATTGAACCAATAGGAAGGCTTGAAATTGGGTGGACAAGCCCTAGCCACTCATCTACATGTAAAACTAACCCTAATTCATCTAATGACCAGCCATCAAGTGTTTTTCCCCTTCCTATAAAGAATCCTTAAGAAAACCCTTGCCTCTTTTTACCTCTACATAGAACCCTAATTTGTTCTTCCCCAAACTTGAGAGCTTCCCTCTTGATTTTGATCTCCAAATCCCTCCATTCTTCTTCCAATCTTCCATCATTTTTTCTCATTCAACCAATGAGGAGGTGCTAGCAAGGATTGAAAGCAAGAGCAAGGAAGGGTGTCCATTTTGGAGGAGCTTTCTTGTCAGAACCGTGTCCATTGAGTGTATCATTGGGATCCCACTTCCAATAGGTATAACCATCTCTCTATTTTAATTTTCTTAGCAATTTAGTTAGATTTGAATCCATAGGATCTACCCCCATGCATGTACAACCATTAGATTTTAATTTAAGGCCATTTGGAGCTCTCTTGAGGATTTTAGATATGTGTCTTGTGTCCTACTTGATAGATCCCAAATTAGGACATCCCATGTGTATGCATGTATGATAATAGTTTAAATATATATTTAAATTTAGTTTTAGAATGGTTAGAGAGTGGATTGATCTTAGTTAGGATGGTTAGTATGAGTTTCATTTGGATACCTATGTTGGTATCCAAGTATCTTGGCCTACATGTGTTTCTTTTGTCCAAAACAACTCAAATTCGTCATCCACGTTTTTATTAACCAAAGCAACTTAGAAATATCATAACTTTTAGCTTAGAACTCCGATTTATCTTCTATTTTTTAAAAGAACCGTATCGAAGTTAGCTTTTCATATATATATTTTAATAAGCAAAATTCGTTCTGAAACTTTCTGTAAAATTATTTGAGTGTCAGCTATACGAAAGACGAACGCGTTTCGGTGTTTTTGCGATTCCGGGAGCTTCCGGACACGAAAATGCGATCCGTTTAAAGTTTCGGAAAGCTAACACAAAGGGCTACGACATATTTTAATCCTAGAATTTAGTAAAGGCCCAATTGGTACAGTATTAATTTTAAGTAGAAGAGTGACTATACGATATAGGCATTTTGTGTAACCTATGAGCCTATGTAGTATGGGTATCATGTGAATGTAGGTATCATAGGTTGTCAAGAATATGTATGATATAGTACATATATGTATATATATATTAATTATTGTTATGTAATATATGTTAGTATAGTGTATGTATTTGAATGAGATAAGGATGTGTGTGGTTAGTGGAGAGAAGTGAGATTGATAGAGGATATGTGCTAGTATGTGATTGATATTGTATAGATGGTCGTATAGTGTGTGTGTTGTGAAGGCGAGAGAGTTGGAAGGATCATGCCATCCTATTTAACTTGAGGCTAGTGTGGTTTGTTGAGTGGTAGTGTGTTTGTATATAGATTTGTGTTTTGGTTGAGTGGTAGTATGTTTGTATATAGATGTGTGTGGGTGTCTTAGAAGAGAGGGGGTGGATTTGGTATATGTGTTTGTGTGTGTGTTAGTATTGGAGTGGAGAGGAATTTAGATATTGTATGTATGGATATGTTAGTATGTTAGTGGTTATGTTAGAATCTATATAGAGGTTAGAGGTATCTTAAAAGTTAGATGGTGATATCTTATATAAGTTAGATAGTTAGTTGTGTTAGTCTACGTTATTGTTAGTTAGAGATGACATATGTTAGTTGGTTAGAGTTAGAGATGGATATATATATACATATATGTTATGGTTAGATATTAGTTAGTGGATGTTAGTTGTGTTAGGTTTCTAAGTTAGAATAGATGGTTAGAAGTTATATGTTAGAATGTTGTTAGTTGAGGTATTGGTTAGATTTTTGATATATCAGATACCTATGATATGTTAGTATTAACTAGTGTCTAGATGTTGGAAACCTATAGATAGTTAGTATCATATCTTAGTATCTTAGGATACTAAGAGTGGTGTCTTAGATTGGCTAGTTGACCTAGACTTGGTTAGACTAGATTGACTATTTTGACTAGACTTAGACTTGACTTGACCTAGTTGACTTTGTGTGACCTAATTTGACATGGCATGACCTTATTTGACTTAGATTGACCTAGTGTGACTTAGTTTGGCTTAGTATGAGTTAGTATGACCAAGTTGGACTCCTAGTTTGACCAATCTGGACTTGTTGACCTAGTTTGACCTAGCCAATTGACCAGCTTTGACTTAGAGTTGAATTTGGTCTAGATTGACTTAGAAATCATATAGATTGCATCATACACTTCAATTATCTTATTTCTGAATACATCATAATCTATTTTACTCTAAATAGGATTCTGTGACACCAGTTCGGACATCTATTCATCTCAGTCATTCAGGGTGACAGGCGAGTACATTCTCTGATCGTTTCATATTTGTCAGGACTTATATTCTAGCTCTAGATTACTTTACTTGATAATGGCACGATTATTATCACGGATTGGTACTATATGGATCTTCTCTTGCGATGTTATCTCTATTGTGTTCAACAGATACATATTGTGATGTGCATTTCACGAATATATTGTATTTATTGTACACCCCTATTCATGTATACTCATTGTGCATCTTGTACTCTCATGATCATATGAGCTTCATGGAGAAACTATTGTACAAGATAGCGTAACTAGATTGGATCCTTGTATATTGATTGGGGAGGGTGAGTAGGAAATGGTTATGTGATCAAAATCCCATATTGTACAAATATTGTATGCATCTATTATACACTCACGTATGATGGAGTTACATATTGTTATTGTATAACCTAACCCGTTTACATAACCATATTGTGCTCTAAATCACTAGTACTTGCAGTTTTACTTATCCTATATATATTTTTAGTTATAAATTCTCTCTCGTTTTCATGTACATCTTCTTACAGTTCATGTATCTTACTCTTTTGCATGCTTTATATTTTCTAACATGTTATGAACTGCGTGAGATGTATTATACTCGCTCCTGTCCTGACTGGACCTGTTGAAAATATTACAGATGATGATGGTGGCTGCCCTACCTTCTATGGGGCACATGAGGGTGACCTTCAGGAGCCCGAGGAGCATCTAGCTCAGTAGAGGGTGCCTAGTCTAGTCTAGTATTTATAGTTTTCAGTTTGTATCGGATTGTTCCGATTGTTAGTCGAGACTTAGTTATATTTCAGGACTTGAATTTATTTGTGTTGAACATCTACTTTGTGTGGTATGATAACTCTATTTATATTCAGTTCCTTTATTTTATCTGATTCAATATCGTGCTCTATCTTCTCTAAACTTGTGATTGAGATATGGTGTAACACCCAGTTTTCCAAATGAGGATAATTTTAAAATTTTATAATTATAATCATTTAATCATGATATTTAAATCATATTATGATTTTTGGTGATTTTTAATCAATTTAAAACTATTTAAAATACTGAATTGTGATTTCGATGGTTAAATAGTTAAACCCTAGTTTTACTAAGACTAGAGACTAACCATGACCATGGAAGCCTAGTCACGTGCTTAGAATTTCAAATTACCAATTTTTAGCCTAAGGATATTTTGGTCATGTCACGACCCGTACCCGTTTTTTTTTAACGGATACGAGATGTGTCCAAGCCAGCCTACGCCGCAATGTCGGCGGTAGAACGCTGTCACGACCATGAAGATCAAATCACAACTAATACTCATTCACATAATCAATTTAACTTATAATGATCACAAGTTTTACATTTGTAGAAAAATATAAACTTGTACAAATAAATGAATGACTACAACTCAACTATCTAGCTAGTCTCTAGGCTTTTGTCTGCAAGTATTCCCGTCACTTCCCAAGCTAAATGAATCCACGGCTAACCTGAAAATATTGGTTTCCAGTCAGGAATGGAACGAGCACAATTCACTGAATGCAATTTCAAATAAAGAAAATGACTATAAAATAAAGGTTAGACATCAATCATGAGTTTTTGAAACTAACAGTAAATACAGAAAACCAATAGCAATAAATAGACACAAAATACTTCCCCAACTGTTAGAAGTACCTTTAATATGTGATCAGTCTGGGCCACTACACC